>JACTAT010000155.1:0-101156 GCA_014526335.1 Chrysaora quinquecirrha
GTTCAATGCCTTGAAGCGAGTGACGTTTTAAACTGTTTGCAGTGATGTTTACAGTTTGTGCTTCAATGATGGATTCCTTTATATTTCCCATGATGTTGGAGTATCTAAGGGCGGCACCCGATGGGCACTGCAAATAATGTACGTGTCTTGATTTTGAGTCACATGAATGAGCCCTTCGCATTTCGTATGTACCCTGTTTGGTTCTTCTGGTCCACTTTTTTCAAATGAAAAAAGGTTTCCAGTCTCTGAAATCAATCCTTGTGACGATCGAAGTTGTTCTTTTTTAATAAAAAAAGCCAGGAAGAAAATGTCACTAGTCCTTGAATTTGGCAGTGTTGTTTTTCACTGTATAGATTAGATTTTGTTGTTGTAATTTCTTGTAGCAAGTATATAAAACAAGTTACTTGTTTTATATTTTTATTACGCCCAGTCCATATTGAATGTCTGAAGATCTTTGGAACAAAAACATTTGTTAATCTTGTTTCTTTCTAATACGTGACAGAAACCTGTTAATTCAAATAAGTTCTATTTACTTACAAACATTCTTTTTCACTTACGTTTTGGATTTGCAAAATGCCGTTGGAAGTTTATTGCTGTTTGTTGGTTCTCCTCAAGGATCCTTACTCGCTTCAGTGCTTTTCTGAGCTCAACTCTATTTTGAGTATTGACAACTTCAACGAGCTTCACGGTCTTCTGCAAGTCTTACAAAAAGACAAAAAGAAAGAGAATTAAAACGCTATGTAGTTTACTTCGTTTTCAAAATGGTTTGGATAGGGCCTGCGTTTTCAATAATGTTTCTTGATCTTCGAATTCTCCATACCAGTTTTCTTAACAAACTGATAGCAAAATTGACTACATTGATCTCGTTTCTGTTCGGATAAGAATCTTCTGGTGCACTGGCAAATACAGCTTCAAGCTAAATGGTAAGATTGAGTAGAAATTGCTAGGATGCAAAAATTTTCTATGACATTTAACAGTGCGATGTTGATAAAACTTGAATATTCACGATTCGAATTGAAAAGCATGACATGGATGTCAAAAAATATACACACGTCTATAATCTAAGTCAAATGTGAATAAAAAAAATTCACAAACGTAGGTGATGCAGTTTTTGTATGAAGCTGTAAAAAAGGGTATCTTTGAAAATGTACTGGTTTAGTAGTGATTATAACTTTATTTTGTCAAGATATAGGCACATGGCGAAAAGTGACGGAATGATTATTACGGAATGACGGAATAGCATTATGATGTCATAATGCATTGGCATTGTGCAAGATACCAACGAAACCTTGCATTTCTTGGTTATATGAGTACATAAATATTTTGACCAAATTTTACCGTTCTACCTCTTAGCACTTCTACTCCGAAGTTGCTCAAAAAGCCAATTCCAGATAGGGTTAATGTGCATCATATTCAGCTGTTTGAAACATTTGAAATCAGATTCGAGATGTGTAATACATAACTTCTTTTTCAAACATGTTTATGCTACAGACCTATTATATATTATAGTTTAGATCGGATCCGTAACAAAAGTGTTGCGGATCGCTCGCCCCTCTGTTTGCATTGGTACTGTGAAGCTGTTGCGACTCCGATTCTGCAAAGAAAGCAACTATTTTTGCCGGCTATGATTCAAAAGCGTACCGGGAACCGGTACATTGAGAACTCCCGGAACAGCAACAAAATCTTCACTAGCTTGTAATGACTAATGAGAGGGTGGTTTTTAAGTAGAGAGAGGTGTGGCCCTAACTAACCCTTGATACGTATTGAAAAAGTCCCCCTCAAGTTTCTCACCTTGAATTATTTTATCAACTTCCGTTCTGTTTTGCTTATTTGCCATTGGAACCCAATTTTCCTTGTCTCTCGTCCGCTCAGAAGCCAGAATTCTAAATTCAAGATCTTTCAGCTTTCCAGACATTTTTCGCTCTAGAAGTATGGTATAACAACAAAGTGAAACCACAGCCAATGAAACAACAACGAGAAAAACATTTTCGATGTTTGGCCTTAAGGTTTTCTTTGTTTCGGCCATCTTGGAAAAGGTTTCAGTTTTCATCCTTGTAGAACCTCAATCTACTTTGACTGTGGACCACATGTGAGACCGGTATTCCGGTAGAGACTGGTATTGTTATTGAATAACTGCCAATACTAACTGAAGCAGGTTCTCTGTCTGTTACTTACTATCGGCTACATTCCATGAAACATGATTGCTGATAGAGTTATCCTTTCCGAAATTTCATTCCGAGAATATGCTTCCGGGTTCAGATCAAAAATTCAACTGTTTCAATCAGCGGTTGGTTGTGGGTTATTTGTGGCTCCAAATTTTTTATTTAGCATGGATGAGCCTCGACATGTTTTTATGATTTCAACCAATAATCAGCCACTGGCTGTTGACAAGCAGCTCATTTTGATTATAGAATACAGCGATGAGGTTATCTTTTTTCTCTCTGCTATCTTTTCAAAAACATACTGGAACTGTTGAACTTGTGAATGAGCCCCCTCTCTCGAATAAGCCCTCCCTTCAAATAAGCCATTTCATATAAAATATTTAATTAAGTATTTTGTTTTAATCTTGTTTGAAATATAGTGTCAAATTTATTTCCAATTTTTTTCCTCTTGAAGAAAGTTTGTTATGTCAAAAATATTGACTTAAGGCAAAATAGGCATTTAGGTACCACTTGCAAGGTTTTCCGACCCTCCGCTTATTGTATTTCACACAGTTTTTCGACCCCCCGCTTATTAATACCACCCTGTTCTTCGGGACCTTAGAGTATTTTCCTTCACCTAGGGGCGGAGCAACAAAAAATTCTGAGGGGGGGGGGGGGAACAGAGTAAAAATTTACATGAATTCCAATTTAAAAACAAGACTCTAATTTTTTCTTTTCCAGGAATCTAGCTTTTTTCTTTTTTGTTTGCATTTTGTGGTTTATTTTTTCATTTCATCGATCGTTACCCAACGATTTTACTATGTTTACATGTCATTTGAACCAGCCAACTCATTCAGAACTGAGCCATATACTGTATGTACTGTATCATGCTCTAATTTAATAAAATCTATATTATTGTAACCGAGCTTCTGCACATTTTAATGAAAAATGCCGAACAAGAGAAATCCCAAATCTCCAGACCGATATCAACATTGGGTGCATCATTTGCCGACAAAACCTTGTTTGTACCGACGTTTGCAGCATCGGGGGGTACAGCACCCCCTGTACCCCTCTTTGGCGACGCCCCTGCCTTAATCCGCTTTGAGGACGTTACTAGCTACAGTGAATCGTCGATGATCCTCAGAAACCTCAGAAACAACTCTTTTCAGATGTGTCAAAATGTTTGGAAACTTTTCGTCACCAAAACCTAGCTCGTGCCATCCTTATAACAAGATTGACTCTTCGTGTGTTATTGCGTAAAATTTTTTCTGAATAATAAAACACCGTGTTCCTTTTTCCAGACAGAAGATTATCCATACATAAAGAATCACGGAGTTCTCCACGTGAAAAATCTTACGAATCTCCTTGCTCAAGCAAAGGTAACGAAAAGTCATCCTAAATTTTTTGATAAGGACTATACGGTACCCAGTTTTGGGTGTGCTTTTTTCCCGCAAACATAACCCCATTTATTATTTTGAGGAGCTAGTCGTTTTAACTATAAAAGGAGTACCAGTACCTGTACCTCTTTGCTTCACTTTGAACAAAACGAAATTTTGATTTCCCACTCAATAGCAGATGCGAATACTCTATTCATAAGTAACCGTCAACAGGCAACGTTTGGATCAAATAGTAGTTTAAGATTAGCGCCATAAATCTGGAATGGACCTTTTCGACGAGCGGCCACGATTATGGATCTCTCGATAGATTTTTCGATACAAGCTTTTTTTTATAAAGAACCACTTTATAAGGAACCTACATGTAGAACACCCGAAAATTTAAAGACCTTATACTACTAAAGAGGAACATTAAGGAATCATTAAGGAACTTTTCAATGTTGAATGCTTTTATTACTGTAAATAATAAAGAATTATAAAGCTGGTTCCATTCATTTGCAGTCGAAAGCCATACATCATCATCATCATCATCATTAATTTATTTTATGTAGGCAATTATAAAAATATATAGCTAAATTACAGCTAATTTAAGCCTACAAAAAAAATTTAATCAAATAGATCTAAAAAAAAAGAGAATATATTTACAATTATTAGCCAGGCTAAAAACAAAAACAAAGACAATTGGACCTTCCCAGTGAGGCCGGAAGCGACGCCCACCACACAGAATTGGATGGCGTCGACGCCGCGCGAGGGAACCCCCAGACGCCACGCCTAACCACGGAAACGATCTCCGCAGTCCAAGGCCTGCATCATGAGGGGGACATCCCACGCAGCGCACCCGCCACCCCAAACAGCAGCAGGGCACCGCCCCCTCCCCACGAGAAGGCCCACAGGACATTCATCCTGTTAGAAACCCAACCTGCGGAATATATGTTTTGCAGAGCCTACAGTTGCATTTATCACCATTCCAACATTTAATTCGCTTTTTGAAGATAGGAAGGGTGTTTGAGTGTTTTATTTCTTGTAATGGTTTCAATTCCAAAGGACACGGTTCGCACTTTTGGGAGTTGAGCGTCAGTGCCATGCCTTAAACTGTAGTTAATATTGCGCTCCAGGAATATATCCTTCATGAAAGGTGGATTTAAATTGGATTTTGTTTTAAAAATTTCTGTCATGAGCAACTGTAGGTTTCTTACATGGATTGGTACCGAATTGGTCTGCTCCAGGAGAAAACCAAAGTCATTTTCGTTATCTTTGTACGCAATGCGCAAAGCCCTCTCCTGAACTTGATTTATTCTGTGGTTTAGCGTTCTGTCAATAAACATCCAAACAAGTGGACAGTAGCTAAAGTGGGATAATACAAATGCTCTCATTAACTGTTGTAGTTTTTCGGTGTCCATGTAGCAGGATATACGAGCAAGGGCATGAAGTTTTTGACCAGCTTTTTTACATAGGTTATTGACGTGTTCTTTGAAGGATAGTGACTGATCTAAAGTAATGCCTAGAAGATTTTCCCCTGTACTCTCCTTCACATTGGCTGTGCCTATTTTTACAGTTAATTCATTCTCCCCCTTCGCACCAAAAGTCATAAAATGGCATTTCTCTTCATTTAGCTTCATAAAATTGTTTGGAAACCACTCAGTTATTCTAAGGGCATCATGTTCTAATTGAGCAATGACTGTTTCGATTTTAGTGCCGCACGCATAAATGGTTGTATCGTCTGCATAGTCACAGACTTTGGTTTCCTCTAGGAACATAAATAAATCATTCAGGTATATATTGAACAAAAGGGGTCCCAAGACCGATCCCTGAGGTACATCTAAGACGGTTTTCGTCCACGTGCTGAATGAACCATTTACCTTGACCCTCTGTTCTCTGTCTGTAAGGTAGCTATGGATAAATAATTTTGTGTTCGAAGAATTTCGAACACATTGGTGTGGGGTGGCGTGTCACTAACTAACTAACTAACTAACTAACTAACTAACTAACTAACTAACTAACTCACTGACTAACCAACGCTTGAACAATGGAAAACGTGTAACAATAGTATAAGCATCTCAAGAATGCCATTAGGGCCATTGTCTCGGCCATTTATGCGCAATTTGCGGTTAGTTCTTCACAATCACGGCCAGCAAGCCCCTTTGTCGATTTAAGGTCATGTGACAATTTTTCTCTTCGCACAAGCTTGATTGCATCTGACTCATGGCTGTTTACCATTTGAAACTGGCAAATTGCCACCTTGGATTGGTAAATGACATTTCACGCATTCTCAACATTAATCAAAGAGTCTTGGCAAAGAGCGGCAATTTCAAACCAGTTTTCAAAACAAATCTTCATTATTATCATCCTCACCATAAAAATCGTCATAATAATAATAATAATAATAATAATAATCACCATCATCATTATCATCATCATCATCATGATTACCATCACTATCATTGATGGTGTGGCTGCGGCAAGATCTAAAGGAACTCACCACCACCACAATCACCCCTACAACCATCACCACCACCACCCCTATCACCACCACCACAACCACCCCTAAAACCATCACCACCACCACCCTTATCACCACCACCAGCCCCCTAAAACCACCACCACAGCCACCCCTACAACCATCACCACGATCACCTCTATCAAAACCACCACGCCCCTTATCACCACCACCACAACCACCCCTACAACCATCATCTCGACCACCCCTATCACCACCACCACAACCCCCCCTACAATCATCACCACGATCATCCCTATCACAACCATCACAAGCACCCCTACCTTCAGCACCACAACCACCTCTACCACCACCACTACATCCATACTACCACCACAATCACCCCTACCAACAAGCATCATAATCATCGTGGTCATCAACATCATCATCATAACCACCACCATTATCATGATAATCATTATCGTCATTGTTGTGCATACCGATTAACATCTTTCATCATTTGACCGAAATAGCTATATTCAACCAGAGTCGTTCTTCGAACACGCCCATAGGGCCCCTATGTTTTCCACGCTAGCGAATCTATCATCACTACTGTGGTGGTACTATTTGCGTACTGTGGTGGTAGTTTCTGCGTACTGTGGTGGATAATCACTACTTGTGGTGGTTTACTATGCTTCTGGTGGTGGCAGTTTTGGCGTACTGTGGTGGATAATTACTACTTGTGGTGGGTTACTATGCTTGCGGTGGTGGCAGTGTTGGCGTACTGTGTGGATAATCACTACTTGTGGTGGGTTACTATGCTTGCAGTGGTGGCAGTTTTAGCGTACTGTGGTGGATAATCACTGCTTGTGGTGGGTTATTATGCTTGTGGTGGTGGTAGTTTTTGCGTACTGTGGTGGATAATCACCACTTATGGTATGGGTTATAATGCTTTATGTGGTGAATACGAAATCATAGAAAAACTCTATAGATCAAGCAAGAAAAAACCACAAAACAAGCAGGCAAAAACCACCACAGTACGCTAAAACTGCCACCACCGCAAGCATAGTAACCCACCACAAGTAGTGATTATCCACCACAGTAAGCCAAAACTGCCACCACCGCAAGCATAGTAACCCACCACAACTAGCGATTATCCACCACAGTACGCAGAAACTACCACCACAGTACGCAAATAATACCACCACAGTAGTGATTATCCACCACAGTAGCGATTTTAGATTCGCTAGCGTGATAACCTACCTATAGAGGTGAAGGATAAAGAATTAAATTGATTTAAAATAAACTAGACCAAACTGCAAATACATATAGCTTCTTTTCATATCTTAAATAGCAGCTACTGTGAAAAATTCATGCTTTAATGTAATCGATTTAGATTAGTTTGCAACTCATATGTACACTATATATACAATCATACATGTGTGTATGTATATAATGAAATCGATTTGAAATAAAATGAACAAAAAATTCCAGTGCACTGTACACATTCATTGTCGGTATGAAAGTAATGAATTTTTTGTTTTATTTTTCAGTTGTTTATTGGTTTAGGATTTCCATTTGAAGGTCCAGGGCCATTAGATGCTATTTCACAAGGTGCTGTTTATCTCAATCCAAAAGTGAGTTAATAAAGGTTTTACATACTAGAATTACTATCATACACCTTTCCTTCTGGGTTACTTACCATGCTTGGGCCAGTCCCATCTCGCAAGGTCACCCTGTTTTCTTTTGTTTTCCTTTTCTATAATCACAAACATTCATTTTTCGCATTGTTTTCCCACAGCGTACCAATGTCCCTTTATCAGCGCATTTTCTATCAAGTGGAGATTTCTTTTCACATGCAGTGCTGTTGTTAGCTCCTTTACTCCACATCATTCCCTTATCACCCCATCACGATGCTGTCTTTTTGGTTGATTCCTGATGCAAATCTCAACGTCTTCATTTTCCCACCCCCATCTGCCTTCTCAGCTCTTGCACAGCGATAAATTTGCTGGTTCCGCTAGGGGTTTCACTTTCACATTTCAAAGTTTCCTTTCAATCTGGTTTGCACCTTATTGTCATGAAATACTCCAGTGATCTTTCTCTCGTTGCAGCCCTGTCCACACTTTACAAACTAGCCCAGGTTTGCCTCAGGTTAAATTTAACCCACGTCGAACCCTTTTTTGTCCACACTTTGTATAAAGACCGTTACAGTTATTGGAATAACGGACCATAAGAGTCCTTAAACAGGCAAGTTTACAAGCGGTTATCTTGGACCTATTGCTGTTTTTCTTTTAGTTTGCTGTCCCGAAAAACAAACTGAACGACGATTTTTTTAAAGGAAAACCTATTCTAAGAAAGGTAAGCATAGCTGATGTCAGATTATTGTCCCTTTTGTATGGTATATACATAACCTCTGTCCAAAGATACATCACGTTACTAGCATAGAATCTAAGAAAATGTCAATTCTTTCCAAACTACTCTACTTCTAGTCTTAGGTGCATAATTCACATCTTAAGTTCATTATTATTTGAAAATATTCACTTTGGTCAATTAGAAATTAAATCCTCGTTAGGAAAGTGTAAAATGACATTAAATTCAGTTTTCTGATGAATAATGATGTTAAAACGCGGCTTCAAGGACCAATATTTTATCTAGAGATTCTGTAGATTGAAATTCCCAACTCCGTGCTTATTCCGACCCAAGCTAATTGGATGAATTTCGTGACAGATTCATGAATTAAGACCCGTGCTTGCTTTTTCAACCCCCAGACTATAGACAATCGTCTACAGTCTGGGGGTTGAACTCGTCTATAGTCTGGGGGTCGTTCGCAGCAAAGGATCTTAAGCTGCTTAAGTTAATGTGCGCGCAGAGAACACAGGGTGCCAGACTACATTTGAGAGATGATTCTCTCTCTTGTCATCCAAGCTGACTTTAGGGTGACTTTCTAACTCATTTACAGAGTTTCTAGTTATACTATTTTCTAGTCACACGATTTATTGCGCCAGTAGAAATTACACATGCAACTATGTTGTCACAGAAAGTTCTACAGCGTGTTCCAAAAAAGACACCCGGTAAAGAAACCTTCGTACCAAACTGAAAATTTAATTTTTGAACTTGAAATTTGGTACTCATGTTTTTGAAGGAATGAAAATTATACTGACATCAATTTATAATGCGTTACTTCGTGAATAACACTAGGAAAAAGCAGAGCGTTTGCCATGATATTCTTTTAGTCAACAAAAAGAACAGTCAAATGTGTACTTCAAAAAAGCACAACTCGCCGCAAACAATTTTTTAAACAATTATGTCCGTCTGAATCAATCATTTTTCAAACCCTTGGCCTGAACTAACCAATGGTTGTATCAATAAACCCTTGCTGTAAGTATTCCAACAACAGAAATCGTCATTTGAATGAAATATGCGTTAAGTTTGTGCACATGCTTTATTTATCATTGAAATTCATTACAGCATATTTTTCCTTTTTTTCGGAACACCCTGTAGTTTTTACTCGGTTGTGACATCCAACTATGGATTTGAATAGATAGAAAGTATACAGACGGGGGAGGGGAGTTGACCATGCTGCATTACGTTTAGCTAAATCTCGTATTAAACCATCACGATATGAAACCAATTCATTCCTTCTACTCTCTCATTCTTTGACTCTGTATAATTGATTTTCTTTATTGCCAAGGTTACGTCACAAAATTCATATTTGGAAGATTTCGTGCGACAGCCACATTCTTATACTGTTGACGTAAGAGACAAAGAAGAGCTGGTAGCCATACTGAAGAAAATCAAAAATCAAAAGGTTGTAAGAACACGCATGTGAATACGCACAGTGTGGTGGTACTTATTGCGTACTGTGGTGGATAAGCAAAATAGCCCACCACAGTGGTGCTTGTCCACCACAGCACGCAAAAAACACCACCACATCAAGCATAATAACTCATCGTCGTGCATTCTGACAGTCTCATGTATCGCCACTTGCAACTTGGATCCTCCTGTGTTGATGCTTGTACACTCAGTTGTACACTGTACACTGCAAACTTTTTACTTTAAGCGTGAATTCTGCTCTACTTAAACGATTGCGTCAATTCGATCGTATTCAACTGCCATCGATCGAGAGCTTATTTGTTTGCACTTGAACGCAGGCGGTCGTAGACCTGGGTCGGGCGGCTCATTTTTCTGACAAATGGTGGACATTTTCAGCAACTCACAAACAGGAAAATATTTTTTTTTTTTTTTTTTTTATATAATTCGACACAATATCCTAGGATACATGGTCTACATTAACAAAAGAAAAATACAAAAAATAAAATTTAAGCTTAATAAGCTATTGCATCCAAAGTCTCCTCGCGCAGATATGGTGTGATTTGAAGCCCTTATTTCGCTTTTATTTGAATTAAACGTGAATTTGAAGTAAAATTTGATGCACAACAGCTCCTTAAACGACCGTAATTCCAGTCGTTGAACTCTGAGAGGATGCCCTTACTGGAAATGTCTACCATTTTCCAAGGAAATGTCGCGCCTGACCCAGACCTCTTTGAAAAGGTCTATTGGGTGGAACTCGATCAAATATTGGATTCATTTCTATTGTCGGAGAAATTATAGTTTTCTCTGCATCACGCCCGGCATCTCGCCCAACACTTTTGATCGATGGCGATGGCAAGGTTCAACTTATTTGAACATTGCCCATTTGCATTAAAATTGATTTCTGCGCTTACGCCGTTCGATCGAATTCAGCCGCGCTAGTTTTACAGTTTATCATCAAATTTTCTTTCCCAAAATATATAGAAGTCGGCGCTAATGCAAGTCAATATTTTAAATTTCAGTCATTTCCGCCATATTTACCAAAAGAGTTTACGAACTTGGGGTTCTTAGAAAAAATTCATGTCTTAGTGCAGAATCAGGTAAGTGACGTCAACAGGTCATCTTTACATTTAATCTACTTTACAATAAACCAACACTAAAATTGAGTTTAAAAGGGGAAGACTATAAACCTTTCTATTTCGTTAACACAGTGTGTTGTACTGGCAGCTGATGTCAAAACAGTAACCGTCTGCTGGGAATTCAATCCTGGTGCATTGCTTGGAAGGCAACCATACTAACCGCTACACCACCGACTCTTGTTGAATTTTTAAGGGGAAATAGTTGATTACCGTTCTCATTTGGATTAACCAGTATTTTTGAAATGCAAAATGATATTTTGACATATGATGTGTCCGCCGGGAATTGAACCCGAATCGATTGCTTGGAAGGCAACCATGCTAACCGCTAAACCACCGACGCTTGTTGACTTTTTAAGTGGAAATAGTTGATTTCCTTTCTCGTTTGGTTTAAAAAGTATTTTTGAAATGCTTTTTTTTTTTTTTATTTATAAGACACTATATCATTAGATACATGGTCAAAAGTTAATTAAAAGATACAAAATATAAAAGGTACAACAAGTTAAAAAAGAAAATTAAACTAAAGTAAGCAGTTCAATTAAACAATAATTGATAGATATAAAGCAAAACTATTGTTATTATAGGGAGAGTTTATTAGTAAAGATCTTACTTAACTTAAGTTGTTCGTTTAATGTAAATATCATACAGAAAGGCACTGAAATTTTCTAAATGCAAAATGATATTTTAAGAATGATGCGTCGGCCTGGAGTTTAACCCGGATCGATAACTTGGAAGGCAACCATGCTAACCGCTACACCACCGACGCTTGTTGAATCTTTAGTGGGAAATAGTTGATTTCCGTTTTCGTTTGGTTTAAGCAGTATTTGTGAACTGCAGAATGATATTTTAACAATGATGCGTCGGCCGGGAGTTGAACCCGGATCGATTGCTTGGAAGGCAACCATGCTAACCGCTACAACACCGACGCTTGTTGAATTTTTAAGGGGAAATAGTTGATTTCCGTTCTCGTTTGGCTTAAACAGTATTTTTGAAATGCAAAATGACATTTTAACAATGATGCGTCGGCCGGGAGTTGAACCCGGATCGAATGCTTGGAAGGCAACCATGCTAACTGCTACACCATCGACGCTTCTTGAGTTTTTAAGGGGAAATAGTTGATTTCCGTTCTCGTTTGGTTTGAACAGTATTTTTGAACTGCAAAATGATATTTTGACAAATGATGGGTCCGCCGGGAGTTGAACCCGAATCGATGGCTTTGAAGGCAACCATGCTAACCGCTAAACCACCGACGCTTGTTGACTTTTTAAGTGGAAATAATTGATTTCCGTTCTCGTTTGGTTTAAACAGTATTTTTGAAATGCAAAATGATATTTTAACAATGAAGCGTCGGCCGAGAGTTGAACCCGGATCGATTGCTTGGAAGGCAACCATGCTAACCGCTACACCACCGACGCTTGTTGACTTTTAAAGTGGAAATAGTTGATTTCCTTCTCGTTTGGTTCAAACAGCATTTTTGAAATGCAAAATGACATTTTAACAATGATGCGTCGGCCGGGAGTTGAACCCGGATCGATTGCTTGGAAGGCAACCATGCTAACTGCTACACCATCGACGCTTCTTGAGTTTTTAAGGGGAAATAGTTGATTTCCGTTCTCCTTTGGTTTAAACAGCATTTTTCAAATGCAAAATGATATTTTAACAATGATGCGTCGGCCGGGAGTTGAACCCGGATCGATTGCTTGGAAGGCAACCATGCTAACCGCTACACCACCGACGCTTGTTGAATCTTTAGTTGGAAATAGTTGATTTCCGTTCTCGTTTTGTTTAAACAATATTTTTGAACTGCAAAATGATATTTTAACAATGATGCGTCGGCCAGGAGTTGAGCCCGGATCGATTGCTTGGAAGGCAACCATGCTAACCGCTACACCACGGACGCTTGTTGAATTTTTACGGAGAAATAGTTGATTTCCATTCTCGTTTGGTTTAAGCAGTATTTTTTAACTGCAAAATGATATTTTAACAATGATGCGTCGGCCGGGAGTTGAACCCGGATTGATTGCATGGCAGGCAACCATGCTAACCGCTACACCACCGACGCTTGTTGAATCTTTAAAGGGAAAGAATTGATTACCGTTCTCGTTTGGTTTAAACAGTATACTTGAACTGAAAATGATATTTTATCAATGATGCGTCGGCCGGGAGTTGAACCCGGATCGATTGCTTGGAAGGCAACCATGCTAGCCGCTACATCACCGACGCTTGTTGAATCTTTAAAGGGAAAGAATTGATTTCCGTTCTCGTTTTGTTTAAAGAGTATTTTTGAACTGCAAAATGATATTTTAACAATGATGCATCGGCCGGGAGTTGAACCCGGATCGATTGCTTGGAAGGCAACCATGCTAGCCGCTACACCACCGACGCTTGTTGATTTTTAAGGGGAAATAGTTTATTTCCCTTCTCGTTTTGTTTAAAGAGTATTTTTGAACTGCAAAATAATCTTTTAACAATGATGCGTCGGCCGGGAGTTGAACCCGGATTGATTGCTTGGAAGGCAACCATGCTAACCGCTACACCACCGACGCTTGTTGAATCTTTAAAGGGAAAGAATTGATTACCGTTCTCGTTTGGTTTAAACAGTATACTTGAACTGAAAATGATATTTTATCAATGATGCGTCGGCCGGGAGTTGAACCCGGATCGATTGCTTGGAAGGCAACCATGCTAGCCGCTACACCACCGACGCTTGTTGAATCTTTAGTTGGAAATAGTTGATTTCCAATCTCGTTTGGTTTAAACAGTATTTTTGAACTGCAAAATAATCTTTTAACAATGATGCGTCGGCCGGGAGTTGAACCCGGATTGATTGCTTGGAAGGCAACCATGCTAGCCGCTACACCACCGACGGTTTTTGAATCTTTAAAGGGAAAGAATTGATTTCCGTTCTCGTTTTGTTTAAAGAGTATTTTTGAACTGCAAAATGATATTTTAACAATGATGCGTCGGCCGGGAGTTGAACCCGGATCGATTGCTTTGAAGGCAACCATGCTAGCCGCTACACCACCGACGCTTGTTGAATCTTTAGTGGGAAATAGTTGATTTCCGTTCTCGTTTTGTTTAAACAGTATTTTTGAACTGCAAAATGATATTTTAACAATGATGCGTCGGCCGGGAGTTGAACCCGGATCGATTGCTTGGAAGGCAACCATGCTTGGCGCTACACCACCGACGCTTGTTGAATCCATAGAGGGAAGTAGTTGATTTCCGTTCTCGTTTTGTTTAAAAACAGTATTTTTGAACTGCAAAATGATATTTAAACAATGATGCGTCTGCCGGGAGTTGAACCCGGATCGATTGCTTGGAAGGCAACCATGCTAACCGCTACACCACCGACGCTTGTTGATTTTTTATGTGGAAATAGTTGAGTTCCGTTCTCGTTTGGTTTAAACAGTAGTTTTGAAATGCAAAATGATATTTTAACAATGATGCGTCAGCCGGGAGTTGAACCCGGATCGATTGCTTGGAAGTCAACCATGATAACCCCTACACCACCGACGCTTGTTGCATTTTGAAGAATAAATAGTTGATTTCCGTTCTCGTTTGGTTTCCACAGTATCTTTGAACTGCAAAATGATATTTTAACAATGAAGCGTCGGCCGCGAGTTGAACCCGGATCGATTGCTTGGAAGGCAACCATACTAACCGCTACACCACAGACGCTTGTTGAATTTTTAAGGGAAATAGCTGATTTCCGTTCTCGTTTGGTTTCAACAGTATTTTTAAACTGCAAAATGATATTTTAACAATGATGCGTCGGCCGGGAGTTGAACCCGGATCGATTGCTTGGAAGGCAACCATGCTAACCGCTACACCACCGACGCTTGTTGAATTTTTAAGGGGAAATAGTTGATTTCCGTTCTCGTTTTGTTTAAACAGTATTTTTGAACTGCAAAATGATATTTTAACAATGATGCGTCGGCCGGGAGTCGAACCCGGATCGATTGCTTGCAAGGCAACCATGCTAACCGCTACACCACTGACGCTTGTAGAATTTTTAAGGGTAAATAGTTGATTTCGGTCCTCGTTTGGTTTAAACAGTATTTTTAAACTGCAAAATGATATTTTAACAATGATGCGTCGGCCGGGAGATGAACCCTGATCGATTGCTTGGAAGGCGACCATGCTAACCGCTACACCACCGACGCTTGTTGAATTTTTAAGGGAAATAGTTTATTTCCGTTCTCGTTTGGTTTCAACAGTATTTTTAAACTGCAAAATGATATTTTAACAATGATGCGTCGGCCGGGAGTTGAACCCGGATCGATTGCTTGAAGGCAACCATGCTAACCGCTACACCACCGACGCTTGTTGAATTTTTAAGGGAAATAGTTGATTTCCGTTCTCATTTGGTTTAAAATAGTATTTTTCTCGTTTGGTTTAAACAGTAGCAAAATGATATTTTAACAATGATGCGTCAGCCGGGAGTTGAACCCGGATCGATTGCTTGGAAGTCAACCATGATAACCGCTACACCACCGACGCTTGTTGCATTTTTAAGAATAAATAGTTGATTTCCGTTCTCGTTTGGTTTAAACAGTATCTTTGAACTGCAAAATGATATTTTAACAATGAGACGCTTGTTGAATTTTTAAGGGAAATAGCTGATTTCCGTTCTCGTTTGGTTTCAACAGTATTTTTAAACTGCAAAATGATATTTTAACAATAATGCGGCAGCCGGGAGTTGAACCCGGATCGATTGCTTGGAAGGCAACCATGCTAACCGCTACAGCACCGACGCTTGTTGAATTTTTTAGGGGAAATAGTTGATTTCCGTTCTCGTTTGGTTTAAGTAGTATTTTTGAACCGCAAAATGATGTTTTATGAATGATGCGTCGGCCGGGAGTTGAACCCGGATCTATTGCTTGGAAGGCAACCATGCTAACCGCTACACCACCGACGCTTGTTGAACTTTTAAGGGGAAATAGTTTATTTCCGTTCTCGTTTGGTTTCAACAGTATTTTTAAACTGCAAAATGATATTTTAACAGTAATGCGTCGGCCGGGAGTTGAACCCGGATCGATTGCTTGGAAGGCAACCATGCTAACCGCTACACCACCGACGCTTGTTGAATTTTTAAGGGGAAATAGTTTATTTCCGTTCTCGTTTGGTTTCAACAGTATTTTTAAACTGCAAAATGATATTTTAACAATAATGCGGCGGCCGGGAGTTGAACCCGGATCGATTGCTTGGAAGGCAACCATGCTAACCGCTACAGCACCGACGCTTGTTGAATTTTTTAGGGGAAATAGTTGATTTCCGTTCTCATTTGGTTTAAGTAGTATTTTTGAACCGCAAAATGATGTTTTATGAATGATGCGTCGGCCGGGAGTTGAACCCGGATCGATTGCTTGGAAGGCAACCATGCTAACCGCTACACCACTGACGCTTGTTGAATTTGTTAGGGGAAAAAATTGATTTCCGTTCTCGTTTTATTTAAACAGTATTTTTGAACCGCAAAATGACATTTTATCAATGATGCGTCGGCCGGGAGTTGAACCCGGATCGATTGCTTGGAAGGCAACCATGCTAACCGCTACACCACCGACGCTTGTTGATTTTTTAAGTGGAAATAGTTGATTTCCGTTCTCGTTTGGTTTAAACAGTAGTTTTGAAATGCAAAATGATATTTTAACAATGATGCGTCGGCCGGAAGTTCAACCCGGATCGATTGCTTGGAAGGCAACCATGCTAACCGCTACACCACCGACGCTTGTTGAACTTTTAAGGGGAAATAGTTGATTTCCTTTCTCGTTTGGTTTCAACAGTATTTTTTAACTGCAAAATGATATTTTAACAGTAATGCGTCGGCCGGGAGTTGAACCCGGATCGATTGCTTGGAAGGCAACCAAGCTAACCGCTACACCGCCGACGCTTGTTGAATTTTTAAGGGGAAATAGTTTATTTCCCTTCTCGTTTGGTTTCAACAGTATTTTTGAAATGCAAAATGATATTTTAACAATAGTGCGTCGGCCGGGAGTTGAACCCGGATCGATTGCTTGGAAGGCAACCATGCTAACCGCTACACCACCGACGCTTGTTGAATTTTTAAGGGGAAATAGTTGATTTCCTTTCTCGTTTGGTTTCAACAGTATTTTTTAACTGCAAAATGATATTTTAACAGTAATGCGTC
The DNA here is from genome assembly GCA_014526335.1 of Chrysaora quinquecirrha. Classification (NCBI taxonomy): domain Eukaryota; kingdom Metazoa; phylum Cnidaria; class Scyphozoa; order Semaeostomeae; family Pelagiidae; genus Chrysaora; species Chrysaora quinquecirrha. Next base: position 17,070 of record JACTAT010000155.1, read on the forward strand.
GGCCGGGAGTTGAACCCGGATCGATTGCTTGGAAGGCAACCAAGCTAACCGCTACACCGCCGACGCTTGTTGAATTTTTAAGGGGAAATAGTTTATTTCCGTTCTCGTTTGGTCTCAACAGTATTTTTAAACTGCAAAATGATATTTTAACAGTAATGCGTCGGCCGGGAGTTGAACCCGGATCGATTGCTTGGAAGGCAACCATGCTAACCGCTGCACCACCGACGCTTGTTGAATTTTTAAGGGGAAATAGTTTATTTCCGTTCTCGTATGGTTTCAACAGTATTTTTAAACTTCAAAATGATATTTTAACAATAATGCGGCGGCCGGGAGTTGAACCCGGATCGATTGCTTGGAAGGCAACCATGCTAACCGCTACAGCACCGACGCTTGTTGAATTTTTTAGGGGAAATAGTTGATTTCCGTTCTCGTTTGGTTTAAGTAGTATTTTTGAACCGCAAAATGATGTTTCATCAATGATGCGTCGGCCGGGAGTTAAACCCGGATCGATTGCTTGGAAGGCAACCATGCTAACCGCTACACCACTGACGCTTGTTGAATTTTTAAGGGGAAATAGTTTATTTCCCTTCTCGTTTGGTTTCAACAGTATTTTTGAACTGCAAAATGATATTTTAACAATAGTGCGTCGGCCGGGAGTTGAACCCGGATCGATTGCTTGGAAGGCAACCATGCTAACCGCTACACCACCGACGCTTGTTGAACTTTTAAGGGGAAATAGTTTATTTCCTTTCTCGTTTGGTTTCAACAGTATTTTTGAACTGCAAAATGATATTTTAACAATAATGAGTCGGCCGGGAGTTGAACCCGGATCGATTGCTTGAAGGCAACCATGCTAACCGCTACACCACCGACGCTTGTTGAACTTTTAAGGGGAAATAGTTTATTTCCTTTCTCGTTTGGTTTCAACAGTATTTTTGAACTGCAAAATGATATTTTAACAATAATGAGTCGGCCGGGAGTTGAACCCGGATCGATTGCTTGGAAGGCAACCATGCTAACCGCTACACCACCGACGCTTGTTGAACTTTTAAGGGGAAATAGTTTATTTCCTTTCTCGTTTGGTTTCAACAGTATTTTTGAACTGCAAAATGATATTTTAACAATAATGCGTCGGCCGGGAGTTGAACCCGGATCGATTGCTTGGAAGGCAACCATGCTAACCGCTACACCACAGACGCTTGTTGAAATTTTAAGGGGAAATAGTTTATTTCCGTTCTCGTTTGGTTTCAACAGTATTTTTAGACTGCAAAATGATATTTTAACAGTAATGCGTCGGCCGGGAGTTGAACCCGGATCGATTGCTTGGAAGGCAACCATGCTAACCGCTACACCACAGACGCTTGTTGAAATTTTAAGGGGAAATAGTTTATTTCCGTTCTCGTTTGGTTTCAACAGTATTTTTAGACTGCAAAATGATATTTTAACAGTAATGCGTCGGCCGGGAGTTGAACCCGGATCGATTGCTTGAAGGCAACCATGCTAACCGCTACACCACAGACGCTTGTTGAAATTTTAAGGGGAAATAGTTTATTTCCGTTCTCGTTTGGTTTCAACAGTATTTTTAGACTGCAAAATGATATTTTAACAGTAATGCGTCGGCCGGGAGTTGAACCCGGATCGATTGCTTGGAAGGCAACCATGCTAACCGCTACACCACCGACGCTTGTTGAATTTTTTAGGGGAAATAGTTGATTTCCGTTCTCGTTTGGTTTAAGTAGTATTTTTGAACTGCAAAATGATATTTTAACAATAATGCGTCGGCCGGGAGTTGAACCCGGATCGATTGCTTGGAAGGCAACCAAGCTAACCGCTACACCACCGACGCTTGTTAAATTTTTAAGGGGAAATAGTTTATTTCCGTTCTCGTTTGGTTTCAACAGTATTTTTGAACTGCAAAATGACATTTTAACAATAATGCGTCGGCTGGGAGTTGAATTCGGATCGATTGCTTGGAAGGCAACCATGCTAACCGCTACACCATCGACGCTTGTTGAACTTTTAAGGGGAAATAGTTTTTTTCCGTTCTCGTTTGGTTTCAACAGTATTTTTAAACTGCAAAATGATATTTTAACAGTAATGCGTCGGCCGGGAGTTGAACCCGGATCGATTGCTTGGAAGGCAACCATGCTAACCGCTACACCACTGACGCTTGTTGAACTTTTAAAGGGAAATAGTTTATTTCCGTTCTCGTTTGGTTTCAACAGTATTTTTAAACTGCAAAATGATATTTTAACAGTAATGCGTCGGCCGGGAGTTGAACCCGGATTAATTGCTTGGAAGGCAACCATGCTAACCGCTACACCACCGACGCTTGTTGAACTTTTAAGGGGAAATAGTTTATTTCCGTTCTCGTTTGGTCTCAACAGTATTTTTAAACTGCAAAATGATATTTTAACAGTAATGCGTCGGCCGAGAGTTGAACCCGGATCGATTGCTTGGAAGGCAACCATGCTAACCGCTACACCACAGACGCTTGTTGAACATTTAAGGGGAAATAGTTTCTTTCCGTTCTCGTTTGGTTTCAACAGTATTTTTAAACTGCAAAATGATATTTTAACAATAATGCGGCGGCCGGGAGTTGAACCCGGATCGATTGCTTGGAAGGCAACCATGCTAACCGCTACAGCACCGACGCTTGTTGAATTTTTTAGGGGAAATAGTTGATTTCCGTTCTCATTTGGTTTAGTCTAAGTAGTATTTTTGAACCGCAAAATGATGTTTTATGAATGATGCGTCGGCCGGGAGTTGAACCCGGATCGATTGCTTGGAAGGCAACCATGCTAACCGCTACACCACTGACGCTTGTTGAATTTGTTAGGGGAAAAAATTGATTTCCGTTCTCGTTTTATTTAAACAGTATTTTTGAACCGCAAAATGATATTTTATCAATGATGCGTCGGCCGGGAGTTGAACCCGGATCGATTGCTTGGAAGGCAACCATGCTAGCCGCTACACCACCGACGCTTGTTGAATCTTTAGTGGGAAATAGTTGATTTCCGTTCTCGTTTGGTTTAAACAGTAGTTTTGAAATGCAAAATGATATTTTAACAATGATGCGTCGGCCGGGAGTTCAACCCGGATCGATTGCTTGGAAGGCAACCATGCTAACCGCTACACCACCGACGCTTGTTGAATTTTAAAGGGGAAATAGTTTATTTCCCTTCTCGTTTGGTTTCAACAGTAGTTTTGAAATGCAAAATGATATTTTAACAATAGTGCGTCGGCCGGGAGTTGAACCCGGATCGATTGCTTGGAAGGCAACCATGCTAACCGCTACACCACCGGCGCTTGTTGAACTTTTAAGGGGAAATAGTTGATTTCCTTTCTCGTTTGGTTTCAACAGTATTTTTTAACTGCAAAATGATATTTTAACAGTAATGCGTCGGTCGGGAGTTGAACCCGGATCGATTGCTTGGAAGGCAACCAAGCTAACCGCTACACCGCCGACGCTTGTTGAATTTTTAAGGGGAAATAGTTTATTTCCGTTCTCGTTTGGTCTCAACAGTATTTTTAAACTGCAAAATGATATTTTAACAGTAATGCGTCGGCCGGGAGTTGAACCCGGATCGATTGCTTGGAAGGCAACCATGCTAACCGCTACACCACCGACGCTTGTTGAATTTTTAAGGGGAAATAGTTTATTTCCGTTCTCGTTTGGTTTCAACAGTATTTTTAAACTTCAAAATGATATTTTAACAATAATGCGGCGGCCGGGAGTTGAACCCGGATCGATTGCTTGGAAGGCAACCATGCTAACCGCTACAGCACCGACGCTTGTTGAATTTTTTAGGGGAAATAGTTGATTTTCGTTCTCGTTTGGTTTAAGCAGTATTTTTGAACCGCAAAATGATGTTTTATGAATGATGCGTCGGCCGGGAGTTGAACCCGGATCGATTGCTTGGAAGGCAACCATGCTAACCTCTACAGCACCGACGCTTGTTGAATTTTTTAGGGGAAATAGTTGATTTCCGTTCTCGTTTGGTTTAGGTAGTATTTCTGAACTGCAAAATGATATTTTCACAATGATGCGTCGGCCGGGAGTTGAACCCGGATCGATTGCTTGGAAGGCAACAATGCTAACCGCTACACCACCGACGCTTGTTGAATTTTTAAGGGGAAATAGTTTATTTCCGTTCTCGTTTGGTTTCAACAGTATTTTTAAACTTCAAAATGATATTTTAACAATAATGCGGCGGCCGGGAGTTGAACCCGGATCGATTGCTTGGAAGGCAACCATGCTAACCGCTACAGCACCGACGCTTGTTGAATTTTTTAGGGGAAATAGTTGATTTCCGTTCTCGTTTGGTTTAAGCAGTATTTTTGAACCGCAAAATGATGTTTTATGAATGATGCGTCGGCCGGGAGTTGAACCCGGATCGATTGCTTGGAAGGCAACCATGCTAACCGCTACAGCACCGACGCTTGTTGAATTTTTTAGGGGAAATGGTTGATTAACGCTTTGCGGCATTAGCGCTGTATATATAAGGTATGAGACAATAAATACTCGATGTGTGGCAGCTTTTGGGGTCGTATCTTGGATTTCTATAGCAAAGATCACCATAATTAGAGATATTATATATACTTTGAAACTGAATATGAATAGGTCGCCACCGTATTGGTGGCCAACCCGGTAGTTAAATGTTCTAGTCTTCCCATAAGCAATTCTCTGACCAGAATCTTGCACCCAATTTGACAGCTTGAGACGCATGTGGAGTGTGGTGATCCTGAGAGATTCTCCCTATCGGCTCATATGGTGCATACGCTCCAAACGCTTTCATGCGCTATTTCGCATACGCTCATAGGCTTACATACGCTCATGTGCTTACATACGTTTGCTTACATACGCTCATGGGCTTACATACGTTCGCTTACATACGCTCATAGGCTTACATACGCTCATGTGCTTACATACGTTTGCTTACATACGCTCATGGGCTTACATACGTTTGCTTACATACGCTCATAGGCTTACATACGCTCATGTGCTTACATACGCTCATGGCTTACATACGCTTCATACGCTTCGTATGCTTACATACGCTCTGGTTAATATACGCTTGAATGTTTACATACGCCTACATACTCATCACTTGTTGCGAGCTTTCGCTTTCAACTTGGCCTTTACTTTTCACGGAACTTCCGTGCTTAATTTCGGTCTGCCCTGAACTTCAGGTTAATAATAATATAGGGAAACTTTCCCTTTCAATTTGGCCTGAACTTCAGGTTTTACTGTTCACGGAACTTCCGTGTTTAATTTCTTTCTGCCCTGAACTTCAGGGGATTTTCATTTTCTGGGAAACTTTCCCTTTCAAGTTGGCCTGAACTTCAGGTTTTACTGTTCACGGAACTTCCGTGTTTAATTTCCTTTTGCCCTGAACTTCAGGGGAATTTCATTTTCTGGGAAACTTTCCCTTTCAATTTGGCCTGAACTTCAGGTCTTACTTTTCACGGACTTCCGTGTTTAATTTCTTTCTGCCCTGACTTCAGGGAATTTTCATTTTCTGGGAAACTTTCCCTTTCAATTTTTGCCTGACTTCAGGTTTTACTTTTCACGGACTTCCGTGTTTAATTTCTTTCTGCCCTGACTTCAGGGATTTTCATTTTCTGGGAAACTTTCCCTTTCAATTTGGCCTGAACTTCAGGTCTTACTTTTCACGGAACTTCCGTGTTTAATTTCTTTCTGCCCTGACCTTCAGGGGATTTTCATTTTCTGGGAAACTTTCCCTTTCAATTTGGCCTGAACTTCAGGTTTTACTTTTCACGGAACTTCCGTGTTAAATTATTTTCTGCCCTGAACTTCAGGGTTATTTATTTTGTAGGGAAACTTTCCCCTTTCAATCTGGCCTGAACTTCAGGTCTTACTTTTCACGGAACTTCCGTGTTTAATTTCTTTCTGCCCTGAACTTCAGGGGATTTTCATTTGCTGGGAAACTTTCCCTTTCAATTTGGCCTGAACTTCAGGTTTTACTTTTCACGGAACTTCCGTGTTAAATTACTTTCTGCCCTGAACTTCAGGGTTATATATTTTAGGGAAACTTTCCCCTTTCAATTTGGCCTGAACTTCAGGTTTTACTTTTCACGGAACTTCCGTGTTTAATTTCCTTCTGCCCTGAACTTCAGGGGATTTTCATTTGCTGGGAAACTTTCCCTTTCAATTTGGCCTGAACTTCAGTTTTACTTTTCACGGAATCTACAGGCCTCGCTGGACGCCGGGTAGGGGTAAAGCGCCGTAGAAATGGGTAGGACACGATTAAACAAGGCTAGCTAAGATACGACCCAGAGTGGTGTGAGGAGAATAACCGATGACCTAAGGGTGGGAGGGTGGGAATGACGAACAACTTGATCCGGTCTAGATGACTCGTTTGAGCAACTGAACTGAGGAGGAAGTGAACCTGTGATGCTTATTCCAACTCAAGCCATCAAGGGGTTTGGGACTAGGCTTCCTAACAGGGGGGTAGATGAATGCCTTCTCGTTAACATACATTTACGCTGGGGCGTAAATGTCCTATTAACGCTTTGCGGCATTAGCGCTGTATATATAAGGTATGAGACAATAAATACTCGATGTGTGGCAGCTTTTGGGGTCGTATCTTGGATTTCTATAGCAAAGATCACCATAATTAGAGATATTATATATACTTTGAAACTGAATATGAATAGGTCGCCATATTTTAACAATAATGCGTCGGCCGGGAGTTGAACCCGGATCGATTGCTTGGAAGGCAACCAAGCTAACCGCTACACCACCGACGCTTGTTGAATTTTTAAGGGGAAATAGTTTATTTCCGTTCTCGTTTGGTTTCAACAGTATTTTTGAACTGCAAAATGACATTTTAACAATAATGCGTCGGCTGGGAGTTGAATTCGGATCGATTGCTTGGAAGGCAACCATGCTAACCGCTACACCACCGACGCTTGTTGAACTTTTAAGGGGAAATAGTTTTTTTCCGTTCTCGTTTGGTTTCAACAGTATTTTTAAACTGCAAAATGATATTTTAACAGTATTGCGTCGGCCGGGAGTTGAACCCGGATCGATTGCTTGGAAGGCAACCATGCTAACCGCTACACCACTGACGCTTGTTGAACTTTTAAAGGGAAATAGTTTATTTCCGTTCTCGTTTGGTTTCAACAGTATTTTTAAACTGCAAAATGATATTTTAACAGTAATGCGTCGGCCGGGAGTTGAACCCGGATTAATTGCTTGGAAGGCAACCATGCTAACCGCTACACCACCGACGCTTGTTGAACTTTTAAGGGGAAATAGTTTATTTCCGTTCTCGTTTGGTCTCAACAGTATTTTTAAACTGCAAAATGATATTTTAACAGTAATGCGTCGGCCGGGAGTTGAACCCGGATCGATTGCTTGGAAGGCAACCATGCTAACCGCTACACCACAGACGCTTGTTGAACATTTAAGGGGAAATAGTTTCTTTCCGTTCTCGTTTGGTTTCAACAGTATTTTTAAACTGCAAAATGATATTTTAACAGTAATGCGTCGGCAGGGAGTTGAACCCGGATTGATTGCTTGGAAGGCAACCATGCTAACCGCTACACCACCGACGCTTGTTGAATTTTTTAGGGGAAATAGTTGATTTCCGTTCTCGTTTTGTTTAAACAGTATTTTTGAACTGCAAAATGATATTTTAACAATAATGCGTCGGCCGGGAGTTGAACCCGGATCGATTGCTTGGAAGGCAACCATGCTAACCGCTACACCACCGACGCTTGTTGAATTTTGAGGGGAAATAGTTTATTTCCGTTCTCGTTTGGTTTCAACAGTATGTTTAAACTGCAAAATGATATTTTAACAGTAATGCGTCGGCCTGGAGTTGAACCCGGATCGATTGCTTGGAAGGCAACCATGCTGACCGCTACACCACCGACGCTTGTTGAATTTTAAGGGGAAATAGTTTATTTCCGTTCTCGTTTGGTTTAGGCAAATGATATTGTGACAGAGATGCGTTGGCCGCTAGTTGAACCTAAAAAAAAGAAATAAAGGAGCTAGCGTTATTATGTTGTTTTCATTATTTCATGTCTTTGTCGATTTGATTCTTTGTTGTTTAACTTCAAGCATTTATTTCTTCATTTTAGACTTTCTGTGATGAAGACATGCCAAGATGGCCCCCTGTTGAGAATCTGCATTTATTCTTAGCACATGCCGGAATGTCTTGCAAGGATGAGTGTCTTTCGAGAGGTAAGTCAAAACATTTTGTTTTCTATCGGCTTTTGCAAATATTATGAAGTTGTTTCATAGAATTTAGCTGTCCTTGTTTGCTGCAAAATAAGCTTATATAAATACAGTAATTTAACATGTTTTTGTGGAATATAGGAAGTTAATAATTAGCTTATAAGATGTCAGGGACCCTGCCTGTACTTTTCAAATATATCTGCGTTTATCTGCGTTTTTTTCACATAAATGTCAGTAAAAATTTTCTACGGGCAGTAAAACTTTTAATGACTTCATCAGGAATTGCAACCCAATTTATGCTTACCTGTTTCTTGCTTGCTGTCTCACTTGCTGGCTTGTTCACTTATTTGTCTGCTTGCTTTCACGCTTGCCTTCTCGCTTGCATTCTTTCCCGACTGGTTGCTTTCTTACCTGCTCGCCTGCTTGCTTTCTTGCTTGCCTTATTGCTCTTGTTTCCTTCTTGCTTGCTTTCTCGCCTGACTCGTTGCTTTCTTGCTTTCTCGCTTGTTTGCTTTTTTGCTTGCTCGCGTGCTTGCTTTCTTGTTATCTTGCCTGCTTGCTTGCCTTTTCCTGTGCTTTCCTTCTTGCTTGCTTTCTTATTGCTTTCTTCCTTGATTGTTTCCTTGCTTGCTTGCTTTTTTGTTGTCTGTTTGCTTGCTTTCTTCCTTCCTTGCTTGCTTGCTTGCTTGCTTGTTTGTTTGCTTGCTTTCTCGCTGGCTTTCTTGCTTGCTTTCCTGCTTTCTCGTGCTTGTTTTCTTGTTTTCTTGTTTTCTTGCTTTCTTGTTGTCTGTTTGCTTTCTTGCTTGATTGTCTGCTTGCTGGCTTGCTCACGTTTTCTTGTTTGTTTGCTTTCTTCCTTGCTTGCTTTCTTGCTTGCTTGCTTGTTTGCTGGCTTGCTCACGTTTTCTTGTTTGTTTGCTTTCTTTCTTGCTTGCGTTTTTGCTTGGCGTTCTTGCTTTCTTGCTTGCTTGCTTGCTTGCTTGATTGTCTGCTTGCTGGCTTGCTCACATTTGCGTGTTTGTTTGTTTGCTTTCTTCCTTGTTTGCTTTCTTGCTTGCTTGTTTGTTTGCTGGCTTGCTCACGTTTTCTTGTTTGTTTGCTTTCTCTTGCTTGCGTTTTTGCTTGGCGTTCTTGCTTTCTTGCTTGCTTGCTTGCTTGATTGTCTGCTTGCTGGCTTGCTTACGTTTGCGTGTTTGTTTGTTTGCTTTCTTCCTTGCTTGCTTTCTTGCTTGCTTGTTTGCTTGTTTGCTAGCTTTCTCCCTGGCTTTCCTGCTTGCTTGCCTGCTTTCTCTTGCTTGTTTTCTTGCTTGCTTGCTTTCTTGCTGTCTGTTTGCTTTCTTGCTTGATTGATTGTCTGCTTGCTGGCTTGCTCATGTTTTCACTTGTTTGTTTGCTTGCTTTCTTGCTTGGCTTTCATCTTTTCTTCCCTGCTTGCATGCTTAGTTGCTCATTCTCATAAAACACTGAGCTGCAAGTAATGAATGCAATGTAGAAAAATTGACGCAAATGGTGAGGCTCATATGCACACATTTTCTAATATGTTCGAACTATACAAGAGAGTCACGTTCAGTTACGGATTACATAACTTTTTTACAATACTCTATCACTTTGTTTCCACTTTAATAGGCATGATTTGCGAACCAACATATTTTTCAGACATAAATGCTGCTAAAAGCTTTGAAAAGTAAGTTTCTTCTGTTATTTTTTGCTTTTTATCTGCTTGTACTATATTAATCGTCTAGCATTTTCATATAAGAACTGTTTCTAGCCATTGTTTGCAGGTTCTCATTACCCAGTGTAAGTGTACTGGTTAAGTACTGAGTTTTGATTTGTTCATTTTGATTTTGATCTTGTTTGTCAAATATTTGAAATTTGCTTTTCAAGCAGCGTTTTTGTTCTTGGTAAAGTTGCAAAATATTGCTCGCTAAATGTTTTTGCTTGAATCATGCAAAAAGTGTCCTTAACATTTAAGGTCTATAATTTTGTCTACAAATGCAATTTGATAGGTCGTAGGCTGATGCGCTGAATCGCAACTACGCTTGAGAATAGTTTTGGACACCCCTTATTTTTCTTTCACTCTTCAATCTTCAGCGTTTCACTTGCGACCATGGCAATTTCGTCAGACAATAGTTTGGGGAGATTTTCCATCATGGCCTAGTAGTTAGAAATTTTTTGAAGGTATTCTCCGGTCGGACTATCCTTTAAAGACAACATTAGTTTATGTGAGCCTCTCCAGAGACCACCCTCCCCGATTTTCTCACTACAATGAAGAACATAACCACCTGTGCTCGGGTGGAAGAGAACAGGAGAGAGTCGATGAAGAGCAAGATATCGTAAAAGAAGGATTCTCACTAAGCTTTAGTTGAAGTATAAGTTTTCGTAATTTGTCGTCGAAAGGTGATAATAAAGCTAGAACATATAATTCCTTGCTTTCTTTGTTGTCTGCTTGATTGCAGGCCTGGCTAACCTAGGAGACATGTCGCGCGTGACATTGTTGCGTGTGACATGTCTCCGCGATGTCTCCCAGTTTAGCCACCTCAGAAACTTTGTAGCATGCCACAAATTTGTAGCAAGGGACACGCTAATGTTTCTTGGAGATAACAGAAACATTTCTTGTCTCAACGACACGGGGGTCATGTCGCATGTTTAGCCAGCCTGGGAGACATACTGAATACAATGTCACACGCGACATGTATCTACTTTAGCCAAATCTTAACACGGGCCACAATAACGAAGTAAACAAACATACTAATTCTATTCCTTAGGTTTGGAATCGACTGCAGCAAAATAGCTTCAGTAAAAAAGCTGCATTCTCCATCCTTCAATGTTACAAGTGGAACTTGTTATCTTCAAGATCATCACTTTTACTACAGTTGCGTTGCTGAGTATAGCGATATAAGAAGACTGTGTCCATGTAGGACTTACATCTCAGGACAAACTTCTATTTGTGAAAACTGTTTATGATAATTTCTACCAAGCATTTTCATTAGCATGATTTCTCATTTTGAATAATTGAAGCCTCAGGTACATTAGGCTGCTACTTAGGCCCTGGCAAAACAGTCAAACATTGCTGGTCAAACATCTATAATTTGCTTGTTCGGCAAAATGTTTGATCGTTTGGCCTCGTCCCAAAACATTGCTCGTCCAACATTTTTTGCTTGTAAAGCAAAATATGTTTTTGAATTTTTTCGAAACATCACGCCACAAGTCCCTTTTGATGGCAGCTAACTAGTTGGTACGGAGTTTTAGAAAGTTGGGCATGTTCTACTACTGCGATTAGTTCCCTTCAGTGGCAGTCGACATGAGCGCTCTTGCGACCGCGATTATCTAAATCATGTATGTTCTTACTAGTTGTTGACATGTCGACATAAGTTTAGTTAGCAGTTATAAGTAGATAGCGTTAGTTCCATCGTATCAAAGGTTGGATAAGCAGTTCACATTATAGTTACTACAGATTAACTTTTGTTACAACTCGAATCTATCCCTTAATTTTTGTAAACATAGGAATAATATAAGTTATTAAAGTATGATGAATTATTTAAAGCTGTTAATAAAAGATTTTATGCAGAATTAATGCATTAAAATATTGTTTTTACAGATGTCCGTTATGTAAAAGAGCATAATGAGGGTCGTATAGGGGGGGGGGGGGGTCCTTGCTCCCCTGTTCCCTTAGAAAATTATAATTTGTTCCCTTAAGATTTGTAGAATTTTCAGAGTGTTCCCTGAAAAATATATGCAAAATGTTCCCTTGTTCCCCTAAATTCATGCAAATGTTCCCTGTTCCCTAAGCCATTTTGGGGCTTGTTCCCATGTTCCCCAGAACCCCTATACGACCCTCCATAATGTTATGTAGTCAGTCATGTTCATTTTAATTACTATACAACGTGCACCATAATCCACGAGACTCAAACCTGCGATGCACAATTTCAAAGCTGAGAAAACTGCACTGAGCTAAAAACCCCAGAGAAATCGCCAAAAAGCTTTAAAAGCCCAAGACGTTTCGGCTTCATTTGTGCTACACCTTGTTTCATTATTATTGAAAATTTGGTTCCTTCTAACCTTTTAGCTGTAAATAAGACATGGCTGTAGGAAGCGGGCAATAATTTTGAAAACAATAGTGACGTCATAATATCATTACGTCACCTAAGACTTTTCAGTTGTTCTGTCCCCCCCCCTCCCTTCCAATCTGAGATTCCTTCCGACGGTCTTGTAAGAAGGGTGGATATATCTCCTCTGGTAAAATTCTGTGCAACTGCTGATAGGAGATTTGATATGGGCTGATTAATGACAGAGAGGACGTCCATTCTCTATGGATGTCATTGATATAACAAGTTCAATTATTACAAATTTGCCATTTTTGCTGCTTGTTGCATTAGTTGGTGTTACTCTCTGATTGCGAGTTACCGTAACTTCGTAACACGAAACAAAAAGAAAAAGCTGGGAGATCAGAGAAACGGGGGAAGACGAAAAACTCAAATATTCCTGGCGTATTGTTTTGTCTAAGAAAGAGGGGGTGTTTGGGTTATACAGTTACACGGTTTTGCCAATATTTTGGCACAGTTTTCGGTTTTCCCAATAAATTACGCAGTTTTTCGGTTTTGAAAATCTTGTCGGTGAACGGTTTTGCGGGATTGCTGGATAATTTTTCCGGTTTTTGGTTAAGATTTTGCGTTTTTGGTACTGAATGCTGACTCAGTGGAGCTACAGGTTAGCCCACAATTAAAATTAAAAATTTGCGAGGAAAACGTCTCAAAAACGTGAAGTGAACAGTAAAGGTTGACTAAACAAGAGTTTTGCTAGATTCTCTGTGCAATATTGTGAAAATGGACACTTAATACGGGTTTTTTCAAACTATCGCACCGCTTTACGGTTTTGACCAAATTTTGCGCGGTTTTACGGTTTCTAGACTCCCAAACCCTCCTCAAGAAAATTAAATGGAGCAATGCATATTGTTGGTGCCTTGGTTTGTTTGACTGCCATTACACTCTTTTTTTATAAGAACAATTTTATAAGAACACGAGCCTGGATTTTGGCCCAGATTATAAGAACAAATTAAGAACAAGCTGAGGCTGGCCTTTTCAAAAGCCCTAAGAATATCAGCTAAATATGTAAGTAAGACAGTCAGACTGAACCCCAAAATTTATTTTCCACCCCTAAAAAGGTACCTCAAAAAATGGCACATCCCGTACCCATATATATGGGGGTCAGCAGCAGCCACTGGGTTGGGTTGCAGTTGCAGGTGGCGATGGGTTGTTTTTGTTACATGGAGTACTTCACCTCGGCATTGGCAAGCAAGGAAACTGACGAAATGGTAGCGATTTGGAGTTCATGAGTTGCATGGTATCTTTTTGTAAACCTGAAGCTGAAATGGAGCAGGATCAATTACTGAATAAAATATCAAGTAGTGTTCCGGCATTTCTTGTTAAGCTCTGGAAACTTGTTCAGGATCCAAATGTCGATGACTTGATCTCTTGGAGCAAGGTAAGAAGTATTTTGTTTCTCACAACTTTTAGGCCAGCAGGGCCTAAGCGCTAGGTGTCCGGTCCGTGTCCGTTTAGCCAGCAAGTTCAAAGAGCCTGCTAGGCCTAGCCTAGCTGAGTTGATAGTTAGTGAATATCTTTCTTTTAGCATTTAAGATTAAAGGGAATCGACAAGGTTAAAGCTGAAAAAGGCCAGTTGCTCTCTACTCTACCATAAACAAAATAAACTAGACCTCATGGACAATAAAAATCACTTTTGTAGACGGCCAACAGCATTAGAATTTTTTGAAATCACAGCATATCGAGTTTTCGATGCGAAAATCATATGAAGCGTCCAAAACTTAGTTTAGGTACAAAGTTCCACTGTCCTAGCGCTTGTGTTCTTAATGTTATGAGCATTCAAAGTTTCTGATTTCACAAGGCTTTTACCACAAAAAGTGAACTTGGTGAAACTTTTTACTCCACTTGGTCTACACGCAGGGCCGTAGCTACGGGGTGGGGGGTGTGACATCCCCCAGGCAAGTCGTCCGTCAGCAAATTTGAGAAGAACGGAATTTTTCAGCAATAGTAATTAAGGGCAAGAACTGTTGCAAATCAAAAGAAACAAATAAACGTGTCGGGAAAGCGTTCAGCACGTTGCTTGCCAACGAATATTAGCATCCACTTTCCACAGCTGTCGACATGTTAGGTATCAATAACAGTTAGGGGGTTGCCAACTGCGAGGAAATGCCGAGAGAAAGTGTCTCCTTACCAGGAGCTACTAATCGTATCTGTATATGCCAGTTTGCCAGCCATAACAGATACAAGGGCACAGCAGCAAACAGAATGGAGATACAATACACGGGGTTGCCAAGACTGCCGATGGCTAAAATTAGAGGTTTGGTCCTATTTCAACTGTAAAGCGCTCTGAGAGCATCATCAAACTAGTCTCAAATTATATAGTGTATACAAGAATCAAACTGGCAAATAATTACAATGTTGTTGTTCAACAGCTGAAAAGGTTGTGTTTCACGGCATTTTAGAGTTCAAATGTTCAAAATTTTTCCGGGGGAGCATGCCCCGGGACCCCCCTTGCATGTGTGTCCCCCATTTCTTTATGATGTTCTATGATTCAAGAATAATATTCCTGGCCTGACGGTTATGTGCAAAGCATTGAAAACAAAAAGAAATTCGTCAAGGAAAGAGCAACAGCCAAGCTACACCCATCTCTAAATGCCATGCCCATTTTGTTGGCAAAATGCGGAGCTACACCCCCCCCCCCCCAGTCATTGAGTCCTAGCGACGGCCCTGTCTACACATATTTTTTTTTATTAGAAACCTTTTATAAGAAACCCAGAAACTCAAATGGCCAAAAACTTAAGAAACTCTAGTACCGGAAATTTTTTACGCAGGAAACTTTGCACCTAAGACAGTGAAAAATTTTCTTTTATTTCCTGTGTTTCATTTGCAATAACGCATTTCAGTGACAAGTAGATAAACAGGAAACCCATATGCATTCAAATACGATCAACAAATGGGTTTGAAACATCATCCAGATAGAACAACTATGTTGCAATATGGATATTCAAGAAACTCTTAAGCAACTTTCAGTACTCAAAATTTGAAAATTTTAAGAAACTTCCAGTACTGGGTCAATTTTTTAGTTTCTTATAAAAAAATATGTGTAAGTCCTTATAAAATTGTAAACTTTGAACACTTGTAAAGTCAATAAAAGAAGTGCTGAGATAGTAGAACTTTGCAACTAGACTAATTTTTGGGTGCTTTACATGATTTTCACATCCAAAATTTGATAGGTATCTTGGGATTTCAAAAATTTTCAATTCTACCGAAGTGATCTATATACCTATCACTGATTCTATTCTACAGTGCAGATAGAGCACAAAATCACTGGTGTGACTCAATAGGCTATCTTTAAATTCTCAATGATTGAATAGGCTGTTTTTAAAATGCACGGCCTTAGCTTAGTCCATTCCCTCAGAGCTACCTATCTTAGCTTAGATCCTAAGGATGCATTCCCTGTCAAATGTTACCACGATGCTGGAGAATGCGCTGAAAAATTTGGAATTCACACCAACAGAAACAATAGATCTATTCTTGCATTATTGAAAGTTGGTAGTCTAGGCTTTTTTTGTTTTGAAAGATCCATGCCAGTATGCCAATGAAATTTCAGACTCCACGCTAGATATCTTCGGTGTATGCTACATGGAATGCACACTTGCTTGGATGGGAATTAAAATTACATTTTAAGAATTTCAAGATATATAGATTAGACTCTCCATAGAGTTTTCGAAACTCGCATCTAAAAATTTGCATTAGGGACCATGTTTTTGAGTGTCTATATTTTAGACCTTGGTTGGACACCATGAATATTAGACATTAATCTAATCATTCTAGCACTTTGTTTAATTATACCATTCTAGAAGTAATTAAGATGCTGATATTAGATGCACATTAGATCAAATTAGACTGTGGGTATGTGCGCTGCATTTGATCCAGGCAAATGAGTGGAAGACCACGCAAAGGGTTTTTTATCATGATGACATGGGAATACATCTACAGTAGATCTTTTGTTATAATAGATTCTTCAATAAAACTCGCCTTCCCAAAGTGTCCTACAGGGAATGGCTGTTTACAAGCATGCTTCTTTGGCATGTGGAGATATTCACTGCGATGGTAAAAATAACATCTTGGCAGATCAAAACCACCAGGAAGCATTCCAAACTAAAAAAATTGTTAATTTTGCTTGCTTTTTGGCAGAAAGTGCCAAGAAATCCTCAGAGTTCTCAAAAAATCCTTGTTCTACATCACAGCTTCAAGCTCTGAAACATTTTTTAAGAATTTAGGTCCAAACTGTTTTTAGGTCTAACTTATATTCAATAGTAAAAACTTTAATTTTCTAAAATCTTTATATTTTAGCTGATTTTCCCAATTATACTGATACTTCTCTTGAAAATATTTCTTGCTGCTCCAATTTCTGCTTGAGTGGGTCAAGTTCATGATGAACAATAGAGTCAGTTTTTTTCTGGCAAGAAATGGAGTATGGTCATGTAGATTTGTTTCAATAATAAGAAGGTTAATCTATCAAGTCCTAAAGGTTAATATTACAACTCTTCTTTTTTTAGAATGGAACAGCTTTCTGTGTTCATGATCCAATTTTTCTAGCAAGAGATGTGCTTCCACAATATTTTAAGCACAACAACTTCACCAGTTTTGTAAGACAACTAAATATGTGTAAGTGGAAAATTTACATCATACTATTTGTATATTTGCTTTTTGTTGTCTGTTTGCAAGTGTCTCGTTTCTTGTTCACTTAAATGATGAAATCTTTCAATGTTTTCTGTGATTGTTCTCACCCCGGCTATTGTCTGTTCATAGTGCAGCGGAGGGCGTGCAGTACAGTGAAGGATATTCAGTACACAGGCCTCGTCAGGAAGATTTTAGTAGGTGGGCGGTAATCGCTCCCCTCAAAAAATTCAGGCGGGCGGTTTTTTATCTTCCTTAAGTGACTGTTAAAGGGTATAATACGGTACTAAACGGAAGAAAACAAAGTTTTTAAGGAGAAAAATGCCTATTTGAATTAATTGAAACCAATTTTAAAATTCGAAACAAAAAAGAAATAAAAGAATATTTATGACAATAAAAGTACATTCAGTCTTCAACTGTGACGCTAATGGTCATGAAAAAGTCGTCAACAGAACTTAAAACAGGAAAAGTCAGAGGTGATAAGGAGATTAGTCCATTTAAAGATTAACGCCGCGGGAGATTTTCTGTCTGTCTGGTAATGAAGAAAGAAAAGCGAAGGCAGGCGGATTTTTCCGTTATTTGATATCGAGGGGAGCAATGACAGCTCGCCTCGAGCATTCGAGGGGAGTGACGAGGCGGGCGCGGGCGATCGCCCGCCTTAAAAGGCGAGGCCTGAGTACAGCGGAGGGATATCATCAGCACAGTTCAGGGGTATCAACTATACTGATGGTATCCCTCCACTGTACTGATGATATCACCCCACTGTACTGAATATCCTCCACCTTACTGTACAGCCTTCACTCTACTGCACAGATACTAAACAAATTTTTTTAAATAAGAAAGTAGTTCTCATCATCTTAAAAACTTAAGAAAGTTGAATACTGAATTCTTGAAACTTAAGAAAGTTCTGTTTGATATTTTTGCTCCTCTGTTCAGTTGTTCCTCTTGCCATTAAACGAGTCTTTGGAAAACGTGGTATTTGTGCAATGTATACAGTGCCTTAAACTATGCATAATGCTGAAATACTGCATTGCAAAATGTTCGCTAAGAAAGTCACAACAAGTTTTCGGTACTGAAAACATGAAATATATAAGAAAGTTTCAATACTGGCCCAAAAAAACTTTATGAAATTAAAAACATGTATCGGGCATTGCTCTATAGCTCTTTGCCAAACCCTAATTAAATTGCTGAACTGCTTTTTCATTGTAGATGGTTTTAAGAAAGTTATAACTGCAGAACATGGTGGAATAAAGCCTGATAAAGATGAATGGGAGTTTCATCATCCAAACTTTGTGAAAGGAAGACCAGACCTTCTTGATCATGTCAAGAGAAAGGTAAAACAGTAAATTTATTTTATCTATTGTGCCCAGTTTTTTGTATTCAGCAGTTTATCCAAGAGTACATCCAAGAAGGATAGCTTCTTGAATAGCTTCTGTTTCTTCTGGAGTTGATTCTTGCTGGAATTCCACAGAGTGAATTCCAAGGAAAAAAATACATGTCTCAAGATATTTTCATAAAATTTTGAAATCTCTTCTAGTTTACCATAAACTTTTCCTGTATTACACAAAGTATTATTTTTATTGTCTGTCAAGTGTATGCATCAGTTGTTGGATGTTTTGCCACAACTTGGAAGTTGCAATTGATTAAATTTAATGCAACATTTAATGCAATGAGAAAATTCTGGACAATTATCTTTGGCAAATATATTTTCGGGTTTGTTTTGGAGATTTTTGACATAAATAGAAATTACAAATTGCAAAAGCAACAAATACAGCAAGAAAGCAAGCAATAGTTGAAAAACAAACAAAATATAATCAAAGAAAATGATGAAAAATACCTTGAAGGTTATTTGATAAACATTTGATATCTAACAATCAAAGAAAATGATGAAAAATATCTTGAAGGTTATAAAATAAACAAGGAGGAGGAAAGCAAACACAAATGAAAAAAATGATGTTGATAATGATAATGACTTTTTGATAGATGATGAAGAAACTGATGTAATTTGTTTGTGGATTAATCAGTAAATATTATAGTTCGAAAGTCAGATTGATTATTGTATTTCACAGGCTTTCCCAATGTGTAGTATTTTTATGTCAATCCTGTTCTGAGTCAAATTTTAATTTATTGTGACTTGCAGAAATATTCAGTTGGCCCAGAAAAATTCCCAACCAAAGTTTTCAGCCTTAGGAACATTTAGACATAACCATACTTCTTGCAAATAAATATTCTGACAAATTCTCGTCCTCCAAAATTTTTGCTTTAACGTAAATCTTGTAAAACATTTCATTGAACTGATTTCACTTTGAGGAAATGAAGGAGAATAAATTTCAATGAATGTCAATGAATCAAAAAAGTCTCTGTACTGAAATTGAAACTGTAACTTGAAATGTAACATTAATGGTAACTTAAGGTTACAGCAATTGTACCAGTTACATTTAAACCTGTGACTGGTATGTTCTGATATCTTGATCTGCATCTGATTATATCTTCCATCTTAATTTCAATTCACAAGACATTTATCGCATAATTTTTGAATGTATATGAATAAAAAAATTATGCAAAACATATCTTGGAAATTTTTTTATGCTAAGATACTTAAGAGCAATAATCTTCATTATAATAATTTTACTTTGTTATTTAAAGGTTCATCCTGAAGATAAGAAGGGGAAACAGGAAGAATATTCAGTAATCATGGAAGATGTCAAAGAATTGAGGGCAAAGCACAGTGTTGTACAGAATCGACTGGAGACATTGAAATTGTATGTTTTTTACTAAATTTTTTGCAGTCTTAGTTGTTGTGGTTTCTTTATTGCTTGTTGACTCTGAGACCCCGTTTACACGATATCGGTACCATACTGGTTTGATATGACACCGGTGTGGAATCTTTTGTTTTTTAACGAGCCGTTTACACGATATCGGTACCACACCGGCATAAAAGGTGTGAAAACACATGTCGATAGCCACACCGGTACGATTTCGTGCCGGTGTGATAGCTTATCGATAAACACCCATACCGGCATGCTACCGATACGATTTCATGTCGGTTTCACATCGATTGCTTTTGGGATAGGAATTATACCGTAATATTTTCTTTATTAATTGTGTTTTTTATGTAATATCATGAAACTTGATTTTCCTTGTCGACTGAAGTAAATTTAGTTGCTTTTTCTCGTCTTACACCTTGCTTTGTTCGACTTTTGACACAGCATTTTCGTGTATTTTTTATTTACATTGATGAAATAATGGCTGGTTCCTACGATTTGTTAGCCTCGAGCGGCGGGGACTGTTTGCAATTTGCTCTCTTGGTTTATTTTTTGGTTTTGTTCTTTGTTACAGCTTAGGCCATAGCCCAAAATCACAAAATTAAGCTCTATGATGTCACAGCCATTGTTTAACCAACTGACATGAAATCACACCGGTATCGTGTAAACGGGATGATAAAAAACCCACACCGGCATGGTTTCATGCCGGTGTCAAATCGTACCGGTGTGGTACCGATATCGTGTAAACGGGGTCTGAATCATTTTGATTTTCGTTTTTGTAGAGAGAATGAAGATTTGTGGCGAGAAGTTGGGGATTTGAGGATGAAACACAAAAAGCAACAACATGTTTTAAATAAGGTAAACTTGGTTATTATAAGTTAATTTTGATAAACAACGAAAACAGCAGATAAGACACAGATAGATATTTATCTACTTATATTTTGCCCTGGCATTCAGTGCTTCTTCAGAGCGAAACTAAATTTTTTCAAAGTTTATTTTCTATCTGAAGAGAAGGTAGCATGGTTTGGGTTTGCAGTAGTGCATCCCTCATCCATATAAATCTGAAATTGAAAAAAGCGTGGAGCTTAGAAACATTTGTTTGAAACGAGTGAAATGAATTTGACCGCAAAAATGGACTTCACCTGCCAACAGTTTTTAAGGTACCAGGATTGTATTAAGTAGAAAGAATTCACCTTACTTTTGTCATTGTTATAATTACAAGAGTCTCTTCAAACTTTAATGACTTATTCAATGCTTTTGACATTTCTAGTACAGTTCTAGGACAACTATTATCACATCTTTAAGCACCTAAAGAATTCACTGTTTTGTCCCGCTGTTCTTTTCCATCTTGGACTCAGCGCCTACTTCATACCAATTGAAAATTGAGGACAATCTTTTTATCCAATGGGAAACCCTTCGCTGAATAAACAATACTATATCATACATTATATTATTTTTTGTCTTTCGGTTTGGTTTTATTTTTTCAAGCAATTTTTTATCTTTGTTTTTTCTTTCTTCTTGCCGCTTTGGCCTGATCTGAACTTTTTATCTCTTTTTCTGTTTATAATTATAAAAACGCTTCATCATGTTGTTAGTTTATATGTATCTAAAGATGATGTCCTGACATAATGTAGATGTGATGCCATAATGGTATAATTTTTTGCCGTATTCATCTCGATTGGGCAAAGTGTAGCTAAACGGGGTCTGATCTCATTGGCTAGTTATGACTTTGGTCGTTCATGATTGGCCAGAAGCGAAAAAGAACAATAGATGCCTCCAGCAAGGCTGTTTTACCATCGAAACATATTATGTTATGCAAACTTAAGAATATTGTCGTTTGTCTTTACGTGCATTTGTAGCAACGCACCATAGCAACAGCTTTCTTTGTTTTCAATTTCCTTACTTTTTCTTATTATATATACTAGCTTTAGTAAATGTGTCTCATTAACATTATTTACAAAACATTTCTAGTGCACATTTCACCCTTATTCCACTGAGGTTATATTCTTTGTTCTTGATGTTTAAGCTACTTAGGCATAATAGTACATATTGATAATTTTCGTTTTCTAATTTAAAATAATGCTTACATTGTAGTTGATAAAATTTCTGATCTTGGTTTATGGAGGGCAAAGTTCTGAAGGTGTCAGTTCACGGAAAAGGTAAGAATATATAGAACCAACATTTTTGTTCGAATGAATCATCAGGTTTAATATTCGCCTAATTTTTCAGTAGTACAACATTTCAAAATGACGATAAAGTTGTCGGGCATACTTGTTTTTCGCCTGTCGTGGATTAAAAAACCTTTTTTCAACTGAACCTACATCCAGGAGCCCTCACGGAAACATGGAAATCAGAATATATAAAAATATTTGAAATAACTGGGCTCCAACTTCATTTTAACTCCCTCCCTGCAAAACCTATGCGTATAGATCATTTCAGTACGTCACACGGCATTAAAATTTTTCGAAATCACATGATATCGAGTTTTTGATATGAAAATCTTATAGAGCAGCCAAAACTTAGTCTAGGTGCAAAGTTTCACTGTCCTAGCACTTGTGTTCTTAATTTTATGAGCATTCAAAGTTCCCGATTTCATAAAGGCTTTGACCGCAAAAAATGAACTTGGGGAAACTTTTTACCCCACACGGTCAAAGCCCTTATAAAATCGTAAACTTTGGACGCTCGTAGAATCGATAATACACGCGCTGAGATAGTAAAACTTTGCACCTAGACTAATTTTTGGTTGCTTTATACGATTTTCGCATCGAAAAATTGATATCTTGCGATTTTAAAAAAATGTTTTCTACCGAAATGATCTATATGTGAAATAGACTTGCTTCTTTCGTCGTTTTGTTGATGTTATTTTCTGTTGGATACATTTTTCCTTATTTCTAACCGTTGGTCAATTCTTGTATGGCATGTTTTTAGTTTATCATATTCTTAGCAGACTTGCGATTGAGCCTGGACAGTCGACGTCGAAAAAGATGCGCGCTGCTCAGCTGTCTCCCGTAGATGAGTCGGAAAACCTGCAGTACAGTGTGGAATCTGTGAGTACTTGTGAAATTTCTGAACTTTTGTTCGTCCTTTTTTCACGTCCAGTGACTAAAGGTAAGGTGTCCATATTTTAAATTTCTGCGTTCCATCCACACGTAGTCGGCGTTTTTGATGATTGCGAATGGAATTGTTCGAAGACGCTCTCCAGTTTTCGAAAACGCCCGTTTCATGCTATCTTGTGGACTGGGAAAATGAAACTTTTGGAAAATAATGACGTCACACACTGCTCAATTTCACCAACACAAAGAAACAACGACACTTAGCATTCAAATTGGCAGATGATACGCTGATAACTCTACTTTTTATGCCCCAATGGGAGCTATCGATTTGTCCTGAAGATTTTTCCATTTTCATGTGGACAGGGATATTTTTGAAAGCGCACATCGTCTGGACGCAGATTTTTTCGTAAACGGGTAAAAAAGTTTGCGTTTTCAAAAATATCCGTTAACGTTTAGACAGGGCAGGCCCCGTTTCATTAAGCCGGTACGAGACGAATGTGGCATAATTTAATGTCGGATGGAGAATTTGGAGTCCCCGTTTACACAACGTCGGATTAAATGAATACAATGAGCAAGGTAATCATTTTTTGTCTAAAATATATTGTTTCATATCATCAAGTATAAAGAGTTATTTTTTTCTCTGATTAAATAAGCAAAGCGGCGTCAAACTGTACCGTATTCAACCGTTTACATTATGCTGTTTTAAGATGAAGCCGGTTAGCGTTCTGTATCTATTAGGTGCCTTATTCATAGGAACATGTGCCGGCATAGTGTAGGCGCGAGGCTAAAATGGCATAATGGCATAATGGCAAAATTAATGACAGTATTCGTCTGGTACCGGCATAGTCGTAAACGGGGGGGACCAGACTATGCTACGTAGGGTCACCCAAGGTAGACAGGCTGAGACCTAGGTCTTGAATGATCACCCTGGCAAGAGGTGAGCTCTGGTCCGTAGAGGTAGGCGCCCTCCTGCGTTATCTAGCCAATATCTTCATGAAAGTTATGTCTACAAGGTGTTTGAAGACAGATCTGTCGTGAGGCCACCAATTCCCAATAGGGAGTAAACGGCTAAGGTAACCAGGTAACCAGCATAGTGTAAGTGGGTTCTCAGCATCAAGATATAGCTGACTCATCATGCATTTCATTGGCTAGCTATGATTCTGGTCATTCATGATTGTCATAAACATTTTGTTTCTACAGCCTGGTCACACGGAGGAATTTTTTTCCATGGATTTAGATCAGTCTAACAAAGGTATGCTTAAACCAAATTATCTTTATTCCTTAAGCATTAAAGTAGAAATGGCATTTCTTTTATAATACGCTTTATATTAAAGGTGGCTTTGTTTTTCTGCCCAACGAAAACCATACTATTTGAGACTTCTGATGTATTTTGGGATTATTATTATTATTATCAGTTTCTTTGAAGTTGGCTCTTAAAATACCATAGCTAAATAAAAGCTAATTTAACCCAACTAACTAATTAAAACAGTAGAATTACAATATGCAAATACTTAGTTGAAAGAAGTTAACGAAATATATATATATATATATTATTAAACGTTTAGTCAAGTCAAATAAAACCTAAATTGTGAATATAAATTAGATACAATCGGCAGTGGCAGCTTGCACCAGACCAAAATTTGATTTTGTTTTTAAACTCATCAAGAGATGTGGAGCATTTAATAATCTGAGGAACGCTGGACCAGGATTGTGGTCCCCTAAAACGAAAAGATTTCCAAGTAAAATGAATTAATTAGAAATTATATAGGTTTTTGGTACATATTGGCAAAGTAGCAAAAATAAACAGCCACCCAAAGTGTACGGCTAATTCCCATGACGAAGGAATGATGGGGCACTCATTTGTTGCAGAGCATATTAATATAGACCACGGAATGCTCTGTATCAGAGATTCGCTTAGGAGCTAGCTTTTGAATACTGGTAATATACACTAAATATAAACGAAGAATGCATATACAGTTACACATATACACATATAAAACACTTTGAAAATTGAGTATGGTTTCAATATAAAACGAGTTGGACCCGATTCCCTTAATTTTTAACGTGTACGTGGGCAGCCTATGGAATTTTTTGCTAATGTTGATACAACACCAAAACACCATTGTTATTTCTTAATGAGCAGTACACCCTGTGTGGTCGTTTATTTTGTAACTTTGCCCCAATAATACTTATAGATTAATCCGCTAAATAGGGGGCCTATTATTAGAGGAAATGCATATCTGGCGAAACGATGCAACATTTCGTGCAATATTTTTTACGTGAAGGTGCAAACGTAAATTGGGGTGGATGTCCAAGCGTTGCATGCAACATTTTCAATGCAATATTTGTCTGTGTTAAAACTGGGAACAAATAAGTGATGTTGTTTCTATGGCAACCATGCTTTTTGCGCCACAGGTACTTGCATGCGCACGCGTGAATGTAACAAATTTTGCGGGACCATGCCGAACGATGTCACATCTTGTTGCACGGTGCAACAATTTTGACGTTTTCAAACTTAATGCAACATCGTGCTACAAACACTACAGCATTGGTGGCCAAGCGACGCAACATCGGGTCTGCAACAATGTTGCATCCAAATGTTTTATCGTTTGGCCGAGGCTTTAGAGGTGATTCATATTGTTAAGAAATAAAACAGTTGAAAGTGTAGTTGTTAAGGTTATAAAATTGCAACAATAGAACTATGTATACTTTGCTCGTGTTAGTAGCTGTAAACGTATAGATAAGTGAAAATTTCAATTGATTTCAATTTTATTTCTTTTTAATCTATTGTAATTTTTTGTTATAGCGTTGTTTTGTACAGGTGGTGTGGCCGAGTGGTCAAGGCGTTCGGCTCACGATCGCAAGGTTGTGGGTTCGAATCTCGTCGGGACCACTTTCCACAAGCCTACAGTCAACTCAGCTGTCCATCCTTCCGAGGTCGGTAAATGAGTACCCAGGGTATTAATTCTAGAATATCAGCCTGGGGCACAAGCTGCAGGTCCACATCAGCTGTATAGCTGCCAGAACCCCTGACCTGCATTAACAAATAAAGATCTCGTGCTTGCTTGCTTGCTTGCTTGCTTGCTTGCTTGCTTGCATGCATGCATTCATTCATCTGTTTTAGGTCCTCAGATCGTTGTACTCCCTGATGAACCGAAGACGCCAACGACACCAAAGATACAGACGATTTCAGCAATATCAAGTGATAATGATCCACATGATTCAAGATCTACTCGAACGCAAAAGTCGCACAAAAACAAGAGTAGCAATAGCAGACAGCAAAAGAGCTCAGCTTCCAAATCGAAAAACGATTCTTTGCAGTTGCAAGTACCAACTATGGTGCCATATAACTCCACAAAAGAGCCAACTATAGACTTTTCTCCAAGTTTGTTCGATGGATTGCATCCTATATTCCCAAATATAAATAGTGCTACGATTGGAGATATATCGCGAGAGTTGAATTCCGTGAATGATTCCAGTACAGCTCTTGTGCTAGCACGATCAAACTCATCTGTTGACAAGTAAGAATCAATGATTTCTTTGATCTTTTTGTTTTTGTCTAGCTTATTTTATCAGTGCCCATAACTCTTGCTCTAGAAGTTTAAGATTAGCATTAAGATTACGATTAAGATTAACATTACCATTTTTGCATTGTCTTTTATACTTTGTTTTGGTTATTCACACTAACCCCGTTGACACTATGCCATTTCTAAACAAAAACGGTGCGAAGTCATGCCGGATTGGCCTTCCGTTTACACTGAAACATTTTCCTAACCAGAATGAAATGAAATCGATTTCGAAACAGTATGATTTGAAAATGGGACGGGTGAGAACAGAATGATTTCGTTCCGGGTTGAAAGGGAGTTGTGAAATCTCATCTGGCGACATATCAAATGCCCTGTTAAAACTGTTTCGTTCGTAGAAAATTTGTCACCTCTGAGTGATATTTTTTGAGACTTGGACCGACCTAAAGTTATATATATAGATATATAACTGGAGAGTCCGCTTGAAGGGATGAAACTAGAAGCAAAAACGAGTTGTTTCTGTTAATGCTATCTTCTGTGTTTTAACTTATATTCTTACTTGCGTACTGTATTCATTTCGTTTAACATATATATATTTATATATATATATTTATATACAATGTTCAATAGGCATTCAGTCTTATGTTTTTAGAAATAAATAAATACTCAGAAAAAAAAACAAATCTTTTTATCGTTTCGCATTACGCTTCATCAGAAATAACATTCAATTATGTAATTGAATGTTATTTCTGATGAAGCGTAATGCGAAACGTTAAAAAGATTTGTTTAACATCAACCCCAGACAGGTTGTCAAACTTTATCAGCCAAGTGTAGCCAAACCTAGTTTCCTAATTTCCTATCACAGAAACAACTGAAACATTTTCTCTTCGTGCAACAATGCCACTTGGCAATATTTCCCAGTTTGGCCCGCAGTTTTAAGATGTAAAGGTTTTTAGACCATTTTTTCTGATGTTTAATTTGCTGTTTTTGTTTACTTCAGAGATGATATCGATTATGATGTTGATCAGATAAGTGGAAGCCTTGATTCTCTTCACAGCATGTTATCTGCGCCACAGTTCGACATTGACTCACATACTTTACACCAGGTAGTTTGACATTGACTCACATACTTTACACCAGGTAGTTTTTCTAGATTTTCACATTGTTATGCCAGTCATTTCCAGAAGAATTCACATGAACATTCGTTTTGAATGCAAACGGGCATGGTTGCTACTGGCTAAGGCTAGTCTAATAATGGACAGAAAATACTGGCCTTTTATTTGCTGCACTGTGCTTTGTTCATTTTGACGAACGTGGAAAGACTTAAAACACGAGTCCCAGTTATCACAGCTACCACCTTAAAGTTGTTGTTGTTATCAGAAGGCTGCTCAAACTGGGACTCATGGCTTTTGTGTGCAAACAAGCAGCCACTCTCCGCAAAAAATTGGTGGAACCAATCAGATTGTAGCTTTTCATTTGCTGTATTTTTACTGATTAAGTCCCTCCTACTCTTATTGCGATTCGATTTTGCGTTAGATCGAGAGATAGAATAACATATAGCGAATGGAGGACAATTTTAATCTAAAACTGGTTGCTTTTGAATATTGTTAGGATATCAGTAGGTTGCGAGTCTAGAATTTTTGAGCGGAAGTGAAACGAGACTATTGTGCTAAGTCTAGGGCACGACTTTGACTTTTGATTTGAATCATTGAATTTCATTAAATTTGCTCTAATGCACTGCTCTTTTTATTGCTATTTAATTACTCTACCTATTATATTTGTGCTCTAGTGATCATCGAAATAACAGCCAGTTGCCTTCAATAACCTGGGTCCCAGCACAGAATAGTCCCAGCGTAGCCAGTCTCCACTGCTCCCAGTTCTGTGGTCCCAGCGTAGTCAATTCCAATTCTCCTGGTTCCGTCTAATAGCCTTTTCTAGTGTGTTCTTACAAACACCAACACCGAAGGAACCGAAAAATTGGCGGCTTGATGTCTTATCTGAAGCTTGAGAGAAGAAATTCAATATTTTCTAAAATTCTCACAACTGATCAACAAATTTTCTGCCTGACTAAATTTTCGGCCTAAGTGAAGAATCTATAATGCTCTTTTATTCAGAATTTAAGCTATTTTGTTACGGAAATTAGATACTGTTCAGGTAGCTTTATTCGTTTAGGCCAAAAATTTCCGTTTAGGGGGCGTTGTCATTGGGGGTTTTCCCTTGGGGAACAAAATAATTAAAAACCGTCCAAGCCCGCATGGTGAAATTTTTCACTTTTTTTCATTTTTATACTCAGATATATTATATTTGAAGTTTTGAGTGAGATATAACGAGTATTTCATAATTTTCGGCATTACACGTTTTTTTTAAGGAACACCTTTATAAGGAACTCGAGGCTGAAAATTCCCAAAAAATTAAGGAACTTTAAGGAACTGTCGAGGCTCGGATGAAAAACTAAGAAACTATTCTTTAAAGAACAAGACGGTTTGTACGAAAAGGAACGGAAGTACAATATATTTCCCATCATTCTTCCCCAAAAGGCTCCATTCATACTTCAAGTTAGAAATGAAGAATAGTTTCTATGAATTTGCTGTAAAAATTAGTGTTTGTACATATCCCACGACAAGGAACAGTATAAGGAACTCTCAGCCTCATTTTGTTGAAAAATTAAGGAACTCCAGCCTCAACTCAGACCAAAGGTTCCTTATAAAAAAAAAACGTGTAAGACATATTTTCGCATTGATTGAAAATATACTTTTTTCAGCTATTTAATCCAAGTGACACTACAGATGAGACATATACTGGTGCAATAGGAGTCGATGTAAGTTGTTTTCAGTATTGCTAGAAATCTTGAAATATCCTGTTGTTGAGCCTTTAAGGGAAATACGGCATGATTTATAGAGTTGCTCAGTAATCTCATTGAGTTTTCCTCAAGTAGCATTCATCCTATTGTTGTGTGTAACTTGTGGAAAATCAGTCCACTGTGTGGCACTGAAGAATGCTAGGGAATAGACTTGCATGAAAAAGGGTTGTATTCATTCAGACAAAGTAGCCCTTATGAATTCCTGCAAAAATAGCAATTTAGCTATTCTTTTCGTATTCAATTTTGATTGATGATTTCCTTTAGCTACTTTTATACTTGTCGTTTCGCTTCAACGTAGTCGAAAAACGGAAAAGTCAAATGGGAGGGCCTTCGGCTGTTCTTGGAGAGTAACTCCAGACTTTCAGACCTTGGGACCAACTGATCATTTTTCCTCATCTATGTTTCTCTAGTATAGTCTACCTAATACAAATGTTAATTTTACCTAATCATCTTGCTGTTTTTTTCTGGACGATTTACCAGAGCAACCGTGCTGTTTGTTCACTGCTCATTAGACTACAAGAAATTTTCACTTAGGGCGAATTTGTAGCTTCGTGAAAAAGATTGTTAAAGCTTCCATTGAAGTTCGAAATAGAATCCTCTAAATTAAAAACATTGTTACTTAAATTACTGTTACTTCCTTTTTCAGAGTGCACTTGAAAGACTTGCAGAAGCGACTGGTGAGCAGACTGTCGAAAGAAAAGCTGAAACTCAAGGTTTGACATGCAATTTTTGATTTTATTCTTTAAATGGCATCCACAATAGGCCTTTTCAAAATGGTCTGGGTCGGCACATTTTTCTGGGAAATGGTGGACACCTAGAGTGAGGGAATCCTCTCCTTATTCAACGACATGTATTGCCGTCGCTTCGGGAGAGGTAGTGCAGCAAGCTTTGCTTTTAATTCACGAATAATAGAAGAAAAAGAGAGAAAGTAATCTGCGACAAAAAATATTGACAGTATATAGAAACTCAGGAGAAAAGTTGCGAGTAATTCAAAAAAGAAAATATTTGATTAAATGCCTCCTTGGGCTTGTCCTGATATTTCAGGTCCATTTCTTTTAGCTAATCCTGAATTTGAAGCAAATACCTCTCCTGGAGCAACTCAACCTCGTCCCCATGGTCAATAGGCCTCTACGTGAAACTCCGCTGTCCATATTCGACCCTGGTATCGGCCTTGTCTATTCGCAATTTGATTGGCTGCTCAAACAATAGAAATTTTAAGGGACGTCACAGTTTCTTCAAAATTTCACACCAAAAGAGGCCAAAAAATATGTAAAGGACATCTATAAAAACCAAACATAGGGGCCCTATGGCCATGTTCGAAGAACGACTCTGGTTGAATACAGCTATTTCGGTCAAATGATGAAAGATGTTTATCGGTATGCACAACGATGACGATGATGATTATTATGATAATGGTGGTGGTTATGATGATGATGTTGATGACCACGATGATTATGATGCTGGTTGGTAGGGGTGATTGTGGTGGTAGGGTGGATGTGGTGGTGGTGATAGGGATGATCGTGGTGATGATTGTAGGAGGGTTGTGGTGGTGCTGATAAAGGTGGTCATGGTGAAGGTTGTAGGGGTATTTTTGGTGGTGGTGATAAGGGGGGGGGGCTGGTGGTTGTAATAGGGGTGATCGTGGTGATGGTTGTAGAGGTGGTTGTGGTGGTGGTTATAGGGGGGTGGTTGTGGTGATAAGGGTGATCGTGGTGATGGTTGTAGGGGTGGTTGTGTTGGTGGAGATAGGGGTGGTGGTGGTGGTGATGGTTGTAGGGGTGATTGTGGTGGTGATGCCGTTCCTTTAGATCTTGCCACAGCCTCATCGTCAGTGAGGGTAATCATGATGATGATGATTATTATGATGATGATGATGGTGAGAATGATGACGATTTGCTTTGAAAAGTATTTTGAAATTGCCGCTCTTGCCCAGACTCTATGATTGATGATGAGAATGTTTCAAATGTCATTAACTAGACAATTTGTGGCAATTTGCCATCGTTTAAGAAGTAAACAACAATGACTCATAGTGAACTATTACGAATCAGTAGAAGAATTGTCACATGACCTAAGATTGACAAAGCCGTTTGCAGGCCGCCATTGTGAAAAACCAACCGCTAATTGCGCATCAATTGCCGAGACAATGGCTCTAAGGGCATTCTTGAAATGCTTATGCTATTGTTACACGTTTTCCATTGTTCGAGCGTTGGTTAGTTAGTTAGTTAGTTAGTTAGTTAGTTAGTAAGTTAGTTAGTTAGTTAGTTAGTTAGTGACACGCCACCCCACACCAATATGTTCGAAATTCTTCGAACATAAAAATTCTTCGTACATAAAAATGATGCTACGTGAGATATTGTATCTCGCCTTACAGTTATCAATGAAATTCTTTGCATTTCCTTTCTAAGAACATCTGCTTTCGGAATGTACATCTTGTTTTGATGCCTAGGCCAAAATTTCTAGTATTTTAGCAGATTTTGTGACCGGTATCAGGGCCAAAATCGATTTGACGGTTGAGATTCGAGGAAATTCGATTTGGGGCCTGGGGACGAGGTTGGGAGGAACTGCGATCCCTGCTATTTCACACGAAGAGAATTCCCTTACTCAAGATTTCCGTCATCTTCCAATAAGATGTCGCACCGAGCCAGACATCTTGAAAAGTTCTATTGATGAATTTCGTGCCCTAGACTGCATGATTGGAGTACTGGCATTTCCACTGAGATAAAGGGCTCAACAAAATTGTCGCACAACTCTCAAATCGAACAGCCCATATTCCCATTTGACTTTGTGTTTCTGGTATGTTAAGCCATCGTAAGCGCCACAGACATTTATGTTTATACTTCCTTGAATTGAATTTAATTGAGCTCTTTCCCTAATGTATCATCAGCTCTCCTATCAGCTCTGGGATGCCATGAATAGACAATAGTGGTGTATGCCACCTGTCAAAATTACTATCAAAGTGTTTGCCATTCAAGAAAATATAAACATTAAATTTATGACAATGACGAAGGCTCTTTAAAAACGAAACAAAAAGCCAATAGAGGTTTCCGCAAAAGATGGCGGCCGTTTCTGCCAATGCCTTGTTTTTGTTTTTCGAACGGAATTCTAGGAATAATTTCGTTAGCTACAAATTCAACGTCTGCAGCTATGTGAAAAACGTAACTAAGGAAATTATTCCCAGAATTCCTTTCGAAAATCCTTACATGAAAACAATAGGCGAAAACGGCGGCCATCTTTTGCGGAAGCGTCTATTTGACGAGATCTTTGGGCTTCAGCGTTTTCATTGAGATCTTACTTTGTTGCTCAAAGCTCTCCAACCATATGCAACCAAGGGTTCGAATATCATCAACTGTGGTATGCCAAACTGATCTAATTTCTTTTTTAAAGATACAGAAAGCGTAAAATTTCGGATGAATTTTTTAATTTCAAAAAAACTTTGTGATTTCAGATAACACAGAATGTGATAATGTAGAACCATTTTCACCTGGGATGTTTCTGAATGAAGTAAATGAAACTTCAATTGATTCAACAGGTAAAGGTGAATTCCAGGACGAATCTTCTCTTCTCTGATTTTTGTTTGTATTACCTTACCTTTGTAAATAGCCGACTTTATGTTTTCCATTTCAAAAATCCTACATTTATGCTTTTTTATCTTGTACCTTTAAGTAGAAGTATTGTTTAGTATCTGCGGCTATGTTCAAAATATTTTTTGTGACCATGTTGTATTTACTATTATTTTCTTCAAAGTGTTGTGTTAATGTTTACATTTGGATTGATTGTCAAATAGCTAATACACTTTTTTATAAGAACAATTTTATAAGAACACGAGCCTGGATTTTGCCGAGATTTTAAGAAAAAAATAAGAACAAGCTGATGCTGGCCTTTTTAAAACCTGAAGTATATCAACTAAATACAAAAGTAATGCAGTCAAACTGAGTGTAAAAAGCAAGCGAATAAATAATTAAACAAGCATGCTGCCTTTTTACACAAGCGTAGGACTACTCAAGACATTCACTGAAAAAATTTCTATTTGAGTAAAAGAGGAATTAAGAACAGATTAAGAACATTTCAGGCTAAAAAAAATGCAAAAACTTAAGAACAGCAAGCCTCGATCAAAATTTCCTGATTCTCATAAAAAAGAGTATAGCTATCCAATAGTTTGTTACTGTGAAATCCTAACGTTATTTGATATCAACTGAACATGGACCCAGCTGCTGATTTCTTTATTTTCTAATTATTGATCTAATGCGCATGGTCCTTTACGTCAAAGAAAAAATTTATACTTATATATTCTCGCTTTTTTATAAACAACCATGCTCAAGGCTGATGAAAGATGTTTGTCGCTATGCACAACGATGACGATAACGATTATGGCGATAATGATGGTGGTTATGATGATAAAGATGATGACCACGATGATCATGACGCTGGTTGTGGTGGTAGTGTTGGTAGAGGTGGTTCTGGTGGTTGTGATGAAAGTAGTAGGCCTGGTTGTGGTGCTGGTGGTAGGGTGGTTGTCGTGATAGTGGTAGGGTGGTTGTGGTGTTGGTGGTAGGGGTGGTGGTGGTGGTGGTCCTGATGATCCCATTTCTTCCAAACGTCGTCATACCTTCGATGATGAAGACAATGATGACGACAACGATGACGATGATAGAGATGATGATGATGATGTTAGTGAGGATCAATGATGATAGTGACAATTAATGATGATAGTGACAATGATGATGATGATGATGATGATGATGATGATGGTGATGATGATGATGATGATGATGATGATGGTGATGATGTTGATGATGATGGATACTGTAATGATGATGATGATGATAATGATGATGATCATGACGATGGTTGTGGTTGTGGCACGGTGGTGGTGGTGGTGGTGACGATTGTAGGGATAGTTATAGTGGCGGTCGTGGTGATCCCAGTCCTTCCGACATTGGAACAACTTCGTTGATGTATCTGATGACGATGATGACAATGATGATGATTATAATGGTGATGATGGCCATGAAAATGATTGATCATCATCATCATGACTTTGGTTGTGGGGATAGTGATGATGATGCTGCTGCTGATGATGATGATGAGATAATTATGACGACTTGCTTTGAAAACTGTTTTGAAATTGCCGCTCTTGCCCAGACTCTATTATCGACGATGAGAATGTTTGAAATGTCATTAACTGAACCAATGTGGCAATTTGCCATCGAATATCGCGTAAACAAGATTAGTCATGGAAGCAAGCTAGTATCAGATTGCATAACGATACAATTAAATTTCAAAATTTTCTTGAGAGAGTTCAAGCTTTGATGGTACTTAATTTACGAAGGCGTATAACCTGTGTTGATAAAAAAAGTAGACAAAACTGTACTTGTAACGCAAAAGAGCCTGGGGATGAAATAAAGCCTCTCTTGATTGGCAATTGAAGCCATCAAATATTAAACATCAGTCTTTAAAAATCTCAACATGTCTTAATCTTAGATGTTTATCCTTGTAAACCATCATCTAGCCAACGGAAAACAGAGAGAGAGAGAACTGAATTTTGTCACATAAAGCAAAAGAGTGCAAAAGAAGCAATCAATCAGACAAAACGTGTGAAGAACTAGCACCAAGAAAGTCATAATGGCCAATGGAACATATCATCACAATCAGACGGAATCTATGCTTTGCTATGGAGTGAATAAAGTCGACTTTCAGCCATCTATGTCTGTCTTCATTACTGCAGGTTTAACAGCTTATGTCTCCATTCCTAATTCATTTGTTGCTACTTTTAGTAACTTGCTTGTCATCTATACTGTTACAACTTGCAAGCAACTTCAAACACCTTCCAATATCCTTCTTGTTGGCTTGTCAATATTTGACTTTCTCGCTGGATTTATCTGTCAACCGATGTTCATGATTTTGCGGATTCAAGACTTGTTTAACAGTAGCAGTTGTGTTTTGGGACAAGCATTTGGCCTACTTACGCCCCTGTGCATTGGATGTTCATGTATAATACTCATCATCGTGAATGTAGATAGAGTAATTGCAGTTGCGTTTCCCATAAGACGAAAAACGATGAATCTGAGGAAGAAGTACATTTTGATGATGGTTATTTTCTGCATGGTATTTGCTGCAGTTTTGTTGCGGAAAACTTTTGACGACCGTGCGAAGATTACAAAGCTCGCCGCAATCGTTATGGCTTTCGTCGTTAGCAGTATTATAATTTGTGGCTTTTGCAACACTTATGTCCACGTTTTAAGATAAGACATGAGCGGCTATCTTTAAAATGCGGATTCCGGAATCCGGAATCCGGAAACGAAAATGCGGAAATGAAAACGCGGAATCTTTAAAATGCGGAAATGAAAACGCGGAATCTTTAAAATGCGGAAATGAAAACGCGGAATCTTTAAAATGCGGAAATGAAAACGCGGAATCTTTAAAATGCGGAAATGAAAACGCGGAATCTTTAAAATGCGGAATCGAAAACGCGGAATCTTTAAAATGCGGAATCGAAAACGCGGAATCTTTAAAATGCGGAATCGAAAACCCGGAAATGAAAACCCGGAATCAAAAACCCGGAATCGAAAATCGCGATGAACTATATCTTGCGAGTGAAGAAATCGCAAGCCCTCTGTGACGTCTTTGACGATGAAGGATGGAAAATTTTCAAAGCCTTCAAAGTCGTAGACGCTATTAAGGTGATACAGAAACTGCGACAGAGCGTTTACTTCTTTCTCTTCGCCAAAGCATTTAAAGGAAAATGATACCAATTCTTGCATTAGCGAAAATGACTGACCTTGGTGATCTTTGGTGTTAATAGCGATGAATTCGACAATATTGCGGTGCCCAACCAGGCTATGTAGTAATTTCGCTTCCTTTATGCATTCCTTCAAATTTCCAGAGGTATCGTATGGCTGTTTTAATACAACAGACCGTCGAAACTTATCTTTCACGAAGAAAGCCTTCGATACGATGCCATAACTGCCTTGGCCAATTTTCGAAATAATTTCTACACCTTCTGAATTTTCAGATACCCTACGTTTAGGCCGTGGCACCGAAAAAGCCATGATCGCTGACTCAAGTCGGTGGTCTGAGAGAAAGTGCGAGTTACAATACAAATTCAAACTGAAATACACATTATGCACATTTGTCTTCAGGCTAATATAATAATTTCCGTTACTTCTGAAATATTTACTTTACGTTGGAATGGTAAGTTGAAACTAGATATTAGCCTGTCAGACCTACACTCGAGAATTCAAAGCAT
The DNA here is from genome assembly GCA_014526335.1 of Chrysaora quinquecirrha. Classification (NCBI taxonomy): domain Eukaryota; kingdom Metazoa; phylum Cnidaria; class Scyphozoa; order Semaeostomeae; family Pelagiidae; genus Chrysaora; species Chrysaora quinquecirrha. Next base: position 53,450 of record JACTAT010000155.1, read on the forward strand.
TGAGACAAATGCAACGATTTCGTGGTTTCCGCTGTATGCACAGATTTTGATGAATCTTATTTACAAAAATTAGGGAGGAGAAAGTGCGAATTACCTTATCAATCTCTTTTTATTTAAATAATATACACGTATTTTTTTAAAAGAACCTCTTTGAAAGAAATCCAGACTCTCTGATGGCGTAAAATTTTAGAAACTCCAGTAATGGAAATTTTTTGAGTGAAAAATTTTCACCACAGACAGCGAAAACTTTTCTTTTATTTCCCATGTTTCGTCGTGCAATAAGGCATCTCTGTGACAAGCAGACAAACTGGAAACCCAAATACATTCAAATACGATCGGTAAATGGGTTTGGAACATCATTCGGATAGAATAACTATGTTGCCAATATGGATATTCAAGAAACTCTTAAGAAACTTACAGTATTCAAAATCTGAAAATTTGAAGAAACTTTCAGTACTGGATCAATTTTTTAGTTTCTTAAAAAAAATTACGTGTATTCTATAAAAAGGAATGACGGCATTTAATTGAAATGAAGGCAATGGAATGAAGGCATGGCGAACAAAAGTTTCAGCTGAAATGGCTTCCTGGCACAACAGTCTCGCGATGCTATGGGTGTGGAAATGTTATCCTAAACCCACCAATGACTTTGCCAGATGATTTTATTATTGTATACAAAGACTTTAGATCATACAGAGAGCGACAAACAGGTCAACTACAATTTACCAACGACCGCCAGAATGTCCATTTTCACCTCAGACAGGCCTGCGTTACCCAAAGGTACCCATTCTTTCACTCCAGTTTGCTGAGTGTGCCAGAAATGTTTCACAAGTTCTTGAAGCCTGAGCATTTGGCCCGTCTCTATGCGGAATTTGGATGGGTAATGCCAACCATTCGAAGACCCAGCAATTAAATGAAAACATTAGAACATTAGATGAAAATTAGAAAATGCTTCCCTCTTTTATTAGCTGTTGTTATGTTATGTTGTTCTTTGTTGTTGTTTTGTTATTTATTTACCAGTGATCTCTGACATTGAGTAAGACCTTGAGTAAGAACATTAGCGTGCTTAATTGATAGATTTCAGATGATAGTGACTAAAAATTATTTTCTTGTTGCTCATTCCGGGTTTTCGATTCCGCGTTTTCGATTCCGCATTTTAAAGATTCCGCGTTTTCGATTCCGCATTTTAAAGATTCCGCGTTTTCGATTCCGCATTTTAAAGATTCCGCGTTTTCGATTCCGCATTTTAAAGATTCCGCGTTTTCGATTCCGCATTTTAAAGATTCCGCGTTTTCGATTCCGCATTTTAAAGATTCCGCGTTTTCATTTCCGCATTTTCGTTTCCGGATTCCGGATTCCGGAATCCGCATTTTAAAGATAGCCAGACATGAGCAAAAGAAAGTCTGTAGCAACAATGCTCATCAAATTTCAAGACAAATCTTACTACGAAAAAACAAGCGCACGGCAAGAACAATATTAATCATTACGTTGTCATTTTATTTATGTTTCGTGCCGAAATTCCTTGCTACACTTGCTATAATTTTCTCTAAGAATGACTTTAATGTTGCCTATCACAGCAACAATTGGTCTAGTTTGTTTTTATTCCTAAATAGCAGCTTGAATCCTTATATTTATAGTTGTAGAACTGAGAAAATCAGATTTAGGTTAGAGGAAAATGTAAACAAAATAAGGAAAAAGTTGCTTTCATGTAACAACGATGCGGAGAGAGTTTAATTGTTTAATTTAATTGATTGTTTTCCTTTTTTAGTGTAACCCAACTTTTACTGAAAAAATGTGTTTGTATAATGTAAATGCAAAATTGTAAATGCAAATGCAAATGCAAAATGTTTGTAAATGCAAAACATAACTTTTGTTTTCTTTTCTTGCTGTCGTGTTGCTGGATGTCGGATACACGCTTCTTTTTTATAAGAACACTGAACTTGTATGCAGTGTTCTTCGTTTTTCCGATTTGAAGGCTAAAAATGTTCCTAACATGTTCTTAATTTTCTTGCTTTTCAAAAAGCTGTTGTTCTTCAAATTAGGTGACAATTGCTACGAAAAGAGACGCACATGTAAAAATGTCACATAGTCACAATTATCGATAGTATACCTGTTTTCTAGAGAGGAGAATAGGACAGCACCAATAAAATTAAAGTTTTTCTAGCTTCACAAAGCCTTGTTATGTTCGTAGCATGTTCTTAACTTTCAGCCTCTGAAGCCTTATGTTCTTATATACTTTGTTCTTATAAAAAAAACGTGTAGTTCAGACCTCATCTCATGTCACTAGCTTCTTGCCTCAGGCTGTCTGTTTCGTACTTAATCCCCAATGTTAACGCTTTCTTGCTTTTTTTGAGGCGTTCTTCTTGCTACTTGTTTCATTCTCGTTGTTTTGACCTCTGTACAAGGGCGCAGAGTTGAGAGTACATGTTTGTAATTGTTACTCGGAAGAATGCGAGGTTGGCGTTAATGTACACCAAGGATCTGTGTTGTCTTCATTGATATTTTCAATTGTAATAAACGTCCTATCTGATGAGGAAAGGAAGATGCCGTATAATAACTGTCGAATGCTGATAATGTGGTTTTGAAGACAGAAAAGATGGAGGAATTGTAAATTCAATTTAATCCTTGGAATTCATTCTGCTTTTACAAGTAAAGGCCTGAAAGTAATATTTAAAGGCGGGCAAAATCCGTGACAACATTGTTGGCAAATACGTTGGTACGGCTTGCCATACCATCATAACGTGTGATATTTTGGGGTGCTGATGTCATCTACAGATCATCTTTTGCAAACATGGCCGAAAAGGAAGCAGATGTTTGTGTTTGTTTATTGCTCGCTCTTTTGGTTTACGACGAAGAAGAAAAAACTCGTGGTCCAACTCAAACCGCCACCTTACAGTATATTTCTTATTTCTAGGACTCAGAAATATTGTGCCAATAACCCACCACAAGTAGTGATATCCACCACAGCACGCAGAAACTACCACCACAGTACGCAAAAAGTACCACCACAGTAGTGATTATCCACCACGTAGTGATGGGCGGACTGGCAGGGATGCTAGGTTGCGATTGCAACCCGGGCCTTCTTGTTATAGGGTCTTTAACAAACTGTTTCTGTTGTTTCTTGAGCAAATCTCTTCGATTTCTTGGGATTTCGAAGAGATTTGGATGGGTTTCGCTCAGTCTGAAAACAGTTGGAAATAACAGACATTGTTTCTCAATGCAAATAATTGGAAAGAAGTAAAAATAAAAAGATAATCAGCATATGCGCACAAAAATATGGAAGCAAGAAAATATAGAAATGCGAAAATATGTATAAAAGGGAGACGATTTTGCCATCGAAATATTGCAAATAAGAAAAGAAGTATTAACATGAACAGTAGCCCTTGCCTTGAATTGATTTTTTACAGAGGAGCTCGCTAGAAGCAACTAACAAGACAAATTGCTATAGTGAAAACAGGCCCCTTTTACTGGAAATAGCAACCCTTGAGATTCGCTGCCAGTCCGCCTCTGAGCTTCCAGATTGGATGTTATCCAGCCTTCGAACCAAAATATTACAAGCTTCCTGGCGTGAAAGAATGTCTTTATCATCCACAACTTCCAACATTTCGTCGAATGGATATTGACACAGCCGCCCATAAACTTCCAGATGCTCATTGTAGAACAACAACTCCGTGCAGTGCAAGTATGAATCATTTTATTTCTTAATTATATTTTGATGTTACAATGCAACGTTTTTGTTTTTCCTAAATCGAACAAAGCAATAAACAGAACCCCATGATGGGCCTAAAATCTTCTCATCCGCCTATGATCATTTCGGTAGAAAAAAAATTTGCAAAATCACAAGATATCAATTTTTCGATGCGAAAATCGTATAAAGCACCCAAAATTAGTCTAGGTGCAAAGTTTTACTATCTCAGTGCTTGTATAATCGATTTTACGAGCGTTCAAAGTTCACGATTTTATAAGGGCTTTGACCGTGTGGGGTAAAAAGTTTCACCAAGTTCATTTTTTGCGGGCAAAGCCTTTATGAAATCGGGAACTTTGAATGCGCATAAAATTTAGAACACAAGCGCTAGGACAGTGAAACTTTTTACCTAGACTAACTTTTGGCTGCTTTATAAGATTTTCATATCAAAAACTCGATATCATGTGATTTCGAAAAATTTTAATGCTGTCTGACGTCATACCGAAATGATCTAGCCTATGGCTATTCACTCAGTTATATCGTTTCTATCATTTATTTAATGGCAGGGTGAGTTAACTGTAAACTACAGATGGGGCAAGTTGAAAAACACGTTGGGCGACCCAACTTGACCAGAAAGAGTTCCGACTTGACCATGTTAAGGTGGGGCCCGTTGGCAGTGGGGTGACTTGACCTGTTACCGTTTCTTTCAACGCAAATAACTCGTTATTTTGATTCTTGTATTAGGAGATTTTCGACGAGGAGCAGCAACACTAAATATCAAATCAGCTAACTCAAATTCGAGCAAGGTAAGCTAGTTTTATCTCTAATTGTACTAACTGGGCCTTTCGATCGAGCATTCTCGCGACAGGAGGGTGCCATTTCATCCGCCACTTGTTTCTCAAAATGTATTTGTCGAAGGAAGACAATTAGACTTATTACACGAGTCAGTCGCCAATTCGGCATGTTTGTATCTCGGCAGACTTAAAGACAAGTTGTCTTTAAGTCTGCCGGCTCTTCGGCTCAGGACACTGATGGACCTAAATTCGGCGAAACTAAAATGGGTCAAAAAACAATGTTACTTGCAGCAAAAACTCTATTTCTTTTGCCGTGAAGTCAGAATCGAACCTCTTGTAACTCCAGCAATTATTTTTGCCAGCTTGGCAAAAAAGTCAACGAAATCGGGACAGTTAGGTATTGGCTTCGGCCGCAGCAACTCAATATTTTCCAGACCAGACCGAAAACTTCAGACAACAGCCTCACTCTGGAGTTTCATGCTATGAAGGGATTTGATTGGTTCAAAAGACAATAGCTATTGTTTTGAGGATAATGCTGCAATCTGATTGGAACGCCAATTTTTGGCGCCGCTTGCCAGTTTCAGAGCTGTAAGGACATAAGTCCCTAGAGAGTCGCCCTTTTTTGCATTCAAAAGCCATGAGTCCCAGTTGAGCATCGTTTTGACAACAACAACAACTAAAAATGGTAGCTGCGATAACTGGAACTCTTGTAATAAGTCTAGAAGACAATAATTACTTCAAAACTTTGGAAGCCTCAAAACGTTTTGCAAAACGCATACAGTGCTAGTTTTCGAATGCATGTTATAATTACAAATTTCCTCCGAAAAAGATGGCGGTTGTTCTGCCCTTTGCTTTGATTCAAGATTTTCGAAGGGAATCCTGGGAATGATTTCCTAAGTTTCTGCAGCTGAGAACACACACGTTGATTTCATTCCTTATTCATTACCCCTTCATTACTAACTAAGGCAAATTTTTTTAAATTTACGTCATCATTGTAATCAAAGTAAATGAAGACCCCCCCGCACCGCTTGCTTGCCAGCCCACGCGCGTATTATATTTCACTAACTTTTCCGAGCACCCCGTTTATTCGGGGCCCATACCACCCCCGGTAAATCGCCCCGTCCCTGCTAAACGGGAAGCATAAATCCATCTCAATCATCTCATTTTTACTCCCTTGATTTACAGACACCAAGTCGCTGGGGTGCTTAGTATAATTTGGGTATGTTTTGGCCCTTAAATTCTCTTGACATGGGTAAGAATTTAACCAAATCCCCATTAAAGAAGATGGGAAAATTACGAAAAACAAAATGTTCATCTTATTTAAGACAACAGTGTTAGAACGCTTCTAAGGCCTACAAAATAATATAAGGCCTGTAAAACCGGCATACCGGAAAAATGGGATGCGAGACCCTAGGTGGGCCGGGACCCTTAGGGTGGGACTCTAAGTGAGACCCTTAGGGTTGGACCCTAAGTGCGACCCTTAGTGTGGGACCCTAAGTGGGACCCTTGATTATATGAAAATCTGAAAATCAATAAAGAAGTTTATGTTATGTGAGAAACTCTCTGTAACAAATGGTGCAATTTTATAATTGACCTTTTTTCCCAGTCATGGATAAGATATTGTTTTAAAAAACTCTTGTTTTTTAAACTTGAATTTACCCAGGATCGGCCCTAAGCGGCATATCGCCGTCCGTCTATAAATCATAAACCCCATCCGTTTCTTGTTTCCCACCAGGCAAATTCCCAAGTTGACAGATACTGGAGATATAGACACCTGTATAGGTTTGTATTCAAATGTGTTATTTTTTTCCCTTCGTCAAGTTGAATTCAAGGTCAGTTGCATATCTTCAAAGGATGAATCGTTGTTTGTGCACGTTTTTGGAAAAAAAACTGAACCAAAAACAGCCTACCTGTCAATTTTAGCTCAGTTAAATTCACATTTCGTTAAAGCCTGTGTTTCATCAAAACTTTCCTCAGAAGCCTTTTGAAAACAATGATTGAGAAGCTTATTCTCGCCTCGTTATCATCTAAACATTTCAGTTTGCTTTGTTTTTTTTTATTGTTTTTCGACCAATGACAATCAGTAACCAAGTGTTTTTCGACAGCTCGAACAGGCTTTCCTAGTTGAACCAAAAGAACTCCGACCCTCGACCAAGAGGGGCGCAAACAAATTTTTCGTATTGCGTGCTTTTTTGCCCTTACCCATGGACTGAAGGAGACGTGGAGCTCCGAATGAGAAGTTGTTTCCCTTTTATTTTCTGCAGTTTGCATAGGTATTTGTCTCGTTATTTTACTGTGAAGACGTCATTGTCATGTCAATCAGCCACACGCGCGATAACAATAGCGCCTTCGCAGCAATATAATGACATATAAATATACACAAAATATCAAAAGTCAAAAGGGAAGCAACTTTTTATTGGGAGCTCCATGTTTCCAACAGCCCATGCCCTTTGTAGTTTTAGTTTTGCATTCACAGCAGCTACAGGGTATAGTAACTCACACAACATTCAAATTGTATTTCGAGGCAACCCAGAGAACACAGCAATAAAGGACAACTGTTTGCTCGAAAATACATCCATAAACGTGCGGTTTGCTAGTAAAAAATTAAATAAATTATCAACTACAAACGCCAAAATACATCTCATCCAAGGTTTAATAATAAAGGGCGATCTTTAATGTTAAAAGCAAACAATAACAAAAAAAAAATAAATTAATACTTACAAACTATTAGTCCTCGTAGCCATAAAAACTTTATGCAAAGAGCCTAACACAGCAAAACCCAGGTAAAGAAGACGCGAAATCTGAGTGTAGCACAGCACTTCACCGCCTTACTCTACATTTCTGAATCCCCAAAACCGCCTGCATGAAGCTTTTATAGCTGCCGTATTGGGAATAAGGCTATTCACTTATTTAGAAAAATCGTGTAAACTACGAGAAAAACAACCCAAATAAGGTAAAAAGCATGATCTGTCTACACTTAAAGTTCAAAGTTCAATTCGAAAACAAGGTGACAGTTCTTCGTGAACAAAGTAAAACTCATTCATAAACAACAAAACATTGCGCTTTGGAAGTCCCTTGTTATTTCTTGTTTGTACGCAACATATCCGGCCCCAAACAGTGGACCACCAGGAAACTGTTTCTAACTTCTTCACCAATTGCTGTACAAATCATGTGCTGTTCTGTGGATCATCAGCAGCTTCCAGCAGGCAAAGTTTGTCAATTGGCCTCACCAATTCCGATCTCATCGTTTTCACCTTGACAGATCTTACAAGCCCATCTCTGCCTGGTTTTACCTCTGAAATTCTTCCCAATGGCCAACAACCTCTAGGCATCGCCTGATCCACAACAAGAACTATATCACCAATTTCAAAGTTCCGCTTGACGTTGTGCCACTTTGGTCTTGCTTGAAGTGCTGGAATGTACTCCTTTGTCCATCTCTTCCAGAAAATATCTGCCAAATACTGAACCTGCTTCCATCTTCTTTTGCTATATTGGTCACCTTTGTTGAATAAACCAGGAGGCAAACATTGATTAGGTCTGAGCAGCAACAGATGATTTGGCGTTAAAGCATGATAATCTCTTGGGTCATCTGATACTTTCGTTAGCGGACGTCCATTAATAATTGATTCAACTTCTTATAGCAGTGTCTGGAGACCTTCGTCATCTAATGCCTGCTCCTTTAGAAGAGCATTCAACACCTTTCGTACTGATCTGATTGCTCTCTCCCACACACCACCCATGTGCGAAGCAGCTGGAGGATTAAAGAACCATTTCATCTCATGCTGAAGTAAGAATGTGTGCACTTTGCTGCTTTGATTCCATTCACGCATAGACTCGATAAGTTCTCTGTTACCTCCCTTAAAATTCGTACCATTATCAGAACGCATCTCATCAGGTTTTCCTCGTCTTGCTATAAATCGCCGAAGTGCATTAATGAAGGAATCTGCCTCCAGATTTTGTACCACCTCTATATGTATTGCACGGACAGCAAGACATGTAAAAAGCACGCCATACCTCTTGATTAATCCACGTCCTCTTTTCACCATAAATGGGCCAAAACAATCTACACCAACATTCGTGAACGGAGGCTGATCAGAAGTTATTCTGTCAGGCGGCAAGTCTGCCATCTTTTGTTGGGCTGGTTGTTGTAGTCGTCGTTTGCAGTCAAAACAGCTGTTGATTACTCTTCTCACTGGGACTCTGGTTTTGACAATCCAGTATTTCTCTCTGATTTGAGATAGCACATACTCAACACCAAAATGTCCTGATTGAAGATGATAATGCTTGATGATAAGATCAACAATATGATGCCGTTTTGGGAGTATAGCAGGATGCTTCAGGTCATCAAATCTGGTGGGCAAATGTTTAAGGCGTCCACCAACACACAGCAGATCTCCTTTGTAGACTGGGTCCAATTTACGCAAAGAATTGAGTTTCTTGATATCCCTTCCGTATTGTTCCCTTTGTACACAAAAGACAATCGTGTGCTCTGCCTGTCTCATCTCCTCTACTGTAATTCTTCCCTTTTTGACTGATTTCAATGCTTCCTTGTCTCTTTGTATCTTCAGACGTAGCCAGTGCTTGTAGCGAAGCAACCATGCAACTGTCTTCTTCAACTGATTCCACACAGAGTATTTTGAGAAGATGAATTCGGTCATATCTTTGGCTTCTCCAACATTCAAAGCATGTGACTGCATTGACCTTTTCACTTCAGGATCATCTTCTGAAATGTCAAAAATTTGTTGTAAGTTGTCCTCACAATATGAATTACTATTCCAAAGGAATTCTGGGCCTCTGATCCATCTAGCACTATTGATTAGATGACCAGCTGTAAGACCTCTTGAGGCATCATCTGCCGGATTCAACACTGTATCAATGTAAAACCACTGATCTGGATTTGTACCATCATGAATAACTGCAAGCCTATTTGCAACGAATGTTTGAAATCTCTTGTTTTCATTCTTGATATACTTCAACACCGATGTACTGTCTGTCCAAAAATATGATTTATCAATTGGAATGTCAAGTTCTCTTCTAACCATTTTATCAAGCTTGACAGCAACTGTAGCAGCAGTAAGTTCCAATCTTGGAATCGTCACAGGTTTGATCGGTGTTAGTCTTGATTTGCCAAGTATGAATGAGCAGTGGATATTTCCCTCGTTGTTCACTGATCTGAGATACGTAACTGCACCGTAGCCAACCTCAGATGCGTCAGAAAAATGATGTAGCTCAGTATGAATAACATCTCCAAAGTTATCTGGCTTGATGCACCTCTCAATTGAAAATTGCTCAATTGTTGGTAATTCTTTCAACCACTTCCTCCAGTCTATAAGATCTTCTGCCAGTATGTTTTCGTCCCATCCAAGTTTCTTGCGACACAAATTCTGCAGTATGATTTTTGCTCGTAGAATTAAAGGAGACACAAAGCCAAGAGGATCATAAATCGACGAGATTATACTTAGCATACCCCTTCTTGTGGATGGCTTGTCCATAATGTTGATGTTGTACAGGAACTTGTCATTCTCAACATTCCATTGCATACCCAAAGCTCTTTCCACAGGCAGCTTCTCAGTCTCAAAATCAATGTTCTTCAAATCCTTCGTCAGTTCTGACTGTGGTATTGAATCCAATACGTCTCTTTTGTTGCTGATCCACTTGGTCAAATGGAAACCACCAAGAGAAAGAAGCTTACTTGTTTTTGTATAGATCTTGATCGCATCTTCTGAGCTCTTTACAGATTTCAGCAAGTCGTCTACGTAGAAATTTCGTTGCACTGTTTCAATAATATCGCTGTCAAACTTGTCTGTGTTGTCCATTGCAGTTTTTCTCAAAGCATATGCAGCACAGCTGGGAGACCATACTCCGCCAAAAAGATGCACCAGCATTTGAAATTCTTCTGGCTCAGCATTAGTATCACCAGCAGGAAACCAAAGGAATCTTAGAGAGCCAACATCTTTGGGATCGACACGCACTTGATGAAACATAGCCTCCACGTCTGCTATCACAGCCACGGGCTCTTGACGAAATCTGATGAGAACACCAATGAGCGAATTTGTTAGGTTTGGACCCTGCAAGACATTCCCATTGAGGGACTCACCACGGTACTTGGCTGCGCAGTCAAATACTACTCTTACTTTGTCAGGTTTTTTCGGATGAATAACGTTGTGATGAGGTAGATACCATACGACACCACTGCTGTCACTTATTTGATCTTCTGGGACCTTTCTAGCATAGCCTTTGATTAGCAGGTCGTCTATGAAATTTGAATATTTGCAGCAAAGGTCAGAATTCTTTGCCAATCTTCTTTTCAAATGTTGTAGTCTGTGTTCCGCCATGGCACGATTGTTTGGAAGACAAGGTGATGGGTTCTTCCACGGAATTGCAACTTGATAGTGTCCATCAACAATCTTTACTGATTCTTCAAAGACTGACATGGCCTTTTTATCTTCCACGGACATCATTTTGTTCTCATCAGCAAAGGACTCGTTAAATTCTTGGTTGAAATACTTTGGAAGCTGCTCGTTGAGGAGGTCATCACGAGAAGAATTCAAGTGATAACAATGTTTACCTTTTGCTCCCAGTCTTCCTATTGGTCCATTCAATGTCCAACCAAATTTTGTTCGAACGGCATATGGTCCACCTTGTTGTGCCTTTATTATCTCGTCAGGCTGCAATGCTTCTGGTACATCGACACCAATGAGAATAGAGACTTCGCCATTATGCAATTCAGCTGGTAATTTCACTTTGCTCAAATACGGCCATCGGTTGACATCTTCCTGTTTTGTAATTGCTTCAGGTGAAACATTCAACATCTTTGTAGAAAACACACATGGCAGCTCGATGAAAACATTCTCCTCTAGATCCGTGATGTCCAAGCTTGCTATCGAACTTGCACAATTTTTCTGTTCACTGTTGATTGTCGCCACTGACAACTGACACCTTTTTCCTTGTATTCCAAGTTTCTTCAGTAGACTATCTGTGCAAAACGATGCAGTTGAACCATTGTCAAGTAATGCATAAGTAGTGATTACCTTTCTTTCACCATGTCCTTTTACCTTTACTGGAACAATTGAAAGTGCTTTACTACCACGTCCGGCCCCAATGTGACTTGTTACACCAACAAATTTCTTGTCACGGGTTACCTCACTACTTTGCTTTTGTGGTCTGCCAGTCAATTTGTTTTCTTCAGAACGTCTCTGTTCAATTTCCAAAATTGATTGGTGCAAAGATGTCATATGCTTGCGTCTCAATCCACAATCAGGAATGGTGCATTCTTTGCGTCGCTTGCAACCAGCAGAAAAGTGGAATTGGGACAGACAGTTATCACAGAGTTTTTTGGATCTTACAAATTTAAACTGTTCCTCACCACTCTTCCTCTTGAAATTTTCACACTGTTCTATCTTGTGGTCCTGTTCGCAGAACTTGCATTTGACACTACTTTCGTTTCTTTCAACTACTCGTTCCTTGGTTTCTTCAGTCTTGATGCTGAAATTCATACTCCGTTGTTGTTGTGATCTTCCTCCAGTTTTTCCAGATCTCCCCGTGTTCTTATCTCTCGTTGTGAATTTTCCACTCTCACTATCCATTATGCTGCCAAATACTGGATCGTTCTTCTCCGTTGCAATCTTTCTTATAAGCTTTCTAACGTCTTCGATGTTAGGGTCACGTTCTTCTTTCCTGATTTCCTGTACTCTCGTCTGCCATCGTGATTTAACAAAGCCAGGACAACGCTCGAGGATTTTCACCAATCTGTCTTCGCTGTTGACCTGAGTCAGCCTTCCGGTTGCCTTTAACGTAATCTCACAGTTTTGCAGGTCGTCCGCCAAATCAAGTAATCCTTCTCTGTCACCAGGCTTCAGTTTTGGACCATCGGACACTTTGGTTATCCAAGAGTTTGTCACCTTGAATCTATCACCAAACCGTTCTGCAAGTAGTCTCTTTGCTTCCTTGTACCCTTCTTCAGGCTCCAAAAGTATGCAATTTTCAACAACCTTCCTTGCTTTACCTGTGCAAAACTGGACCAGAAGCTGTAGCCGTCTGCTGAAGTCATATGTGTCTTTCTCTACGTTAGTCTCAAAAGATCTCAAAAAGGTATAATACTTCAAAGGGTTACCATCAAATGATATCATCTCAGACTTTGGCAAAAGTGTGGCAACAGCTAAATTTTTCATCACTTCCAGATATTGAACGCCTGTGTCTGTGGCATTTGGATCCGATCCAATTTCATTTTGAACATTCAACGGTGCTCTATCCTTTCTGACTCGCCATGAAGGTTCTTGATTGACGTACTGTTGTAGAGATAAATGATTCCTATTTGACTCACCATATTTCATGCCTGCACTAAACGGCGTAAGTCGAGTAAATGATGTAACAGGGTTACTAAAATCACTGAGCAACTGAGGGGCACGGGCACGTGACAATACTGGATCGCTGAATTCACCAGGCAACTGAGGGCTACTGGCACGTGACAACACTGGATCGCTGAATTCACCAGGTAACTGAGGGGCACGGGCACGTGACAACACTGGATCGCTGAATTCACCAGGCAACTGAGGGGCACGGGCACGTGACAACACTGGATCGCTGAATTCACCAGGCAACTGAGGGGCACGGGCACGTGACAACACTGGATCGCTGAATTCACCAGGCAACTGAGAAGCACGGGCACGTGACAACACTGGATCGCTGAATTCACCAGGCAACTGAGAAGCACGGGCACGTGACAACACTGGATCGCTGAATTCACCAGGCAACTGAGAGGCACGGGCACGTGACAACACTGGATCGCTGAATTCACCAGGCAACTGAGGGCTACTGGCACGTGACAACACTGGATCGCTGAATTCACCAGGTAACTGAGGGGCACGGGCACGTGACAACACTGGATCGCTGAATTCACCAGGCAACTGAGAGGCATGGGCACGTGACAACACTGGATCTCTGAATTCATCAGGCAACTGAGGGGCACGGGCACGTGACAACACTGGATCGCTGAATTCACCAGGCAACTGAGAGGCACGGGCACGTGACAACACTGGATCTCTCAATTCATCAGGCAACTGAGGGGCACGGGCACGTGACAACACTGGATCGCTGAATTCACCAGGCAACTGAGAGGCATGGGCACGTGACAACACTGGATCGCTGAATTCACCAGGCAACTGAGAGGCACGGGCACGTGACAACACTGGATCGCTGAATTCACCAGGCAACTGAGAAGCACGGGCACGTGACAACACTGGATCGCTGAATTCACCAGGCAACTGAGAAGCACGGGCACGTGACAACACTGGATCGCTGAATTCACCAGGCAACTGAGAAGCACGGGCACGTGACAACACTGGATCGCTGAATTCACCAGGCAACTGAGGGGCACGGGCACGTGACAACACTGGATCGCTGAATTCACCAGGCAACTGAGGGGCACGGGCACGTGACAACACTGGATCGCTGAATTCACCAGGCAACTGAGGGGCACGGGCACGTGACAACACTGGATCGCTGAATTCACCAGGCAACTGAGAGGCACGGGCACGTGACAACACTGGATCGCTGAATTCACCAGGCAACTGAGAGGCACCGGCACGTGACAACACTGGATCGCTGAATTCACCAGGCAACTGAGAGGCATGGGCACGTGACAACACTGGATCGCTGAATTCACCAGGCAACTGAGGGGCACGGGCACGTGACAACACTGGATCGCTGAATTCACCAGGCAACTGAGAGGCATGGGCACGTGACAACACTGGATCGCTGAATTCACCAGGCAACTGAGGGGCACGGGCACGTGACAACACTGGATCGCTGAATTCACCAGGCAACTGAGGGGCACGGGCACGTGACAACACTGGATCGCTGAATTCACCAGGCAACTGAGGGGCACGGGCACGTGACAACACTGGATCGCTGAATTCACCAGGCAACTGAGAGGCACGGGCACGTGACAACACTGGATCGCTGAATTCACCAGGCAACTGAGGGGCACGGGCACGTGACAACACTGGATCGCTGAATTCACCAGGCAACTGAGGGGCACGGGCACGTGACAACACTGGATCGCTGAATTCACCAGGCAACTGAGGGGCATGGGCACATGACAACACTGGATCGCTGAATTCACCAGGCAACTGAGGGGCACGGGCACGTGACAACACTGGATCGCTGAATTCACCAGGCAACTGAAGGGCACGGGCACGTGACAACACTGGATCGCTGAATTCACCAGGCAACTGAGGGGCACGGGCACGTGACAACACTGGATCGCTGAATTCACCAGGCAACTGAGGGGCACGGGCACGTGACAACACTGGATCGCTGAATTCACCAGGCAACTGAGGGGCACGGGCACGTGACAACACTGGATCGCTGAATTCACCAGGCAACTGAGGGCACGGGCACGTGACAACACTGGATCGCTAAATTCACCAGGCAACTGAGGGGCACGGGCACGTGACAACACTGGATCGCTGAATTCACCAGGCAACTGAGGGGCACGGGCACGTGACAACACTGGATCGCTGAATTCACCAGGCAACTGAGGGGCACGGGCACGTGACAACACTGGATCGCTGAATTCACCAGGCAACTGAGGGGCACGGGCACGTGACAACACTGGATCGCTGAATTCACCAGGCAACTGAGGGGCACGGGCACGTGACAACACTGGATCGCTGAATTCACCAGGCAACTGAGGGGCACGGGCACGTGACAACACTGGATCGCTGAATTCACCAGGCAACTGAGAAGCACGGGCACGTGACAACACTGGATCGCTGAATTCACCAGGCAACTGAGAGGCACGGGCACGTGACAACACTGGATCGCTGAGTTCACCAGGCAACTGAGGGGCACGGGCACGTGACAACACTGGATCGCTGAATTCACCAGGCAACTGAGGGGCACGGGCACGTGACAACACTGGATCGCTGAATTCACCAGGCAACTGAGAGGCACGGGCACGTGACAACACTGGATCGCTGAATTCACCAGGCAACTGAGGGGCACGGGCACGTGACAACACTGGATCGCTAAATTCACCAGGCAACTGAGAGGCACGGGCACGTGACAACACTGGATCGCTGAATTCACCAGGCAACTGAGGGGCACGGGCACGTGACAACACTGGATCGCTGAATTCACCAGGCAACTAAGAGGCACGGGCACGTGACAACACTGGATCGCTGAATTCACCAGGCAACTGAGAAGCACGGGCACGTGACAACACTGGATCGCTGAATTCACCAGGCAACTGAGAGGCACGGGCACGTGACAACACTGGATCGCTGAATTCACCAGGCAACTGAGAAGCACGGGCACGTGACAACACTGGATCGCTGAATTCACCAGGCAACTGAGGGGCACGGGCACGTGACAACACTGGATCGCTGAATTCACCAGGCAACTGAGAGGCACGGGCACGTGACAACACTGGATCGCTGAATTCACCAAGCAACTGAGTTGAGATTTCAAATTCTTGACAAACTTTCTCCGCAGCTTGAATTTTTGCGAGTTCTGTCTTCAAGTGCAACCTTTCCTTTTGCTGATTCACCTCCAGCTCCAATTTTTCAAGGCTCAGTCGTCTTTGCAGCATTGAATCCTCAGCCAGCAGCGCTGCCCTTTTTGTTGCACTTCGCAGCTTTGCCTTGATAATTTCACCACTGGTTGCATTTGAAGACCTAGAAAGAGAGCTATTTTGAGAGTTAGTCTCACTTACCGAGTCCATAAATGTTTTTTCATTTGTGGTTTTTTTGTCATGAAATTTCTCTCTTGTCTGCAAGTGTAGCGCAAGTCGATCTTTCATAGCTATGAATCGTACTTCAGCCTCGTGAAAATACGCCATGCATTCGCCCAAGTCATCTTCATTAGTCAATGAATCCTTGTATGAATCACATGCTTGTTTGAACCTTTCAAAAACTTGCACCAGATTCTGTTCGCTTGCCACTGCATCTCCAATCGAACCCTCTGTCAATAACGCATCTGAAATCTGCCTCAGGGCAAGAGTCAAACCTCGCTTTGCATTGCCTCTTGCTTGTTTCAGCGTCCTTCTTTTCTCAGCATCGACACCTTCCCAATCCACAGTGACATTTTTTCGCCTGAATCGGGTTTCTCCTTCCAAAACATGAATCTCGTCTGCATTTGTCATCTGAGCGTGGCTCTTCTCTTCTTCCATCACCAACGATTTGACAATTGACTAGTTTCAAACTGATGTAGTTTTAGTTTTGCATTCACAGCAGCTACAGGGTATAGAAACTCACACAACATTCAAATTGTATTTCGAGGCAACCCAGAGAACACAGCAATAAAGGACAACTGTTTGCTCGAAAATACATCCATAAACGTGCGGTTTGCTAGTAAAAAATTAAATAAATTATCAACTACAAACGCCAAAATACATCTCATCCAAGGTTTAATAATAAAGGGCGATCTTTAATGTTAAAAGCAAACAATAACAAAAAAAATAAATTAATACTTACAAACTATTAGTCCTCGTAGCCATAAAAACTTTATGCAAAGAGCCTAACACAGCAAAACCCAGGTAAAGAAGACGCGAAATCTGAGTGTAGCACAGCACTTCACCGCCTTACTCTACATTTCTGAATCCCCAAAACCGCCTGCATGAAGCTTTTATAGCTGCCGTATTGGGAATAAGGCTATTCACTTATTTAGAAAAATCGTGTAAACTACGAGAAAAACAACCCAAATAAGGTAAAAAGCATGATCTGTCTACACTTAAAGTTCAAAGTTCAATTCGAAAACAAGGTGACAGTTCTTCGTGAACAAAGTAAAACTCATTCATAAACAACAAAACATTGCGCTTTGGAAGTCCCTTGTTATTTCTTGTTTGTACGCAACATATCCGGCCCCAAACAGTGGACCACCAGGAAACTGTTTCTAACTTCTTCACCAATTGCTGTACAAATCATGTGCTGTTCTGTGGATCATCAGCAGCTTCCAGCAGGCAAAGTTTGTCAATTGGCCTCACCAATTCCGATCTCATCGTTTTCACCTTGACAGATCTTACAAGCCCATCTCTGCCTGGTTTTACCTCTGAAATTCTTCCCAATGGCCAACAACCTCTAGGCATCGCCTGATCCACAACAAGAACTATATCACCAATTTCAAAGTTCCGCTTGACGTTGTGCCACTTTGGTCTTGCTTGAAGTGCTGGAATGTACTCCTTTGTCCATCTCTTCCAGAAAATATCTGCCAAATACTGAACCTGCTTCCATCTTCTTTTGCTATATTGGTCACCTTTGTTGAATAAACCAGGAGGCAAACATTGATTAGGTCTGAGCAGCAACAGATGATTTGGCGTTAAAGCATGATAATCTCTTGGGTCATCTGATACTTTCGTTAGCGGACGTCCATTAATAATTGATTCAACTTCTTATAGCAGTGTCTGGAGACCTTCGTCATCTAATGCCTGCTCCTTTAGAAGAGCATTCAACACCTTTCGTACTGATCTGATTGCTCTCTCCCACACACCACCCATGTGCGAAGCAGCTGGAGGATTAAAGAACCATTTCATCTCATGCTGAAGTAAGAATGTGTGCACTTTGCTGCTTTGATTCCATTCACGCATAGACTCGATAAGTTCTCTGTTACCTCCCTTAAAATTCGTACCATTATCAGAACGCATCTCATCAGGTTTTCCTCGTCTTGCTATAAATCGCCGAAGTGCATTAATGAAGGAATCTGCCTCCAGATTTTGTACCACCTCTATATGTATTGCACGGACAGCAAGACATGTAAAAAGCACGCCATACCTCTTGATTAATCCACGTCCTCTTTTCACCATAAATGGGCCAAAACAATCTACACCAACATTCGTGAACGGAGGCTGATCAGAAGTTATTCTGTCAGGCGGCAAGTCGTCGTAGTCGTCGTTTGCAGTCAAAGCAGCTGTTGATTACTCTTCTCACTGGGACTCTGGCTTTGACAATCCAGTATTTCTCTCTGATTTGAGATAGCACATACTCAACACCAAAATGTCCTGATTGAAGATGATAATGCTTGATGATAAGATCAACAATATGATGCCGTTTTGGGAGTATAGCAGGATGCTTCAGGTCATCAAATCTGGTGGGCAAATGTTTAAGGCGTCCACCAACACACAGCAGATCTCCTTTGTAGACTGGGTCCAATTTACGCAAAGAATTGAGTTTCTTGATATCCCTTCCGTATTGTTCCCTTTGTACACAAAAGACAATCGTGTGCTCTGCCTGTCTCATCTCCTCTACTGTAATTCTTCCCTTTTTGACTGATTTCAATGCTTCCTTGTCTCTTTGTATCTTCAGACGTAGCCAGTGCTTGTAGCGAAGCAACCATGCAACTGTCTTCTTCAACTGATTCCACACAGAGTATTTTGAGAAGATGAATTCGGTCATATCTTTGGCTTCTCCAACATTCAAAGCATGTGACTGCATTGACCTTTTCACTTCAGGATCATCTTCTGAAATGTCAAAAATTTGTTGTAAGTTGTCCTCACAATATGAATTACTATTCCAAAGGAATTCTGGGCCTCTGATCCATCTAGCACTATTGATTAGATGACCAGCTGTAAGACCTCTTGAGGCATCATCTGCCGGATTCAACATTGTATCAATGTAAAACCACTGATCTGGATTTGTACCATCATGAATAACTGCAAGCCTATTTGCAACGAATGTTTGAAATCTCTTGTTTTCATTCTTGATATACTTCAACACCGATGTACTGTCTGTCCAAAAATATGATTTATCAATTGGAATGTCAAGTTCTCTTCTAACCATTTTATCAATCTTGACAGCAACTGTAGCAGCAGTAAGTTCCAATCTTGGAATGGTCACAGGTTTGATCGGTGTTAGTCTTGATTTGCCAAGTATGAATGAGCAGTGGATATTTCCCTCGTTGTTCACTGATCTGAGATACGTAACTGCACCGTAGCCAACCTCAGATGCGTCAGAAAAATGATGTAGCTCAGTATGAATAACATCTCCAAAGTTATCTGGCTTGATGCACCTCTCAATTGAAAATTGCTCAATTGTTGGTAATTCTTTCAACCACTTCCTCCAGTCTATAAGATCTTCTGCCAGTATGTTTTCGTCCCATCCAAGTTTCTTGCGACACAAATTCTGCAGTATGATTTTTGCTCGTAGAATTAAAGGAGACACAAAGCCAAGAGGATCATAAATCGACGAGATTATACTTAGCATACCCTTCTTGTGGATGGCTTGTCCATAATGTTGATGTTGTACAGGAACTTGTCATTCTCAACATTCCATTGCATACCCAAAGCTCTTTCCACAGGCAGCTTCTCAGTCTCAAAATCAATGTTCTTCAAATCCTTCGTCAGTTCTGACTGTGGTATTGAATCCAATACGTCTCTTTTGTTGCTGATCCACTTGGTCAAATGGAAACCACCAAGAGAAAGAAGCTTACTTGTTTTGTATAGATCTTGATCGCATCTTCTGAGCTCTTTACAGATTTCAGCAAGTCGTCTACGTAGAAATTTCGTTGCACTGTTTCAATAATATCGCTGTCAAACTTGTCTGTGTTGTCCATTGCAGTTTTTCTCAAAGCATATGCAGCACAGCTGGGAGACCATACTCCGCCAAAAAGATGCACCAGCATTTGAAATTCTTCTGGCTCAGCATTAGTATCACCAGCAGGAAACCAAAGGAATCTTAGAGAGCCAACATCTTTGGGATCGACACGCACTTGATGAAACATAGCCTCCACGTCTGCTATCACAGCCACGGGCTCTTGACGAAATCTGATGAGAACACCAATGAGCGAATTTGTTAGGTTTGGACCCTGCAAGACATTCCCATTGAGGGATTCACCACGGTACTTGCCTGCGCAGTCAAATACTACTCTTACTTTGTCAGGTTTTTTCGGATGAATAACGTTGTGATGAGGTAGATACCATACGACACCACTGCTGTCACTTATTTGATCTTCTGGGACCTTTCTAGCATAGCCTTTGATTAGCAGGTCGTCTATGAAATTTGAATATTTGCAGCAAAGGTCAGAATTCTTTGCCAATCTTCTTTTCAAATGTTGTAGTCTGTGTTCCGCCATGGCACGATTGTTTGGAAGACAAGGTGATGGGTTCTTCCACGGAATTGCAACTTGATAGTGTCCATCAACAATCTTTACTGATTCTTCAAAGACTGACATGGCCTTTTATCTTCCACGGACATCATTTTGTTCTCATCAGCAAAGGACTCGTTAAATTCTTGGTTGAAATACTTTGAAGCTGCTCGTTGAGGAGGTCATCACGAGAAGAATTCAAGTGATAACAATGTTTACCTTTTGCTCCCAGTCTTCCTATTGGTCCATTCAATGTCCAACCAAATTTTGTTCGAACGGCATATGGTCCACCTTGTTGTGCCTTTATTATCTCGTCAGGCTGCAATGCTTCTGGTACATCGACACCAATGAGAATAGAGACTTCGCCATTATGCAATTCAGCTGGTAATTTCACTTTGCTCAAATACGGCCATCGGTTGACATCTTCCTGTTTTGTAATTGCTTCAGGTGAAACATTCAACATCTTTGTAGAAAACACACATGGCAGCTCGATGAAAACATTCTCCTCTAGATCCGTGATGTCCAAGCTTGCTATCGAACTTGCACAATTTTTCTGTTCACTGTTGATTGTCGCCACTGACAACTGACACCTTTTTCCTTGTATTCCAAGTTTCTTCAGTAGACTATCTGTGCAAAACGATGCAGTTGAACCATTGTCAAGTAATGCATAAGCAGTGATTACCTTTCTTTCACCATGTCCTTTTACCTTTACTGGAACAATTGAAAGTGCTTTACTACCACGTCCGGCCCCAATGTGACTTGTTACACCAACAAATTTCTTGTCACGGGTTACCTCACTACTTTGCTTTTGTGGTCTGCCAGTCAATTTGTTTTCTTCAGAACGTCTCTGTTCAATTTCCAAAATTGATTGGTGCAAAGATGTCATATGCTTGCGTCTCAATCCACAATCAGGAATGGTGCATTCTTTGCGTCGCTTGCAACCAGCAGAAAAGTGGAATTGGGACAGACAGTTATCACAGAGTTTTTTGGATCTTACAAATTTAAACTGTTCCTCACCACTCTTCCTCTTGAAATTTTCACACTGTTCTATCTTGTGGTCCTGTTCGCAGAACTTGCATTTGACACTACTTTCGTTTCTTTCAACTACTCGTTCCTTGGTTTCTTCAGTCTTGATGCTGAAATTCATACTCCGTTGTTGTTGTGATCTTCCTCCAGTTTTTCCAGATCTCCCCGTGTTCTTATCTCTCGTTGTGAATTTTCCACTCTCACTATCCATTATGCTGCCAAATACTGGATCGTTCTTCTCCGTTGCAATCTTTCTTATAAGCTTTCTAACGTCTTCGATGTTAGGGTCACGTTCTTCTTTCCTGATTTCCTGTACTCTCGTCTGCCATCGTGATTTAACAAAGCCAGGACAACGCTCGAGGATTTTCACCAATCTGTCTTCGCTGTTGACCTGAGTCAGCCTTCCGGTTGCCTTTAACGTAATCTCACAGTTTTGCAGGTCGTCCGCCAAATCAAGTAATCCTTCTCTGTCACCAGGCTTCAGTTTTGGACCATCGGACACTTTGGTTATCCAAGAGTTTGTCACCTTGAATCTATCACCAAACCGTTCTGCAAGTAGTCTCTTTGCTTCCTTGTACCCTTCTTCAGGCTCCAAAAGTATGCAATTTTCAACAACCTTCCTTGCTTTACCTGTGCAAAACTGGACCAGAAGCTGTAGCCGTCTGCTGAAGTCATATGTGTCTTTCTCTACGTTAGTCTCAAAAGATCTCAAAAAGGTATAATACTTCAAAGGGTTACCATCAAATGATATCATCTCAGACTTTGGCAAAAGTGTGGCAACAGCTAAATTTTTCATCACTTCCAGATATTGAACGCCTGTGTCTGTGGCATTTGGATCCGATCCAATTTCATTTTGAACATTCAACGGTGCTCTATCCTTTCTGACTCGCCATGAAGGTTCTTGATTGACGTACTGTTGTAGAGATAAATGATTCCTATTTGACTCACCATATTTCATGCCTGCACTAAACGGCGTAAGTCGAGTAAATGATGTAACAGGGTTACTAAAATCACTGAGCAACTGAGGGGCACGGGCACGTGACAATACTGGATCGCTGAATTCACCAGGCAACTGAGGGCTACTGGCACGTGACAACACTGGATCGCTGAATTCACCAGGTAACTGAGGGGCACGGGCACGTGACAACACTGGATCGCTGAATTCACCAGGCAACAGAGGGGCACGGGCACGTGACAACACTGGATCGCTGAATTCACCAGGCAACTGAGGGGCACGGGCACGTGACAACACTGGATCGCTGAATTCACCAGGCAACTGAGAAGCACGGGCACGTGACAACACTGGATCGCTCAATTCACCAGGCGAGAAGCACGGGCACGTGACAACACTGGATCGCTGAATTCACCAGGCAACTGAGAGGCACGGGCACGTGACAACACTGGATCGCTGAATTCACCAGGCAACTGAGGGCTACTGGCACGTGACAACACTGGATCGCTGAATTCACCAGGTAACTGAGGGGCACGGGCACGTGACAACACTGGATCGCTGAATTCACCAGGCAACTGAGAGGCATGGGCACGTGACAACACTGGATCTCTGAATTCATCAGGCAACTGAGGGGCACGGGCACGTGACAACACTGGATCGCTGAATTCACCAGGCAACTGAGAGGCACGGGCACGTGACAACACTGGATCGCTGAATTCACCAGGTAACTGAGAAGCACGGGCACGTGACAACACTGGATCGCTGAATTCACCAGGCAACTGAGAAGCACGGGCACGTGACAACACTGGATCGCTGAATTCACCAGGCAACTGAGAAACACGGGCACGTGACAACACTGGATCGCTGAATTCACCAGGCAACTGAGGGGCACGGGCACGTGACAACACTGGATCGCTGAATTCACCAGGCAACTGAGAGGCACGGGCACGTGACAACACTGGATCGCTGAATTCACCAGGCAACTGAGAGGCACCGGCACGTGACAACACTGGATCGCTGAATTCACCAGGCAACTGAGAGGCATGGGCACGTGACAACACTGGATCGCTGAATTCACCAGGCAACTGAGGGCACGGGCACGTGACAACACTGGATCGCTGAATTCACCAGGCAACTGAGAGGCACGGGCACGTGACAACACTGGATCGCTGAATTCACCAGGCAACTGAGGGGCACGGGCACGTGACAACACTGGATCGCTGAATTCACCAGGCAACTGAGAGGCACGGGCACGTGACAACACTGGATCGCTGAATTCACCAGGCAACTGAGGGGCACGGGCACGTGACAACACTGGATCGCTGAATTCACCAGGCAACTGAGGGGCACGGGCACGTGACAACACTGGATCGCTGAATTCACCAGGCAACTGAGGGCATGGGCACGTGACAACACTGGATCGCTGAATTCACCAGGCAACTGAGGGGCACGGGCACGTGACAACACTGGATCGCTGAATTCACCAGGCAACTGAGGGGCACGGGCACGTGACAACACTGGATCGCTGAATTCACCAGGCAACTGAGGGCACGGGCACGTGACAACACTGGATCGCTGAATTCACCAGGCAACTGAGGGGCACGGGCACGTGACAACACTGGATCGCTGAATTCACCAGGCAACTGAGGGGCACGGGCACGTGACAACACTGGATCGCTGAATTCACCAGGCAACTGAGGGCACGGGCACGTGACAACACTGGATCGCTAAATTCACCAGGCAATTGACAACACTGGATCGCTGAATTCACCAGGCAACTGAGGGGCACGGGCACGTGACAACACTGGATCGCTGAATTCACCAGGCAACTGAGGGGCACGGGCACGTGACAACACTGGATCGCTGAATTCACCAGGCAACTGAGGGGCACGGGCACGTGACAACACTGGATCGCTGAATTCACCAGGCAACTGAGGGGCACGGGCACGTGACAACACTGGATCGCTGAATTCACCAGGCAACTGAGGGGCACGGGCACGTGACAACACTGGATCGCTGAATTCACCAGGCAACTGAGAAGCACGGGCACGTGACAACACTGGATCGCTGAATTCACCAGGCAACTGAGAGGCACGGGCACGTGACAACACTGGATCGCTGAATTCACCAGGCAACTGAGGGGCACGGGCACGTGACAACACTGGATCGCTGAATTCACCAGGCAACTGAGGGGCACGGGCACGTGACAACACTGGATCGCTGAATTCACCAGGCAACTGAGAGGCACGGGCACGTGACAACACTGGATCGCTGAATTCACCAGGCAACTGAGGGCACGGGCACGTGACAACACTGGATCGCTAAATTCACCAGGCAACTGAGAGGCACGGGCACGTGACAACACTGGATCGCTGAATTCACCAGGCAACTGAGGGGCACGGGCACGTGACAACACTGGATCGCTGAATTCACCAGGCAACTGAGAGGCACGGGCACGTGACAACACTGGATCGCTGAATTCACCAGGCAACTGAGGGGCACGGGCACGTGACAACACTGGATCGCTGAATTCACCAGGCAACTGAGGGGCACGGGCACGTGACAACACTGGATCGCTGAATTCACCAGGCAACTGAGGGGCACGGGCACGTGACAACACTGGATCGCTGAATTCACCAGGCAACTGAGAGGCACGGGCACGTGACAACACTGGATCGCTGAATTCACCAGGCAACTGAGGGGCACGGGCACGTGACAACACTGGATCGCTAAATTCACCAGGCAACTGAGAGGCACGGGCACGTGACAACACTGGATCGCTGAATTCACCAGGCAACTGAGGGGCACGGGCACGTGACAACACTGGATCGCTGAATTCACCAGGCAACTGAAAGGCACGGGCACGTGACAACACTGGATCGCTGAATTCACCAGGCAACTGAGAAGCACGGGCACGTGACAACACTGGATCGCTGAATTCACCAGGCAACTGAGAGGCACGGGCACGTGACAACACTGGATCGCTGAATTCACCAGGCAACTGAGAAGCACGGGCACGTGACAACACTGGATCGCTGAATTCACCAGGCAACTGAGGGGCACGGGCACGTGACAACACTGGATCGCTGAATTCACCAGGCAACTGAGAGGCACGGGCACGTGACAACACTGGATCGCTGAATTCACCAAGCAACTGAGTTGAGATTTCAAATTCTTGACAAACTTTCTCCGCAGCTTGAATTTTTGCGAGTTCTGTCTTCAAGTGCAACCTTTCCTTTTGCTGATTCACCTCCAGCTCCAATTTTTCAAGGCTCAGTCGTCTTTGCAGCATTGAATCCTCAGCCAGCAGCGCTGCCCTTTTTGTTGCACTTCGCAGCTTTGCCTTGATAATTTCACCACTGGTTGCATTTGAAGACCTAGAAAGAGAGCTATTTTGAGAGTTAGTCTCACTTACCGAGTCCATAAATGTTTTTTCATTTGTGGTTTTTTTGTCATGAAATTTCTCTCTTGTCTGCAAGTGTAGCGCAAGTCGATCTTTCATAGCTATGAATCGTACTTCAGCCTCGTGAAAATACGCCATGCATTCGCCCAAGTCATCTTCATTAGTCAATGAATCCTTGTATGAATCACATGCTTGTTTGAACCTTTCAAAAACTTGCACCAGATTCTGTTCGCTTGCCACTGCATCTCCAATCGAACCCTCTGTCAATAACGCATCTGAAATCTGCCTCAGGGCAAGAGTCAAACCTCGCTTTGCATTGCCTCTTGCTTGTTTCAGCGTCCTTCTTTTCTCAGCATCGACACCTTCCCAATCCACAGTGACATTTTTTCGCCTGAATCGGGTTTCTCCTTCCAAAACATGAATCTCGTCTGCATTTGTCATCTGAGCGTGGCTCTTCTCTTCTTCCATCACCAACGATTTGACAATTGACTAGTTTCAAACTGATGTAGTTTTAGTTTTGCATTCACAGCAGCTACAGGGTATAGAAACTCACACAACATTCAAATTGTATTTCGAGGCAACCCAGAGAACACAGCAATAAAGGACAACTGTTTGCTCGAAAATACATCCATAAACGTGCGGTTTGCTAGTAAAAAATTAAATAAATTATCAACTACAAACGCCAAAATACATCTCATCCAAGGTTTAATAATAAAGGGCGATCTTTAATGTTAAAAGCAAACAATAACAAAAAAATAATAAATTAATACTTACAAACTATTAGTCCTCGTAGCCATAAAAACTTTATGCAAAGAGCCTAACACAGCAAAACCCAGGTAAAGAAGACGCGAAATCTGAGTGTAGCACAGCACTTCACCGCCTTACTCTACATTTCTGAATCCCCAAAACCCCCTGCATGAAGCTTTTATAGCTGCCGTATTGGGAATAAGGCTATTCACTTATTTAGAAAAATCGTGTAAACTACGAGAAAAACAACCCAAATAAGGTAAAAAGCATGATCTGTCTACACTTAAAGTTCAAAGTTCAATTCGAAAACAAGGTGACAGTTCTTCGTGAACAAAGTAAAACTCATTCATAAACAACAAAACATTGCGCTTTGGAAGTCCCTTGTTATTTCTTGTTTGTACGCAACACCCTTACTTTGCAGTAAAAGGCTTTCTAACCAGTGGACACTTAACATGAATTTTCAAGCAAGGTTCTAGAGGGCATGTTTCCTAAAATGTTGCCACAGCTCCCAGCCCCCTTCCCCAATAGAGCTTACGTCTCTTCGCCTTCAAAAGGGCCCCATCTTACTAAATTCCTACGGGTCCCAAGCGTCTCCGGTACACAAATGCACGCAATTTAGTCGTCTTTGGGCGTTTGTAACCGAGCTTGTATTCCTTGCTTCAAACCCACATCGCTGTTAATAAAGGAAATTAATTTCGCTGCATTTAACTTATTTACAAAGACAAAATAAAATTAACGAGGAATAAAATTAAGATGCAGCCCATACATACTTTTAATTAAGAAAGCTTAAACAAAACCTTCGAAAGAAATTCCAAATTGGGGAGGGGGGCTGAACAAAAGAAAAGTATTTGATGAAGTAATCATATTATGACATCATGCTCGAATCCCCCAGCGCTCCCCCTCTTCCGACAGCCCTGTTTAAAGTTGATGTGAGTGCTTGTGTTCCAAAATTGACATTTCTTTATGAATTACTTACAGCTATACAAACTCATCGAGTAAAGGGCAAGAGGATGAAAACGACGAAAGTACTCATGGCCAGACCGATGAAAACGGTAATTCCTTTCTTTAACATTGTACTTCGAATTCCATTAAACCTAAATAGCCTTTGAATTATACAATACCTCCAAATTGTGACCAAAACCGAAACAATCTACTAAGCGGAATTTATACCCATCGAAATGCACAATCAGTAAGTGAAGCCGATGTCTCGAGCACCATTCAGCTTGTGGGATACAGCAGAAAGACTAGTTGAATTAATTGGAGTCCAATTGAGAAAGAAACTCTTTCTGTCTACACAGAACGGGCTTTTTGGTTTTGATGTAGCAAGATTCTGAAACCCCCAAATGAAACAAAGATCTTGCTTTGCCAATGATTGGAAAGCAACCCTCACTGTAATTATCTGCACAATCTGTGTTCCCAAGGTGGAGTTTTCCTATGGAAGGGACGTGCTGTTTTATCCTGTCCCTAATCGATGGGATAGGAAATGCAAATCACGCACCGGGCATCGCACCGGCAACGAAATAGTTTTTTTCACTTCGAATCTTCTCCTAAATGTCTAAATTAGTTTCCTCGATGAATCCCTTAAGCTAAATCGTTCTTAAAATATTATTCTAATTTAACTTTTAATTTCCAAGGAAGACCACCAAGCTCCCCTATCTTTACGCCTACGAGACTTGCATTGCAGCGTAATTGTTTATCATTTACGTAGCATATCTGGTTTATCAGAGGCAGAGACTTGACTGAGTTGAAATAACCCTAGCATAATATCACATTCATTCATGTTCTTTAGCTGTTGATCCAACCACGCAATCAAGGCCTTGTCAAAAGCCGTGGAGGGTGAGTAATCTTTATAAATAAATGTCTATCGTGCTCTTCCAAATTCAAAATCTACAATTTCAACCTCTTTAAGGGACCAGGCATTAATTATGACTGCGCTGCGTGACGAAGAGAAAGCATTTTGTTTTGTTCCCTCAGAAATATGTTACCTCATCATTTCACGACTTAAAAGCAGAAGTAAAAGGACCCAACCCTCACACATATGTATGCTAAATGCACTATAATAAGTCTTTTCGAATCAAACTTAACCAAGAAAAGAAAGTGAAAGCAAACGAAAACAAGACCTAATGGGAGGGAAACTTTGAAATTTTTATTCAACTTAACTCTTCTGGGAGTAAATATGAATTGAGTCTGCAACGCAGGCTATGGCGATACCTGAAGCCTAGAATTGCGGTTATAAGGATTAAAAGGTGCTGTGTGGTGTTATGCTCTAATCCAGCCGGTTTGTGGTCTCAGTGGAATCGGGTTCGAGCCCCTGGTACGTTGGCGTCACAGCCAGGATCGAGGTCTCGAAATCGATTCGTTGTTTTACTACTAATATCCTAGCGACTAAATACACCAATTCACATTCACCCCCCCCCCACTCTGATTGCTTGTTTTCTTGCTGCAGAATGATCTATTTCGTATTATCTATTCGCATACATATAGAAACAATAAACATGGTTTGTTTTTCAGTTTGTTTTACGACAAGAGCCATATATAGATCATATTGGGCAAAGACCGATTCCAGCAACGATTTAGTAAGTTTATACATTCAGCTCATTCTGATTATATTTCTGTCATTTTAAATTTTTCAGTTTTTCAATGGTTCCCTTGCTTTTTCGCCAAGTATCAGTAGTGATTTTCAATTTAGAGCCGCGTTTTCAAAATGTACCAAACTTTGTACGTACAAACATTTTGACCCCAGATTCAGCATGAGAACTTTAACTTAAGTGCTGCGGCAAATTTTCTAGCTTCTAGCCCTTATGTACAATGCCGATTTTCTAGATACGAAAAGTTTAAAAATTTATAAAGGATTTGACCGTGAAAATCGCTAGGGGTGAAATTTTACACCCTCAGTCATTTTTCACGGTCAAATCCCTTATAACTTTTCATGTGATAAAATCGTCATTGTAAGGACTAGAATCGTAAAAATAAGCCTTAGCATTCAAATGAAAGTGCTCAATATGAATCTGAGGTCAAAATTTTTGTGTGACGCAATTTTCAATTTTTTTGATAACTAGCCCCTTTAGTTGAAAAGGTGCTAGTTATCAAAACACGCCTTTTTTTATAAAGAACCTAGCTCAAGGCCTAGTTCCTAAAGTTCCTTATGTTTTGACCTCTTTTCAGACGATTGTAGTTCCAAAAGTTCCTTAATAGTTCCTTAATTTTAACTGCACATACAGTGGTCTTAACAATAAAAGAGAGACATTTGCATGCGAGCAAAGCTCGAGACTACTCAAGGAAACATTTGATACATGTGCAAAGTACAATTTATGTGATTTTCGACTGCAAATGAATGGAACAGGCTTTCTAATTCTATATTGTTTGCAGTAATATAAATATTCAACAATGAAAAATTCCTTAGCGATTTTCTCTTTAGTAGTATAAGTTCTTAAAATCTTCGGGCCTTCTACATGTATCGAGTTCCTTATAAAAAAAACGTGCGCAAGAGTTTGAGCTTCTTGGAGTTCTGAAACAATGTTCTCTGCTCACTCCCTGCTTGCTTCAATTTTTTAATGGTCTTTCTAGATTTTCTGTTTTATTTTTGAATACAAGATACAGTAATTTTTCATTGTTTTCTTTAATTCAGCAGCCGCTATAGATCCTTGTCATCATCATATGGGTAAGTTCTTTTCAATTAAGTTACTTCTTTGATTGTATTTTTTTCAAATTTCACTCTGTTTTACAAAGTCATGAATGATTAAGTCAATTTTTTAAGAAACAGGACCGTTGACAGAGTACGAGCAAATAAAAAAGCATTCGAAGATATCATATGGAAAAATAGTGTAGGTTCAATACCATGGCTGGCAAGAAAGTTTCCATTAAAAGATGACGAGAAACAGCAAAAAATATGTGAAGAAACCAGTCAATACTTGATTCTTTGCTGGGTCAATAAAACAATTATGGTTGGATCGCAATATGTTGGGCAACCTTAAGTCTCAGCAAATCTAAGCAACTCTGAGGGCTGAAGATTCAGATATTTTTAGCAGGTTTTTAGTTTGAGGGCTAGCTGTAGACTCGATACACAAGTTGTTTGTAATTTGGCTAGTTAATGGAATTTGGCTTAGTTAATAAAATCCAGCAATTCAATTCAATAGCCAAATTACAAACGACTTGCGTATCGAGTCAGGCTAGCTGCTGGCCTCAGGTCAAGTTGCCGTCGGTTCGGTTACTGTATAGCCTCGAATCAATGCCCAACTCCGAATCATCTCCTCCTTCTTATTAGCTTCCCCTTCAAGGAAAAGAAAAAATTTGATCTAAGCCCTTTTCAAAGGAGGCTCTGTTCTTGCTTTGATTTGAGCTCAAATCACATTTGCTATGAAAATCACAACAATTGAGGAAAATGTTCCTGAGTAGCAACCCGTCTACTTAGACTTCTTTCACCAGAAGGCAGTTCTGTCCCAATCCCTCCAGTTTTACTTGACGTTTTCACAGTTTTTTAAAGAGGGGGTGAAATGGTGTATGAAATACGCAAATACGACTACTTTTGATGAACAAACACGAAAATCCGCTAATTTTTCGATGTCCTCTTACATCGCACCACGCCGTCATTTGCTCTGCGCGAGACAGAGAGGATCCGAAAATCCGTTGAAAACGGCAGTTTGAGTCCGAAACACCCCTTAGAATATAGGAAAAATACGTGATCCGCCAAGAAAACAAAATACAAAAATCTATTTAGTCAAACTGATGAATACAAAGTCCTCTGCTTGTAATCAACAAAATGCAGTTGACATCCGCTATCTCGAACTCTCAAGGGAAACTGGAATTTGTTCGAGATAGCGAATGTTCGAAATAACGGATGCCCCATATAAATATAAAAAATTATAGTTTTAAGTCAGAAAAGGAACCGCTATTAAACTGCAGGGTTACTGATCCCAAATTTCATCAAACAAGTCTGGTATTCTTTACATAGGAGTCAAAGCTCATCTGCTTTCATCCCTACTTTTGGTGAAATTGAGATAATGGCGATGCAGCATATCTTGAAAGAGAACAGCTTCATCTATTGTATACAATACATGGGCAGCATATCACTTAGCTGCTGCCATTCCCGCTCCGCTAGGCGAACTTATACATATTTTCAGGCCTGTCTCTTATCCAGTTCAGCAGAAAATTTTGCAAAGTTCGAGATAAAGAGCAGGTTTTCCTCCATGGGAAATCGAAAATGGTTCGAGACAGCGAATGTTCGAGATAACGGGGGTTCGAGATAGCGGATGATTTTTCTATACAAACCCTTATACCAAAACGAGGGGGGAAATGGAAAGTCGTTCGAGAAAGCGAATGTTCGAGATAGCGGGCAGTCGAGATAGCGGATGTCAACTGTACACCAATCCGCCAAGCCTTTTACCCCCTTAAATCATAAGAGCGGCTGACGGGACGGATTTTTTTATTTCATATGTTTGTGACTTGTAGCTACTGTTCTTTATTTCAGGGGCCAAGTATCAACAAACAACTGGAGGCCATAGCACAGCATATAAATACGACACTACAGACATCTATAACTTATTTGTACACTGATAAATTAGAGATATGCATGAATTAAGTCTGATTTTCTACACTCAATAAATTATGTGGGGACACTCTTTCGTATTTTGGTGGGGGTGTGTGGACAGCGGAATTTTTTGTAGCCCTTCCTTAGGTAATTATATTTTACGTAAACCCATCCATAGGTAATTAAGATTTACGCGCCAATTCTAAAACGACAACAAAAACCACCTAAAATGGCTATTTAGTCCGCATAGTTGTTCCGAATTTTAGCATAAAGTCCAAAAATGTGTTTTAAAATCGTCTTGTGCGCCATGTATTCTGCTTTTTCAGGTAATATAAAAACATCAATCATGCTTTGGCAAGTTAATTAGAAAATTACCCATTCTTAGGTGAACTTATTTGAAAAACGCACCCATTGTCAGGTAAAAAAACTAAAAAAGCATACCCATTCTCAGGTAAAACCAAGGAAAAAAGTCACCCATTCTGGCCGCACATCCCCACTACCCAAATATTTAAGAGTGCCCCCCGGGTGTCCGGGTCATCTAATACATCTGGAAAAAGAACTTTTTGAGAGTGAAAGAAAAAGAGAGAGAGAGAGTCTGCGCACCACAAACCGTATGAATCTGTATGTAGGATAGCAGTAGCACCTTCACTTCAATTAGAGTCCCTTTGGGATTTCTACGGTTCCTACTCAGCTTTGTTTCACACAGGTTTTGCATTAAAGAAGCAAGCCCGATTCTGGATTTGCTTCAGGATCGAAAGCTGAAGCGAAGAACAGAAATAAGCGCGAGGAAAATATGCCTGCGTGCAGATTCAAGACTTGACTGAACCCTCGTCTTACTGCAGACAAATTCAAGAGTTCACAAAAATTATAGGCCATTATAGCTAGACTCAAGCAAACATCTTTTCTAAATTTTCTACGTAACTCTTTCGTTTCTCAAGAACTTGAAGACGAAACTCTGCTTAACTCTCGTAAAAGGTCTGGCTAAACAAGGAGACATGTCGCGCGCGATATTGATGCCCCCTCGGTGTCTCCCAGTTTAGCCATCTCGAAAAATTTGTAGCGCGCGACAAAATTTGTAGCGAGAGACACGAAAATGTTTCTGGGAGACAACAAAAACATTTCTTGTCTTCGCAACATGCAAGTTAGTCGGGGGACATGTTGCTTGCTTGTCACTCGCATGTTTAGCCACACTGGGAGACACGCCGAATACAGTGTCGCGCGCGACAAGTCTGCTATTTTGTATAGCTTAATCACTGAACTTTTTATGTACTTAAAACGTTTCGCAAATACTGTTACAACGAAGTAGGAAATGAAACACACTTTTTCTTGTCCTGGTGGTCCTGTCTAAATTATAACTTACAACGTAAATTTTTTTAAAATCGCCAGTTTAAATCTATTCCAAAAAATGAACATGAATTTATTTATCTTATGAAAAAGCGAAAATGAATCTCTAATAAAAGATGTAAAATTGAGTTCGTAGCAAAAACATGCGATAAGCCTTACCGTAGTAGAATTACACGCTTTTTTTTATAAGGAACCTACCTCAAGTACACTCATTTTTTTATAAGAAACCGTTTATAAGAAACCGTAGGGCCAGATTTTCAAAACTTAAGAAACTTTGGTAGGAGATTTTGTGTGAACCAAAAAGTTAAGAAACTTTTATATTTTTCTTAACGAGAAAACAACTGCCACACTTCAGTCCCACAGAGTTGAATGCAGGCTCTCCCTGGTTGAATGCCAACTCACTGACAGATTTATTATGAAGAGACCTGGGTTTTGCATATGGAAGTGAATGGCGGAAACATTAGCTTCTAACGTGTTTGGTTTTGTTCCTAGTTCAGTTTGGTTACATTTAATAAGATATTTTAGCTTTTGGCAATGAAATTTGCATTTATTTTTGCTTCTCTATATCCAATTCATGTTTGGCAGTGATAGAAAATAAAGAAACGACGGTATATGAAGGAAAATTAGGTTTTTATGTTATGTTAAGAAACTTGCTAAGAAACTTTTCGTACCATAATTGGGGTGAAAGCTAAGAAACTCTGGTACGAAGATTTAGCATAGTTTCTTATAAAAAAAAAATGAGTGTACTCAAAGAAACATTGGATACATGCTTAACGTACAATTTATGTGGATTTCGACTGCAAATGAATGGAACCAGCTTTCTAATTCTTGATTATTTGCAGTGATAAACGTATTCAACATTCAAAAGTTCCTTAATGATTTTCTCTTTAGTAGTATAAGTTCTTTAAATTTTCGGGCCTTCGCCTTCTACATGTAGGTTCCTTAGAAAGTGGTTCCTTATAAAAAAAAAGCGTGTACCATCTTTATTATTTCCTGTTGAAATGAAGTTTATGAAAATCCGCTTATGAATTATTTGAGAAGACATTCTGGCTCGAAAATAAAATATTTAAAAATATCCTCGAAAATATCGAGGCTCTTTTAATCGGGTATTATAGTAAAAATTTGCGGGTTTTCGGGTTTTAAACCTCATAAAGGATATCGATATGTAAAATTCTTTAAAAAGTTGTTGAAACTAAGGTCATCCGGGTTTTCGGGTTTGTCCTAATTTTCTTCCGGGTTTTCGGGTTTTGATACCCCCCAAAGCCCCCCTCTTTTAACACAACTGTACGTAAGGTGCAGGTATACAGTAGTGAGGTAAAGAATAGTGCGCATGCATTTCCGAGAGTTTGAATTTTTTCAATAGCTTTTCAAAATGAAAATTCTTGACAAATTTGGGAATAATTGCTTAAATTAACTTACATTAATTGCCAAATTAAGTTATATTTTTAGACAATTGTTTTTCCGGTTTGAAAGACTTAATTGCCTGAGCAAGAATGGGTTTAGAATGCAATAATGCAGTAAATAACAATACACACGCAATATACTTTCCCTTTTGGTATACAGTCAGTCGATAACGTCGAAAACGAGAAGGGAAGAATTGACAATTGACGGTTTCGAACATGCCGAGCTGCTTTTGGGTGCGGGTTATACTGAAAATTTCTGGCACAAACCCCCTGTCGTATGCATGGTCGAGTTCAACCCCTGGCCTCAGGCCCTTATGCGAATTAGAACGTCATAGACAAGGACAAAGGGCTCTTGTAAATTGGGAAACGAAAGAAGATCCCAGAGAGATCTCATTCTCTGTCTGTGTGCTGCATTGCAATAAATAATTCGTTTATAAAAACAATAGGCCTCCACCTGTCACAATGAAAATCTCTTGAAAAGCCCGGTCACTAACTGATGCCTAACTTATACATCCGGGACATCGCGAGTCTTTTCTTCCTTCTGATTGGATAATTGCGTTGCGAGACTCAAAAGCAGAAATTAACAGCTCAACCAAACGTTGGTGCTTTTCCAAAATGGAGAATTTTTTAGAGCTTTGTGTTTGTTGCATCGAAATTGAAGAGGAAAATTATATTCCTAGCAGCGAATTTTGAAATATATACAATCTTTATTGATGTAATTCGGTATGTATGCCTCTATTTTTGTTTATTAATAATGAATGTGCAATTTGCGAGTCATTGTTTTGTAGTAAAGTCGAAATTATCCGTCTAGTATTTGATCAGAACTTGTTGATGGCTGTTGTCTCAGCATTGACTCCCAACATGTGATTCTTGTATAGGCCTTTGGACCGAACTATTTTCTTTGTTCTCATCTGAAATCGTTCAAAAATCAACTAATGAACTATTCATTCTTGAATTTATTTATTTTAGATGCCGGTTAGACGATGATCGATGCGAATAACGCAGAAGCAATTTTCTGCACTGACAGAAGCAACTTATTCCTGAGGTACGGATAAATCTAACTCCCCGCTAAGTTTGCAAACTGGATCGCAGCGGAAGCTGACGGCTTTTGTCCAAGCATTCCATATGCATTTACTAATTCACACGCAAAAAGCTGACATACCGACCTATCAGGGTTTTGAACATTTATCAGTGATGTGGTGTTGATAGGCCTACTTGCCTTCTCTGATGCCCTACGATAAACTTCCTGGAAAGATGGGGCACTATCATCTACTTTCTATCTTATCTCAAATTGATCAGAAGAAAGATAATAGGCCTAGCCTACCTAGTTTTTCTTTTGATTAGCCTTTAAGACCATAGCTTTTTTAATAAGTCAATTAGTTGCCAAAGGATGTTTCCAGTCCATCTAAAGGTTCATATCAAAATGTCATCACATAATGTTCATCATACTGAAAACACCATCTTAGTGCTTCTATGTGGAATTTATATCATCCCCTAGATATGACAAAGAAACTAAAGAAGTTAGGCCTGTTTGTGAATTTTGCGTCTGTTTATGAATTTTAGGACATTTTCAGGTTGGTATTTAATAAAATCTTTTGTTATGGATTTGATAAAAAAACATCACCATACCTAAAAATGGAAGGCTAAAAATTTAATGAAATTGGGTAATATTGTTGAAATGCACATTTTTGCTAAAAATGGTTGATTTCATTTATATATTTCTAGGTATATATGATGTATATAAGTTTAAGTTGCTGCCAATGTTTTGCCACATGGGTTTTCCAGGTGTCCTTAGCCATTGTTTTCTCCATTGTCAAAAAAGTCCAAATACATGACAAAGATCAAATGATCTATTTTCAGCATTTGAGACAATAATGTCTTCTTTTAGATTTTTGTTTATTTCCTCAAGAAAATTTCAGAGATTTAGGGATGAATTCCAATTTTTTTTAGGAATTTTTTGATTCTGGGTTAATATACAACTGTTATGGTCCAACCAAACAATACAAAATTGTGTGCAACATTTGTTCAGTGTCGAAACCAGAAATTTTAATCGGGGGGAAAAAGCCAAAAGTTTTCTGTCAAAAGGGTGTTTCAATTTGGGTATGTTCCTAAATAAGATCTTGGGGTATTGATCACAACTGCAGAATAAAATTTCTGCTTTCTGTGGTTGAAAAATAATAAATTCAAGAAAACTTGTTGCAATGATGATGATGAAAAATTACAAGACATCTTCATCTCTTACATGGAATAGAGAAAAGAAATCCTTTTGTTTTCATTTAAAATTCCATTTACCTTTTGAGTGATACGCCCCAGGAACAGAAGTATTGAACAAGACTTAATGTTAAAAATACATCATCACCACTATCTGAACCCCTGCAAAATGACTCATGTTTTCAGTCGATTTTTACTCAACTAGAAGTTGAGTTACAAATCGAGTTGTTTGGCAACCTTGTTGAGCAAGCCAAATGGTGTTGAGTGAAGTTTCATTTCGATCAAAAAAGGCAAGCCAAAAAGGTGTGATAATGTGAAAATCAAGTTGTTTGACCACCATGTCGGGTGAGTTTTGCATTTGGTGGGTTTTGTAATTGGAAAGAGGATTAAAAAAAATCGAGTGAAAAATTGATTGCTTTTGCCATCCATGCTTGCAATACTACATTTATCTTGCAACATATTTTGATTCAAAATGTTGCATAGTTTGACAAGGGATTTGCAGTAGTTTTAAATAACACCATTCCATCACTGTTACTGTTGCTAATTAACCTGTTGCATTATCATTCGATTAATTTTTTCTTATACAGTATTTATAGTCATTTTCCCCAAAAGGCAAGTGCATTTGTGGGAGGGAGTATAGCTACTTGCCAGCTGGCTTTTATCACAAAATTTCCAGCCCTATTGCAAGTTTTAAGTAGTTGAAGGCAGACATTGGTGAAAGTTTGCTGTGGCCTTATTTTAATCAAAGTTTTTTTTCTTTCATGCTCCATGTAAAATGATTAGGAATAAATAAATAGTCGAGCAAAGTGGAGTTGTTGGGAGTATAGAGAGTTGTCATATAATTGTCAGGGCTCCCATCATCAAATATGTGATTAGATATTTTCTAACTTTTTGCAATAAGAAAGCTGTAGCAAACTTCTTTCTACACCTATGAACTCAATGTAAACACTGCAGATGAGTCTGATTCACTTAATCACACATAATATTTTTTGTACGTTCATTTCTGGAGCACTTTGGTGGTTATAGGTTGCTGTTGCTATTATGACGTCTTGGCCAAGAAATACAATCTATTATCAACTGAATTAAAGCTGATGTGTTATAGCGAGCTTCAATGGCATATTAGTTCTTCACTAACTCAAAGTCACAAATTTTCATCTTAATGGATGATTTGTATTGTGAGATTTCCTATTCTGATACTATTCTCATTTGCTAAAGAAAATATGCCTTTTTGCATGTGTTCCAAAGACCTCCCTTGTGGTTAAGGTCTAGAACATATGTTAATGCCTTTATATTTCTTGACTTTGCAAGGAAATTTGTAAAATTTTTGAATATCAAAATGTTGATTCTCAAAAATCCCACAACTTTTTGGCCAACTACAATTTAGAATATATCATTGTCAATTCATGTCATTTTTTCATATAAAGCATCTGAGTAGATTAGGGACACCTATACAATTCTTGATTCCTTGGTTTATGCATTGGTAGTAGGAGTAACGGTGGAGTCATAGTTTAATCCAGGTAGCTCTTTGTGTTAGGCGTTCCTGAGGTCAGTGTTGAGCTTGAGCCATGATGGCATAACAGCCAGAGTCATGGTCTTGTTAGTTTGTCTAGAGATACTAGTGAGGGGCTCTAATTGCACCATTTGACCTTCACTACCATTTACAGTTTGACTTATGAATGTTTTAATTATTTGCATCATGGCTAATCTTGAGCATTTTCTAATTTGTAGATGAAGAATCTTGAAGAAATTGCAAGTGGGATAAAATAGCTTGAAAAGAAAAAACTGGAGATGAATAACAACTTTATGGGATTTTTTGATCCTTTGCATGGCAGCCTAAATATGGGCCAAGAGTTTGGCAGAGGCCCACCAGGGCAGCAAAGTGGATTCAGCAACATGCCCTTGAATATGAATCATGGTGGGATTGGAATGCCAAACTATCAGCACCAGAGATATATGCCATATGAAGCAAATCAGTTAATGGGGCCATTATCTCCAGGTGTTCCTGGGCTTACTCCTGGTTCTAGTATTGGTCCTCCTCCTTCTAGCAGAATGATGGACATGAGCCTTGGGCGTCTTCAGCATTATAGAGCTCAACAATCTCAGCTTCAGCACTCACCAGTGTCATTATCTCCAATGTCTGGAATGAATGCAATGTCCCCTGTAATGACCAACCAGAATCCTTATATCAGGATGCCCAGTCTTGCCCCAAAGCAACAAGTTATGGAGCCTAGGCTACAGTCACAACTTGGAAGTGGTGTGAATAGATGGCCAAGAATGCCGGGATCATCTAGCCTATCTCGACCACAAATGCCTCAGCTCATGATGCAGCAAGGTATTCCTGGATCAATGCCATTACTTCATTCAAATAACTTTCAGATGGGCAACTCTCAAGGCTTTTCAAGCCCGGATATGCTTCGTTTCATGAAAATGGAAAATGATGATGCTTTTGCTGGAACCGGTCCTTCAATGAGCTCTTTTGATTTTGGCCCTTCACATTCATTTCCTCCGAATCAGAATCCCTACGGTATGGAAAGAGGCATACACCAGCCAGCCCCTTTCAAACAAAGTACAGGAAATCCACTTGCCATGCCCCAAGATCCTCTTTCAATGTCGGTTGTCCCGAATGTTCAATCTCAACCTCAATCAATGCCAAGAACTCCAGCACCTAACTCAAAACAATTCAATGATAACTACAGCAAGTTTGTTAATCAAGTTCCAAACTCTCCCAAATTGACTCATTTTGGACCCAGTCCAAGCAGTGATATTTTTGACCAGCCTCAGAATCAACTGTCATCGCAGCAAAAATCACCATTTTCACCATTTGGAGATAGTTTAAATGACAATTTGAATTCATCACAGTCAGTTGGTATGCCTAATGTACGTCAAAATATACCATTGTCTTCATCTCCAATGATGCAAACAAAGCCTCTGAATCTGAGATCACCGACCAAACTAAACCCTCTTATGATGCAGATTCAGCATCTAAAACAACAAATCGCTCAGTTAGAGGACAATCCTATGAACAGTAACTTTGCTCAGGTTTCCTTTCTGAAACAACAACTTGAGCAAACATATATCCAATATATAAGTCAACAGCGACCTAGTGACTTTCTTCCTGTGAAAGAGCGACAAGCCAATCTGCAAGATTTCATGCTTGATAAACCTCCAATGACACCCAGATCACAGCAAGAATACTCTCTTGATAAACCTCCCCCAACGCCCATCCCTCAGCAACCTATAAATGACTTTCCAGTAGAAAAAGCAGTCAAGAACTCGCGTTCAATTCCATCAAATGAGTTTATGCATGAAAGAAGTCTTGCCAATGCTCCACCTCATTTGCAGCAAGATTTCATGATGATCAAGTCTCCACAGACGCCAGCACCACAACCCCAACATGATCTTATGCTAGACAAGCCTCCAATGACTCCCAGGCCAAAACCACCACAAGATTTCTTGCTAGAGAAACAACAGGCAATGATGCATCTTCAGAATGATTTTGTTATGGATAGACCACCTCATACACCAAGACCAAAATTGCAGCAGCAGAAATTTCTATTTGAAAAGCCGCATCAGCCATTGTCACAACACCAGCCTAGTTTTCTAATGGAAAGTCAGCCTAAAAATGTGGTAGCAAGTAGGCATGATATGTTATCAGAAAGAACATTACCATCACCTCGTCATCAACCAGATTTTTTAATGGAAAAACTGCCAACATCTGTTGTATCTCAATTAGGTCAATCTCATAATAGTTTCAACTTAGTGAAGTCTCCTCTTGCTACAAAAGCACCTTCCCAGCTTGGATCAGTGCATGAGCAAACACAGCAACAACACACAACAATACCATTGCAATCTCCACCAAATTTGTTTTCTCAAGCCTCGCAGTCACCAATGTCTGTTACACACTCGATCAGTCAGGACCCAGTGGATGCAGATATGGATATAAAAGATGATATGTCCTTTCTTGATGAACTGTTCCAAACAAAGTTGTCAGAACAAGAAGTGAAACCAGATGTGGAAATGATGACACTTCAGTCTGGGAGAAAAGGAACTGGTAATATAGCGTCAAATTCAATGCCACTTCTTGATGGAATGCACACATCAAC
Source organism: Chrysaora quinquecirrha (assembly GCA_014526335.1). Taxonomy (NCBI): domain Eukaryota; kingdom Metazoa; phylum Cnidaria; class Scyphozoa; order Semaeostomeae; family Pelagiidae; genus Chrysaora; species Chrysaora quinquecirrha. The sequence continues at coordinate 94,719 of JACTAT010000155.1, forward strand.
ACCATCATCATCAATACCTCCAACAATGCCAGTTTTGGCCCCTTCTGTTCCTCCAATCTCTGCAACAATGCCACATTTCCCTCCATCCCTACCTGGTATGAGTCCTGGTATGCATCACATGAATCAAAATCCAATGTCAATGCAAATGCCAATGATGCCTATGCATTACTCAAATCCTATGATGATGCTGAATAATATGCAGGAACAAGGTCATCCAATGGGGATGCCAAACATGTATAACTTTGGTCCCATTCATGTAAGACCTCCATCTTTGAAACCGCCGAGTTTAAAAGAGAAAGGGAAGTCAAAGTCTGCAGCAGGATCAAGAGCGGCAAGGTCAGTTGTTTTAAATTTTTTGCTTCACTAGCTTGAAAAACTAATTTTTAAGTTGTCTTTTCTGATAATCCTGTTATATTGTTCTTGATAACATACTTTTGGATATGGCTTACTGTCCCTGGAGACACAGAGCTAAAGAAATATCCTGCTTATACAGTATCATATTTTCCTTGAAAGATTGCCAAGAACAGCAGGAGCATGTTGGGATAAAATAGGACTTGACCACTTTTTTGTGTGCTTTTTCCTATCCCCAATTCTCTGGGAAATGTTTCCTTGTACCTGATATCACACAAACATAAGTAATGCTAGGCAGTACAATTACAGGAGGGCAGGACAGAACTGAGACGAAGATAAAGCAACATGTTCCAACTAGTATCCATTAGCAAACGTTTCTTCTGACATGGCATCCACACTGCACTTCTAAACAGCAACCCACCCTTAAAAATGATTTTACCATAGTATAAAATTTAGTGGATAACCTTCAGTTTGAAGAAAATTGCAGCAATGGTTTATTTGCTTAGTAGACAGAACAAGATCATTGTTTCATTAGGTGCTTTGGAATTCATCCACATAAAAACTTGAGGCAATTTTGTTTAGACAGAATAAGTTTGTTTTTGCATTTGAACTCTAGAACTAATCCCATTGGCCGGCTTGCTGTATCTCTTGAGCTGATTAAGTGTTCGAAATAACTCTATATGTTATATATTCAGCTTTGGAAAATTGTTTTGACCTGTTTCTGATGGTTATACTCTGTGGAGTGTCAACAAATGCCAGTATGTCCAAAAATGGTTTGCTTTTATTTGCAACACTGAAGTTCTGTACAACTGAAAGAGTACTTTGCTTATAATGTACCAAGCACTGCCATCTCTTCAAGTTCTTTATAAGGGAATTGTATAGTATAAAGGTCTATAAGTATACATTATCTATTGTTTAAACACTGGGTTCTTTTTTCTGAGTCATTTTACGTCTGCTGTTTTCCAAAAGTTGCAGAATTGTTTATAGATAACGCCCTTATTGAAAAATTTTAAATCTTACGCCTTCATGTCACGAAAGTTTTGACTCTTCTTTTGATCCTGGAGTCAGGAGTAACAATAGCTTGTAACATGGGTCAGTAATACTAGGTTACAGCATAAAGTAATGTAATGGATTCTTACTGTAGCCAAAATGGCAATGCTTATTTTTTCTTGTGGTACTAGTTGATATGCCCATTAAAATTCAGATAATTTTCCAGTTTTGGCCAGTGTTAGTATTAACCAATGTACACGTGTTATGCGGGGAAAACTATGTATAGTTGTTTTTGTTTTTCTTTCTACAGTGGCCTTGCACCTGCTGCAAAGAAAAAAAGGGTAAGGAGGAAATCTTCTGAATCGGACACGTTTGCATCATCACCAAGAACGCCAATGACTCCAGCAACTCCAAATTCAAGTGGTTTTTCAAATTTAAACAATCTGAATCCTTCATCAAATGTTTCAAGTGTCAACTCTGGTGACAATATTATGGCTATTAATCCGTTTACCCTTGATGACAATCTTGCAGATAATGCTGCAACGGTAAGTCGAAATGCATGCCGATAATGCTTTGGTGGAAAGTATTTTTGCTTTTCATTATGTTCTCACTAAAACCTCAGGTGGTATGAATGAAGGAAAATAACAATTTCAGTGATTCAGTTTTGTGATGCATGCACACTTGAATTTAGCTTACAGGGTAATTCACTTCACGTATTAAACTCTAATGAAAGCTTAAAGCCAAAAAACATAAAGAAACGCCTTGGTTATGGAGGAGACTGGTGGCTGGAGGGACCTCGAGTTAGACTGGCAACTTCTTTGCACTGCTTAGTGCAGTGGAGTAGTCCACTGGCTTGTTGTTCAGAAGGTTCATTGGTTCAAATCCCAGTCAAGTACAGTAGTTATTCGATTATTCGTTTATCCGGACTTCGATTATCCATTCCATGAAAAATTTCAACTTCGAAATCGTTATTCAACGAATACACTATATTTGTCTTTGCACGAACCACTCGTTTATCGAAATTTGACGCAGAAATGGTCACAAATCACTCTCAATCCTCTAATACTCTAGTATACAAAGAATGTTTTGATTGAAAAATAAATTAAGAAAAACTGCTTCTGTTAGTTTGCAACTGGTTTTGCTGTGATTACATATTTCCGATTATCCGGAATTTTGGATTATCCGCTCACAATTTGAAAATATCGTGTACCGAGTAGGCCGGATAATCGAATAACTACTGTAATTATAACAATCGTGGTACCATTTTGTACAAATAAAGCCTGTGTCAATGCAGTGGAGTTCACTTGAATTCATTAGCTTATATGCAGTTCACTTTGAATTCATACATGAATACTATTTCCTTTGACAAAGCAGGTTAAAAATGTGAGTGTTGAAAGGGGTTCGTGTGTCCCCACTATAACAAAGAACTAAAAGGATAATAATTGAACTTTTACATTATTGAATACCATGTGTGTTTAATTGCTTTTTAAATCTAATGATTTTATTTAGCGACGTTCACTTCGAGAAAGGAAAAAGAAGAACTATAACGATGATTATGATTATAATCTTTCTGATGATGAAGAAAAGCGTAAGGGTGAGAATCCAGATCAGATACCATTGCCTGCTCCTGGTGGTCATAAGCTGATTGCTTATAAGCCTAGTGATGCTGTTGAAGGAGAAATTGCTATCATCGAAAAGATTCTTGCCGGGCGAATAAGATCTTCAACAAAAGTAAGTGGGATCATTTCAAAACATTTGTAAGGTCTTTCCAAGTTTTCATGTTTTACCATTACCAGTTTCTAAGGAGTTTTACCAGGAGAGTCAGTTTACCAGTACAGTTGAATCCTGTTTTAACGTGCTTGAAGGGACTATAGTGTTTGTTGCGTTATAAGCAAAGCAAGGAGTTTTCCTTTGTTCTCTGGCGCTAGGGACAATTTAATTGGTATACCTTATCTAGGAAGACGTTGTAAGCAAGTACGCTATAACTGGATTATGCTATAAAGGAATTTTGTAAAGGTTTATCCAAATGCCTATTGTTAAAAATTGTTCAAATCACGAAAAATAATTTGGTGAAGCGTAAAGATGTACCTATATTACACGTGATGTTAAATATAAGAACAACCTTTATAAGAAACAGCCCGCTGAAATTTGGTTCAAACTGTTTTGCTATCTCTGAAGCTATTTGAGATACGCACAAGCAAAGTTCACCAGCTTGTAGCCCTTGCTGAGAAACGCATTCTTAACATGTTTTCGAGAAGGATGGAGGGAAGGGGGTGACATGTTAGTAAAAAATCGCTTGAGAAATAAGGAAAAGGCAGGCTGAAATCGAAGCAAAGTGTTCTTATAGAAAAAAACGCGTGGGTCTTTGTATCACGCCTACAGTAAGTAAATGGTTCAAGCTTAACAGATTGTTTAAATTATAGTTTATTTGTTCAGTCGTTGAACCTATATATCTACTACGTTTTTCTTTACATTTTGTAGTACCGAATACTACAAGGGCAGTCCAGTCCTCTGCAGCCCTTATTGGGCCCTCTGTAACATTTTAACTTCTATCTCTGCAAGATAATAATGTATACTTAAAACGTAATTTACCATTTAGGGAGAGGATGGAATGCCAATGGATGAGGAAGAATACTGTGTCAAGTATAAAGGATAGTAAGTGAAATAGTTTCTCTTTATCATAGTTTTTATTTCGTTTTTTTCACTGTTATTCATATAACTTCTTCATGTCTCTTCTTGTAATTGATATTTCTGCAACACCCCTTTCATCTTCAATCAAGTGAACATTTTATCCTCGCCTTGTTTTTATTTTCAATTCAAATATTATTTGTAAAATGCATCAGATTAATGCAAGTACGTATTTTACGCGACCAAAGAAAAGCGAAGCTTATCTAGCTTGTGCCGCAGCTAAAAGATTAAAGAAAATAAACATAATACAACATTATATGCGAATAGATAACTAGCATAACTCTAAGACTAACAGGATAAATTTTTTTTGATTTTTCATGTCTTTTGTTTTTTTCTGTTTTTTTATAACAACAACAATACCAACAACAAATTTTAACAAGTATTCAAAAAAAGAGAGAAAAGTACTGAAGCTGTTTGCAGTGTTGAATGCATTTATTCTGTTTAAGTTAAAAGCCGTTAGAGGAGTTTTTTCAAATTTTTTTCAGTTCATATTTGCATTGTGAATGGGGAACAGAGAACGAGCTAATGAAAAAGGACAAAAGAGCGCAAATGAAAATAAAGCGATTCAAAGCCAAAAGAGATCCAGTTGCTATATTATCTGAGGTTTGTTCATTGCATTTGTTGCTGTCCCTTCCACTTTTCTCCTTGCTAATTTGAAGTTGCGATGGATTTGAAATTTATAAGTCAAATGATCCCGTCACAGCTCTATTCCTATGGGAATTCCAAATTCATATGTACCTTTTACGTTCTCATTTTCTGTCCCATCAGCACGGATTAGCTAAGGTATATCTATCTTTGACTGGAATAACTATTGCAATCTAGCTGATCTTTCATGGTATAATGAACGCTGTTAATTGCACAGCATTAATTGAAATTGTCCTCTTCAAAGTATTATTTCTCGATCAAAGTGTGATGTACACTTACACTCACTCTTTTAATAAGAACATTTTTATACGAACGTCGAGGCTGAAATTGCTAAAAAATAAGAACAACTGAAGAACTAGAAGCTTCTGCAAAAGATGGTGGCCGATTCCGTCAGGCCTCTCTTTTTATTAAGGATTTTCGAAGGAAATTCTGGGAATAATTTCCTCAGCAACGGAAATTCAACGAACTCAACTTGTTTGCGTGCAGCTGAAGTAATTATCCCAGAATAGACCTTTTCAAAGTCTGGGTCAGCGCAACATTTTTCTGGAAGATGGTCGACATCTTGAGTATAAGAACCCTCTCCGCATGCAAAGATCGGCATTGCGGTCGTTTTAGGATAGGCGAATAATGGAATTACGAATAATGGAAGACAGAGAGAGAAAAGAAATCTGCGGCAAAAAATATTGAAAATAACTGCAGAAACTCAGGAAACAAGATACAAATAACTCACTAAAAGGAAAATACTTGATTAAATACCTCCTTGAGCAGATACGCTTTGACTGGAATGTTTTCTTGATCTTTTACTCAAATAAAACGTGAATTTGGGATAAATTACCCTGAAGCAACTGGTTTAGAAGTCGTTGCACGCTGAGCGGATTCCCCTACTCAATATGTCTGTCATCTTCCACAAAAATGAAGTGCCGACCCAGAATTCTTAAAAAAGGTGTATTCTTCGAAAAGCCTTAATAAAAGCAAAAGACAGAACAGCCACCATCTTTTACGCAAGCCTCTTTCAGAGGATGAAATAATACAGATGAAGAATGTATATTAATTAATAGTAAGATCGAAAAATTATCCTTGAGACATATTCGAAGCTGAGCTTGCTATGAGAATTTGGAACATCGAGGCTTAGGGAAATCTAATGGTTTATATAGAAATTTTATTCTCTTTGTTTTTATTGAAAGTTTGTTAATATTTTCAGCTTGATGATGAACCATTCAATCCTGATTTTGTTGAAGTTGATCGTGTTTTGGATGTCAATACCTGTGTTGACCAAGTCACTGGAGAGGTAAACAGCATCTTATTATTATTAGCATTTTTATATGACTTGAAGCCTCTACTTTTTTGTGAACAAGGCAGTGAAAGATGTGATTTTGTTGAAAGAACAACTAGTAATTTCTTTGGATTAATGTTATGAGATAATAATTGCACGCACTGCAAATTAAGTATTCGACCAAAAATTGCTGCCAGCCTCGGCACCTGGCCTAATTCGATTTTTCACCTCACGCTGCAAAATTTTCCTATGACTTCCGATTCTATCATCATTTAGAAAGAAACCGTTATAAATCAAGAATGGGTAGCTCTAGCCATCAAATTTAAGAAACGTTTGCGAGTTTGTCTTTTGTTTTTCTCTAAAATATGTCATTGAGTTTTAAGATTGGTGTTATTGTGTTTTTAAGGTGGTTTGGTATGTCGTGTTTCGTCGCATTTCATCAGGATTCAAGGTCTATGATCAATTACGGTCCCATGAAATCAGGGTGAATT
>JACTAT010000155.1:101656-122540 GCA_014526335.1 Chrysaora quinquecirrha
TGACGGTTTTGTGTCTTTCTAGATATGCTGACGCTACGGAGGAGGAATTAAGCCAACTGGACAATGTCTGTATCATTTGTCGAGATGAAATGACGTCGGGTAAAAAACTACCATGTAAACACGTGTTTCATGCACATTGTCTTCGTTCGTGGTTTCAAAGACAGCAGTCATGCCCCACGTGTAGAATGGATGTTCTAAGGCCTGCTGAACAACAACAGCAACAACAGCAACAGAGGAGAAGACAAGACCAACAACAAGCTCAAGCTGCCCCGCAGGTCCAGCAACCTCAGAATGGTTAGTATTCTAGATAATACTTTCTATACTTGAAGATGCTGTGGTTTCGTGGCCTAATTTATCTGGCTGGTGGTGTCAGAAGCTCAGCGCGGTCGGGTTTGAGGCCCAGCTACAGAAGCGCCACAGCCCGGGTCGTGGGTTCGAGCCCCAGATACGTTAGCGTCACAGCCACGGGCAGCCACGTTTAACTGTTTGACTAGAGTGGCTAAACATGCGAATGGGGGCATCGGGACATCGAGGGGGCATTAATGTCGCACGAAACATTTCTCCTAGTTTAGACAGGCCTTAATGCTACTTTTTTTAATCCGAAAACAATATCGAGGAAATAATCATATGTTAGACTTCTGTTTTATGGCGTTGATTCTATGATATTTATTCCAGAGATAGGTAGCGAGGTTAAAAAAAGTACTTCAACGCTATTACTGATTTCCTAATGACTTGTCGTGTCTTATCAAGCAATGTTTGACCGTTTTGCCATACCACAAAACATTTTTTCACATAGTAGAATTCGCTCGCAATTTTTTTGAAAAGCTTCAAAAATATGTTCTGGTTGACAAAAACAAAAATATGTTTGACGGCAAACGTTTGTGGCGTGGCCAAACGCCAAAACATTTTGCTTGACAAGAAGTCAATTACCATCTTGGCGTTCCGATAGTGGGCGTCCTTTGGCATAATTTTATCAAGTACTAGCCCTATATTGGAGTGTGCATGAAATTGATGCTTGTTTATCAAGAGCAAATTTTCAAAATTTGTACTCTTTTGTTAGTTCCTGGTTTCATGGGAATGCCACCTGCTCCGCCATTTGGCCTATGGAACCCAGCAATGCACCCTGGACAGGTAAATCAACCAGGACCATCAACCACTTCTGCAACCGCATCTGGAACTACAACATCAACAACATCCACAACAACTGCTTCGTCAACTGGTGCTACAGCCTCGTCTGCCTCGGGATCATCTAGTAGAATTGGCCAGGTAGTTAGATTTTCTTAGTTATCTAGGTGACTGCCTGACTGACTGACTGACTGACTGACTGACTGACTGACTGACTGACTGACTGACTGACTGACTGACTGACTGACTGACTGACTGACTGACTGACTGACTGACTGACTGACTGACTGACTGACTGACTGACTGACTGACTGACTGACTGACTGACTGACTGACTGACTGACTGACTGACTGACTGACTGACTGACTGACTGACTGACTGACCAGCAAAAGCTGAAACCCCGGCCAGAAAAGTTCAAAAATCAGCATACTGGAATTTGGTTCATTCATCTCTAAAATTGATCACCACAAAAGTTGTAATGTATACCAAATTTCTTTCAGGCAACAGCAATGCCAGGGATGCCTCCATTCATGCCACCACCGTTCATGTCGATGCCTATGTTTGGTAAGAATCATATACATTTGCTCCCATCTTTATAGTCTTAACTGTTAAAGAATTTTTTTTCGCTTTATCGCTAAACAATGTTTGACCAACAAATTTTGATTGTTTGGCCATAGCTTAATAAGGGTCTTTCGCTTTTTGTGAGCGAAATTATCCCACCAGCCAGAGAGTGGGAAGATGGGTTCGAGTTCTACGTTTAATTGCTTCATTATTTCGCCTCAGCTAGAAGGTGGGATGTTGTTACCCATATAAGTGAGCAACTCGCATGAAACAGGCACTTTCATATTTTATCTAAGCATTTTTCTGATTTCTGTTTAGGCATGCCACCTCCTCCTCCGCCATTTCCATTATTCCAAAGGGCTACGCAGAATCTATCAGAACTGTCAGATGAACAACTCCGAGAGATGGAAGGCCAAGAAAGGTCGAATATCGAAGCGAGGATAAAAGTGCTGAGAAATGTCCATACCATGTTAGATGCAGCGATTATTCAACTCAATCAATATTCAAGAGTTATTGAAAATATAGAGTGAGTATTAGTTTTCACAGTTTCACTTTCAGCTAGACAATTTTTATTGTTCTCGTCATTGTCACCTGGCATTGTAATCGGTTTTCTTATTGTTATTGCCATTGCCATTGTTATTGATTTTGCTTTTTCTGTCGCTATTGTAATTTTCAAAACTTCTAACATTGACAAGATAGCATAGGAATTTGATAATAAAAACGACAATTTTAAAAGACATGTTTCGAACGTTCATCGTTCATCTTCAGTTAAGAAATAATTAAATTACATCAAGACAAAACTAGGTATATATTGAAATTAGTTACATAATATAAAAACACGTGAGGTAAAAGCGATAATTACAAGCGATATATCTAAAAAAAAACAATAGTACAAAAAGGGGGTTTAACAATAGCAAAAAGAAAAATAGAAAAAGCGGTGTTAATTAAACCTTTTAATTAAGCGGTGTTAATTAAACCTTTGTTATTAACACCGCTTTTTCTATTTTTCTTTTTGCTATTGTTAAACCCCCTTTTTGTACTATTGTTTTTTTTTAGATTTATCGCTTGTAATTATCGCTTTACCTCACGTGTTTTTATATTATGTAACTAATTTCAATATATACCTAGTTTTGTCTTGATGTAATTTAATTATTTCTTAACTGAAGATGAACGATGAACGTTCGAAACATGTCTTTTAAAATTGTCGTTTTTATTGTCAAATTCCTATTGTAATTTTAATTGTTTTTGTTGTCGCTATTGTTTTTTACTGTTCTTTCTATTTTCCCTGTACTTGTTGTTGTTGTTGTAGTTGTCGCTTTCGTTGTCATTGTCTTTGTTGATGTTATTGTTGTTATTATCTTACTGTCATTGTCGTTGTTTTTGTTTTTATATCCGTTGTTATTGTTATTGTTATTGCCTTTGTCATTGTCATTGTCGTTGTAACTTTTTCTTGTTGCTATTGTTCTTTTTATCTTCCTTGGTAATTTTATTGTTATTGTTATTGTTTTCTGATTGTTATTATTATTGTAATTGTCATTATCATTGTCACTGTTGTTGTTATTGTTATTGCTCTTTGCATTTGCATTGTTATTGTTTTTTATTGTTATTGTATCGTAATTGTAATTGTTGTTATTGTTTTTTATTGTTATTGTTAATTGTTATTGTCTATTGTTATTGTTTATTGTTATTTTTATTGTTATTACTATTGTTGTTATTGTTATTGTTATTGTTATTGTTATTGTTATTGTTATTGTTATTGTTATTGTTATTGTTATTGTTATTGTTATTGTTATTGTTATTGTTATTGTTATTGTTATTGTTATTGTTATTGTTATGTTGTAATTGTAATTGTTGTAATTGTAATTGTTATTGTTATTTTCATTGCTGTTTTCATTGTCGTTGTTATTGTTATTTTTATTGTTATTGTATTGTTGTAATTGTAATTCTTGTTGTTGCTATTGTTATTGTTATTGTTATTTTCATTGCTGTTTTCATTGTTGTTGTTATTGTTATTGTTTTTGTTATTGTTATTGTTATTACCAGTGTTATTTGTCATTCCCTTTGTTATTGCTATTGTTATTGTCATCGTGTTTACTATTGTTATTGTCATTCCCTTTGTTATTGCTATTGTTATGGTTCTTGATATGGTTCTTGTTATTGATTGCTATTGTTATTGTATCTTGTTGTGATTGTTTCTGTTTTTGTTATCATTATTATTATTTACGTTTGTAGATTACTATCTGCAGTAGCTGAATTATCAAAAGAAGAAAGCAGGAAGAAAGAGGAACAAAAGTCTGCAGCCGAAGGTAATGATCCGGCAACCGGACCTTCAGAGATAGTAGAAAACCGGACAACTGTGTCCGATGATAAAGAGGACATTGGTAATGAATTACGCCGTCGAAGACTTGAGAAATTCTCATCACAAGTTGAGAATATTGAATCTAAAGACGGTTCCACTAATATCGATAAATAATCATAGATTTTAGTTGGTTAGGGTTTAAGATTAGATTGGTATGGCATTTGAAAATTGTTTGTTTAACCGTTTGGTGTTCTGCGCAAAAATATTTCCAAAAGAGATTTTGATTTTAGGAGTTCGCTCCTTTTCGTGAACAAATTTTGACTTTGATGTGCTACAGTGGCATTATTCAGAGCCACAATAATTTTGTTATAATCATCGAAATCATCGTAATCAATTTAATCATCATACTTTGGAAAACAATATCTGCTTGACGAGGCAAGCTTTGGAATAAGCTGATTCTCTAGTAGTTACGCTAATCGAAATTGTCACAGCGAACAATAGAAATGCAACGTTCCCCCTTAGAAATTGGGGGTACTTTAACCAAAAAAAGGGGGTTAACTACGTTTCTGTTCTTCTAACCCTGCCTTTGTGCTGTTTTGCCATCAAAGAAAATTAACCATATCAAAGCGCAAAATGCCAAATAAATTTAAGCAAAAAGAGCAAAATAAGAAATCTTGCACCCTTTTGGGGCATTTTTTTTTAAATATATTGCCTGCTCCAAGGTGAAATCACTGAAATGATACCTTTTCTCTCTGCTTTTTTCTATCATCAAATTTTTCGAATTGGTGACAAGCTGATGGCTTAAGTAGCCGGGGATGTATGATTTAGAATTATTAATCTAAAAACTGGCCTAAATATGTTGTTTGTATCACTATACTATGTTATGTTAATATGTCAATTGAAAGTTTCGAAAGAAATCAAACAGCTTTTGCTTGTGAATTCTGCTTCTTTCACAAATTTAAAACGGTATGGAAACAGAATGGATCAGAATCTACATAATATACTTGCAGAGAAAAATTCCACTTATTAATCTATCTAAAGTCGAATTTTCTTCTTACATAAACTCCTAAACTAAGAGCCTAGATCCTTCGCTTGTTATAGCAAAACTAATTTGACCCTAGATCATATACAACTTGTGTCTTTATAGTTATCATGATAATGTTCACAGTCTTCATACATAGAGCACCTTTAGAAGTATACTCATTATTGCAGTGAAGAAAGCAATGGTTTTCACGTGTGAGTGGCCACCAGAAGTAGTCTTCCCTCTACCGGGCTGTGTCTTGTTCATTGGCATAATGGTCGTTGTGGAATATCGTTCGGGCTCTGCCTCTGGTAGCGCTGGGGCTCTTGATCTTCTTTCCGGCTCAGGAGTTGGGCAGTAGGATGATATTTGGGTAGTTGTCTGTCTTGAGGCAGCGGCTAACTGAATGACTAAATAACAACTGAAGATGGACAGAACGAAATGAATTGAACATCCAGCCATTTTCTTCCCTTTTCTAGCGTCTGCAACTCGTCTGGAAGTTTCAACCTTGCTCAACAAATCTCTCCTCAAACTGCTCTTTCTGATACAATCCAAAACTTTATGCCCGTAATGCAGCTGCTCTTGATGAAAAATGTTGCAGAAAACAACAAAAAGCTTGCTTTTTCTCTAACAAACAGCTTTTCTTACGCAGATTTCTGAACTAATGAGGATAAAATTCGACGTCAAATGCGAATTTTTGAGTTGTCAAGCGGAGTTTCAATTCGTAATGCTTCTAGAAATCTTTTTCTGATGACTATTCAAGTTTATAAATGAGGAGTTTTCGATGTTAAACCGTGTAATCGGTTGAAAGTCACCGTATTAGACATGATAGTCACCACTTATCATGACGAGCCGTTTCGGGAGAGACCCGTCTCCCTTCGTCGCGCAATGAGACATGTGGCTTCTTTCCTATTTATCACAAAGGTCGGATCGAAAGGTGGAAGTTAACCGGACCTGCGAGGTAGCTCGGATTTTTCGGCGCTCCGTTTCTAAAATTTATGGCGCCAAAATTTCGTTCAGTGCAACTTTTAATGTTACAGAATTCAACCAGATTTCTGGGATAGAGTATGATACTTGATTGATACAAGGAGGTTGAAAGCCGTTTTTTGCCAAAAAAGCGCACATATAGCTCGCAGCGTGTCGGTCTTAGAGAAAGTTACCCATATTGCTATTAAAATTTGGTTTTTCTGGAGAAACTCATATATTTCTCTTTTATATTTTTATTCTGTCATCTTCATTTCATTCTTTCTATGCAAAATTTGCAGCTACCGGAAAACGTTTTTAGTTCCAGGCTCCCTTGCTGATCGCACACAGGGCACCAAGGATGATTGGTGATTGATATTGTTTTGGAAACCAAAATGGCTGGCTGTTGAAACTGTGGGTTGAATTTCGTTGCCTCAAAAACATCATAAACATGGCAATGGACCCGCTTTTTCTTGCAAATAGCTTCTTTAGAAGACGGAAGTTTGATGAATGCATCGAAGTTTGCACTAAATTGCTTGCAAAGAATCCTTATGATCAGGTAAAATCTGGAGGCTTTAATACAATAATCTAGGCCTAGCTAGATGATAAACAAGCGAGCTAAATAAAAACTAGGCGCGCAGCTGCGTTTGGGACTTCGAACGGTCTTGGGGAGGGGGGCCGTTTCCTCCACTGTAAACCGAACCCAACCCAGTAGACTGAAAATTGGGCTGCCTCAGGGCTGGGTCCAGAAAATTTTATTATAGGGCCCCTCCTAGAGAGGAGTGCAGCAGGCTCTAATGTACCGAGTAAATTTTGATCTAACACTCAACTATACCCAATGGAATGATAAAAGTTTTAGGCACGACTAAATGCAATTTATTCGGGTTTAATATGTGACAGGGGCTTTTATGTTATTATTGCCCTCTTGCATCGCATTAGAGGTAGAGAAGCTTTTGAGGTGTCTCATGATTGGTGGAAGCTTTTTCATACAAAGCGATTCCTTATACAGCAGTGTTGCTATGGTGAATCAGGTTAACTCGTGCGTTTAAAATTTGGCGGCTATAAATTTTGCCAGGCGGTCTGTGCTTATCATTAAAACTGAACATGAACTGTGAACGGAGAACGTTTCAAGGTGCTTGACAAGCAGATTTTTGTCCCACCCACCCTCCCTGCTTGCTTGGTTTAGGTACTCTGGTTGTCTGCATGGACATAGTGCTGGTCTGTGGAAAAACTTCGTTTCTTCGTCGACCCCCAGAAGCAAAGGGCATTTTGGCATTGGGCTGGCACACTGACCGCCCATTCTGAAGTTCCTATGATGAGAAAAACATCACCAGATCTCAGTTGATAGTTTCAAGCCAGGCCCCCAAACCCCCTCATGGAATCGGCCCTGCTCCCCCTGTACCCAAAGTATACATGTTGCTCTCCCTTGGAGCTTAAATGTAGCTAATTGTTCAAAATTTATTGTCTCAAACAGGCAGCATGGTTCTTGAAAACCAGAGCACTTACAGAGCAAGTATATGTTGATGAAGTTGAAGTTGACGAAGAAGGCATTGCTGAGGTATTAATGGATGATACCGCTATTGCACAAGTTGCTAGTAAGTCATGGTTAATGAATTGTTTTGTTATATTTGTTACATGCTTAAAGACCAGGGTGCATTCCATGTAACGGCCATGCTGGAGGATAAGCCAGCACAAATAAACAGCTAAAAGCCATTTCTTTCTTTGCAGAAAGTGATTGTTTTTCTCATTTGGACTGGTCAAGTAAATTCTAATGAACTGGTGCAATTTTGGCTCCACAAATTTTAGAAATTGAGTGCCAAAAAATGCCGAGCGTTCTCGTAGGTATAGTTACCTCCACACCTTCGAGCCGACCTTTTGCAATAAATAGGAAAGAAGCCACATTTCTCATGATGGAAGACGGATCTCTCCCAAAACATTGCCCTACTAAGTATCAAAGGCTTGTCATGATAAGTGGTGACTATCATGTCTAATATGGTGTCTAATGAACTGAGTAAATAGCTTTTTGGACTAAACTTTTTGTTAGCAAAAAAGAGCTTCTATTTTTTTACTGAAACCATCCAAAATAATATTGCTGCCACACAAAGCTTCACTCTTGTTCTTGTTTCTGCCTTAATTGCAAAGTTTATCGCTCGATTTCTGTTTTTAGGACCTGGGACATCAATAAAGAAACCTGGGACTAGTCAAGGTGGACCAAGCCAAGCTGTGAGGTAGATAGCAAAGATATATTCTTCTTTCAACATCAGGACCCCGTTTGCAAGGGAATCCAAAAAAGATTACGATTGACATTTCATTTACACATGTATGCCTGGACCTGCTCCTTTTTGGAAATGGGATCATATCTTTTTGGGTACACTAGAAAGTGGATCCATTCCAATTCCTGCTTAAGCGTAATGAAATTGTACCCATATTATACGGTACGGATCTTTTGGACCTTTTCCTCTTGTCTTAACTGGGTCTGAATACTTTTTGTTGTTGTTTTTTCAGACCAGTTTCTCAAGCTGGACGACCTGTTACTGGATTTGCTCGTCCTGGGACCCAGTCTGGAAGACCAGGAACAATGGAGCAAGCAATCAGGACACCACGGACTGCAACC
This sequence comes from Chrysaora quinquecirrha, assembly GCA_014526335.1. Classification (NCBI taxonomy): domain Eukaryota; kingdom Metazoa; phylum Cnidaria; class Scyphozoa; order Semaeostomeae; family Pelagiidae; genus Chrysaora; species Chrysaora quinquecirrha. The sequence continues at coordinate 110,241 of JACTAT010000155.1, forward strand.
ACCGCAAGGTATACATGATATAAGTCATTTTTGGGAGATTTTCTTTCAGAGGGCATTTCTGGCAAATTGTGATAGATAAATTAAGGATAGACAGGGGTAGAAATTTTCTTTAAAGTTGAAAAATGTGATTGAAAACAAGGCAGATACAACTGAGGGTTGTGGATTCAGACAGCCACACTCACAGCTGTACCAAAAATTAAGCCTTTTTTGCATTTTAATTGGGCATTGCTTTGATTGGGACAAAAATTCATTTTATGGCAAAATTTCACAGAGAATAACCCCAGTTGTGTTGACAAGAAAGCTATTGTGGGTACATTGCCCCCTGTACCCCTCTTTTATAGTGATGCCCTTGAGTAGTATAATCTTGAGTAGTATAACGAAGTGAGGCTGAAATTCGAAAAAATGTGGACATAAGCACTTTGCGTATAAACGTTTAAAAGCGGATCAAAATTGAGCTGGATTGGCAGTTTACACGAGACCAGATCACTTTGAAAATGCCTTGCTAGAAGAATCAAAACTGATCTGGCTATCCGTATTGATTTTGATGCGGATTGTTTGGTCTCATGTAAACGGGAAGCCTACCCGTGTCAATTTTGTTTCGGATTCAAATTAATCCGGCTTCATGAAAACGGTGCCTAAGAGTACCAGAATTTGCATTTACGCTTACGCTTTGATAATCGGAATCTGGGGTCGATTCATCCAAAGGATTATCCGATATTTTCAGGATCATTAGCTGAAGTATACTGCATCGTCAAGTTTTTACATTATTTTATCTCTTTAGACCTGTCACAAGTGCATCTGGACGATTTGTCAGACTCGGAACGGTAAGTTGACAGTATGAAATCCGAAATTACCATGTACATATACCGTACATCCTCGAATATGCCCCCCGGGGGCTTATTTGCAAAAATGAATTTTACGCTTGGGGCTTATTCGAGGGAAGGGCATATTCGAGGGAAGGGCTTCTTATGTTAATGTTCAATGGTTCCAGTGGGTTGTCGAAGGAATAGCAGAGAGAAAAATCTGTTTTGTCAAAATCAGCTGTTTGCCAACAGCCAATGGCTAATTATTGGTTGAATTGATAGTAAAACCTGCCAGGATTAACCTGTTCAGTGTTTTAATTAGTTGAAAGATGCATTATAGACAGAAACAAATTCATAAATCCTTCGAATAATTCCCCATTGGGGCTTATTCAAGGTGAGGGCTTATTTGCTAAAATGAATTCTTAGGTGGGGGCTTATTTGAGGGGAAGGCTAATTCGAAAGTGGGGGCTTATTCGAGGATTTACGGTAAATCTGGAAACCTTGTTCGATGTTATAGAATATGACAAATAAGTTCCCATCTTTAATCTCTCATTTTTAGGCTTCTATGCTTTCACAACCCGATGGACCTTTCATCAATTTATCAAAAATTAATTTTTCAAAGTATGCGCAAAGACCAAGTTTAGCGAAGGTTTGTATATATAGTCAACACATATATCTCGGAAATAAGATGATAATCTTGCCAAAAACTTTTTGTTTTGAGCATGAGCATGCAGCGATGATATGGGAACATGTTTTTAGACAGTTAAGACAGTGGAGTGGTTAAAGCTTCTCAGTCAGTTCTCGTTAAGAAAACGAAAGCTTATCAGAAGAGGTTCTTAATTAAGGGGACTCGGACCACCCTCCAGTCTCTGGTGTTAAAACTCAACTTTTGCTAGTGTAAACCACTTTCGTGGGTGTTCAAGCTTCTCAGTCAGTTCTCGTTAGTCAGCTGAAGCTAAGATTGGCCATGTGAGGTCAGCATCTGGTCGGGTGACTTTTCCAGATGGATGACTAAACAACTCACTCTGCCGTCCGTCGAAAGAGACGTTAAACTAGGGGTCCCATGCCTGGATGCGGCATGCATAGTAAGGCAAAATTAGCTCTAAAAGCTAGAAATAACAGCTTACTCAAAATGAAGAAACAACAACAACAACAACAACATGCCACTTAAATACCCTATTGTTTTCCTATTGTCCTGAAACCCTTGTCGTGAAACTCCGCTGTCCATATTCGACCCTGGTATCGGCCTTGTCTATTCGCCTGTTCAAACAATAGAAATTTAAGTGACGTCACAGCTTCTTCAAAATTTCACACCAAAACAGGCCGGAAACTATGTAAAAAAACATCTATAAAAACCACAAAAGGATGCAACATGAGATATTGTTTCTTGCCTTACAGGAGGGGTACTTCGGGGTTTGCGGTACTGCGGTATCGGGGGTAAAATATGCGCGGTATTTCGATATTGACGGAAAATCCTTGCGGTGTTGCGGTATTGAAGTTTTACAGTGCGGTATTTAGTATTTTACGAACATTTAACGAAACAGTTAAGAAGCCATAGCTAAAGGGAAGCTTAAATTTACCAGAGACCAATAGCTACAAGAAAAGAAGTCGAAATGAAGATAGCAAAGGTTTATGTATTGAATTGTGAATTCAATCATTGTTTCGGCGCACCAAACCGGCCAAAAACATGACTTTTTAACAGAAATTTTTTATATTTTTCTGCACGATTCTTTGTTTTTACTGCATGACATAGCATTTTTGTTACCCTACTTTTCATTTTGGTTGCACGAATTTGTAATTTTGCTGCGTGATTTTACATTTAGGTTGCACGACTTTGCAATTTGTTGCGCGATTTTACGTGTTAATGGCACAACGTTATCTTTGGTTGCACAACTTTACATTTGATTGCACGACTTTGCAATGTCGTTGCACGATTTTACATTTTGGTTGCACAACTTTACAATTTTTTTGCACGACTATACATTTGATTGAACGACTTTGCAATGTCGTTACGCAATTTTACATTTTGATTGCACGACTTTGCAATTTTCTGCACAAGTTGCACATATGCAGACAGCAAGGCCTCTTTTAACATAATAACTAAGAAGCTAGAGGGGCAAATGCCCCCTAGCCCCTATCATTGCCCACCTAGTTTCATAAAGTTGCCCCCTAGTACAATCTCCTCTTAAAAGAAAACTGCCAAGCAAAGCCAATCTAGGCCTATCTCGAGGTTGTATTTTGAAAATTTTTTTGCGGGAGCATTCCCCCAGACCCCCCTTATTAGGAACATCTCTGGGGTCCGGGTCCTGTACGCCGTCGGCGCATTTACCGCCAGCTGTAGCATCAGTGTATATTTCCTTTATATTTCCCATGATGTTGGAGTATCTACGGGTGGCACCCGGTGGGCACTGCAAATAATGTACGTGTCTTGATTTTGAGTCACATGAATGAGCCCTTCGTATTTCTTATGTACCCTGTTTGGTGCTTCTGGTGCACTTTTTTCAAATGAAAAATGGTTTCCAGTCTCTGAAACCAAGCCTTGTGATGATCGAAGTTGTTCGTTTTTTAATAAAAAAAGGCCAGGAAGGAAATGTCACTAGTCCTTGAATTTGGCAGTGTTGTTTACGTTTGCGATCCCCAAACTAATTCAATAAGAATTATTTCCAAAATGCAAGAATGAGCGTCATTTTTTAGCAACTGGGCTACCTCTATGAAGCGTTGCCGGTGCATACAATGGGAACATGATTCGGGCTGAACCGAATATTATTCTAACTCTGAACAGCCAATAAGAAATTGTGTCTGCGGAATCACGAAAAATGAAGGGGAAGGTGAATTGATGTTTTAGCGCCAGTTGCTAGGATCTCAGTAGTAAGTTAACTAATCGAGACCTCGACCCCGGCCGTGACAGGAGAATTGGGACAAGTGCGTTTCAGATGGATTCAAGTTCTTATACATTGATGGTCTGTGTCATGATCGCATAAACAATACTGATATTTATAGTTTTCAGGAATTTGCGGTATTTTGCAACTTTTTCGTTCGGTATTCGGGATTCGGTGATTTTTTCGCGCGGTATTGCGGTATTGGGACCCCCCCGAAGTACCCTCTTAAGTACCCATTTCCTTTCTTGCCATTCCTAGTGCTTGCGTCTGATATTCCATTAGACCAAGATAAAAAGTAACTGTTGTTCTTCTATTTTGTCTCCTTCTGAATAGACATTGCCTCGCTAACCATTATTTCTCATGTATCAACTTTTCTCTTTAGGCGTTATTCGAATACATTTTTCACCACGAAAATGACGTCAGAAACGTAAGTCTGACGGTTACTCAATTACTCTATTTGCCAGAATTGTAGGTTTTGGCTTGTCAGGTTCACTAATTTGGGCCAGTCAGTAAACATTCTCACAATTCATAACCCAAACTCGGTTTTCTTACCTCACCCCCCTCTTACATATTGATTCCTCTCAGAAACCTGAAATGCGGAGCCATAAGGCCCGGTTTGCCAAGTTCACTGAATTTTGGGCCATTTTGGCAATTAACAACCCTAACCCTCTTTTTCATCCCCCCTGACGCATAATCTCCTCTCAAGAACCTCAAAGGACAAATCATGGGGCCAGTTCGTCAGGTTCACTGGTTTTTGGGTCTATAAGAACCATTATTGCAATTCATAACTCTGGCCATCTTTTTTCGCCTTCCCCTCTCTGACGTATAATTTCCTCTCAAAAGTTTAAAACCAGGGGGTTTGGTCTGTCAGACCCACTGAGTTTTGGGTCAGTCATGGCCTAAATAGTCCCTTAGTTTTACTTTGTAGAGATGTGATGTTATTTGACACGTGTTGTTCTTGCAATTCAGGCATTACAGCTTGCAGCTTTGGCAACAGAAGCATCGGAATTCAAAGATTGGTGGTGGAAAATACAACTTGGAAAATGCTATTTCAGGTAAAGAAAATCTCATTTCTTTCAATGATTGACAACGAGTCCTAATTTCTTAGGTTCTAAGGAGGCGTTCTTGCTTGCGCATTGGCAATAACTTCTTTGTTCCAAAGTGTTGGACAGTAACGTTTTTGAACGTGGCCAAGTGGTTAAACATTTGTTGTAAAGCCAATTTCAAATGTTGGACCAACAATGTTTGATCGTTTGGCCAGGGCCTAACTTCGTTTGCTTTCTACTTTAATTCACATCTCAAGCTAAATAATCCCTTCGTTGCTTAGATTGTGTAGATGGCGCATTTGTATAATTTTAATATTATTGATATCTGATTAGATTATTGTATGCTATGAATCAAGAAGCAAACAACTAGACCTATCCCTTCTCTTAAGGTCCGCCATTCCGTTCCGTGAAAGAAGAAATGAGAGTCATGAAGAAATGTATTGTTTTCACTTCCTCCGCCCTTGGTTTTTACGGAATGGTGGACCTTGGGAGAAGAATCTTATGTAGTGAAGCTAAATCCTACTGCTGTTCAAAGTAGTTTGAGCGTCTAGCAATTCAACTCAATAGCAATAACTACGAATCATATAAGAAGTCTGCACAAGGCCGTAAAGCTGTGGTTCAACACATTACGCGCACGACATTGTATCCAGCGTGTCTCCCAGGATGGCTAAACATGCGAGTGAGAAGCGAGCCACATTTCCCCTGTTTTTTCCTAGAAATATTTGCACGTCTCTCACTACAAATTTTGTCGCGCGGTACAAAGTTTCCGAGGTGGTTAAACTGGAAGACATCAAGGGACGTGTCACCCGCGACATGTAGCGCGCGTTATGTCTCCTAGTTTAGCCAGGCCTTAACTATTGGTCAAAAAGAACCGACATTTAAAATGTAATTTTCGCTTTAGACTTGGTCTTTACCGAGATGCAGAGAGGCAAATGAAATCAGCATTACGTGATCAAGAAACTGTCGATTCATTTCTCTACTTATGCAAAGTCTACGTCAGACTTGATCAACCTCTTACTGGAATCGAGGTTCTTCTCAAGGTATATATACGCTCTACTTAGACTCACTACAAAAGCCGTAGATTCGCTCCCAGCCCCCAACACAACACGGCCCGCTCATACTCATAGTTTGAGCTGCCGCCATTAACAACAGCAACAACTATTTTTTGATTTTACATTTTTTGAATGAATTAAATTGAGGTGAAGGCAGCGAAAACTACGACTCGTGTAGTAAGTCTACGCTCTACTTAGACTTACTACAAAAGTCGTAGACTGAGCTGCTGCCATTCAAAACAACAACAACTATTTTTCCATTTTGTAGTTTTTGAATGAGTTGAATTGAGGTGAAGGCAGTGAAAACTGCGACTAACGTAATAAGTCTACGCACATGAGTTCTAATATAGACTATGCATAGATCCATTACAGATGCCCCAAACTTGAATACGTTACATACTAAAGCATTGAATTGAATTTTTAGCCATTACAAGCATTGAATTGCATTGCTACCTGAGTTGTTTTTGTTGTTGGTTTTAAAAGCATGTGTTCTTTTTCAGGGTTTAGATCGATTCCAAGGAGAGACAATGCTGCTAACCGGTATTGCAAGAATTTATGAGGTAAGTGAAAGACGTTGTTATCTTCTGTTGTGTCCAGGAAAAGGTAACTGTTTCGAACAACTTTTTGGGCGATGAAATTCACAATAACATTTGACAAGCAAAGTTTTGCGACTTAGCTTAACGGTGAAATATTTTGTTTTAGAAGCAAATTTCATATACTTGACAAACATTGTTTGATCGTTTGGCCAGCGCCTAAGGCTACAATTCCCTTCTATTCTGTACTCTGATTTTTATTTCATTACACGCTTTTTTTTATAAGGAACCACTTTATAAGGAACCAACATGTAGAAGGCCCTATAATTTAAAGAACTTATACTACTTAAGAGAAAATCACTAAGGAACTTTTCATTGTTGAATATTTTTATCACTGCAAACAATCAAGAATTGGAAGGCCCGTTCCATTCATTTGCAGTCGAAAATCACATAAATTGTACTTTGCGCATGTATGAAATGTTTCCTTTAGTAGTCTCGAGCTTTGCTTACATGCAAATGTCTCTGTACAGTAGTCATTAAACTGTATGTGCAGTTAAAATTAAGGAACTATTAAGGAACTTTTGGAACTAGAATCGTCTCAAAAGTGGCCTTGAGCTAGGTTCTTTATAAAAAAAAGCATGTATATCTCCAGGACTCATAGGCGCTCAAACAAGCAAAACATGTTTGACAAGCAGTGTTTTGCGACTTCGCAAACCGGTCAAACATTTTTTTCACAAGCACATTTCAAATGTTTGACAAACAATGTTTGATCGTTTGGCCAGGCTATAACATTTGACTGTAACATTCTGCTTCTATGTACTCTGTTTTATTTTTACTGATTTTTTTATCGGTTTAGGCCATGAGTGACATAGCCAATTCGGTAAAGTTCTACAAGGAAGTATTACAACACGACAACACACAAGTTGAAGCAATTGCGTGCATTGCAACTAATCATTTCTATTCTGATCAACCTGAAGTTGCATTGAAGTTTTTCAGGTAATCTTCTCACTTTGTTTTGTTTAAAATTCAACCTGATAATCACTGCTCATCTTGACAAGCCTTTGATATTCGTGGGGGCAACGTTTCAGAAGAGATGCATCTCCAATATGCATCTCCAATGATCGTGCAATAGAAACTATTGATCTTCAGAGAGTTAAAAGTTCCCGATGCCATAAGCGTATTGATCGGGGGATCAAACTTTACACCTCGACTCGTCTGAGCCTTAGTTGCATTGTTGCATCGTTTCTTGCTTTCTTGCTTGCTTGATTGCTTGTTTGTCTGATTGCTGGCGTAGTTGCATGGTTGCATGGTTGCTTGCATGCTTTTCTGATTGCTGTCTTAGTTGAATCGTTGCATCGTTGCTTTCTTGCTTGCTTTCTTTCTTGCTTGATTGTTAGCTTGTCTGATTTCTGGCTGGTCTGTTTAATGGCTTAGTTGCATTGTTGCATCGTTTCTTGCTTTCTTGCTTGCTCGATTGCTTGTTTGTCTGATTGCTGGTGTAGTTGCATGGTTGCATGGTTGCATTGTTGCTTGCATTCTTTGTTTCTTATTTGCTTCTTTCCTTGTTTATTTGATTGCATGCTTGTCTGATTGCTGTCTTAGTTGAATCGTTGCATTCTTGCTTGCTTTCTAACTTGCTTGATTGTTAGCTTGTCTGATTTCTGGCTGGTCTGTTTAATGGCTTAGTTGCATTGTTGCATCGTTTCTTGCTTTCTTGCTTGCTCGATTGCTTGTTTGTCTGATTGCTGATGTAGTTGCATGGTTGTATGGTTGCTTGCATTCTTTGTTTCTTATTTGCTTCTTTCCTTGTTTGTTTGATTGCATGCTTGTCTGATTGCTGTCTTAGTTGAATCGTTGCATCGTTGCTTTCTTGCTTGCTTTCTAACTTGCTTGATTGTTAGCTTGTCTGATTTCTGGCTGGTCTGTTTACTGACTTAGTTGCATTGTTGCATCGTTTCTTGCTTTCTTGCTTGCTTGATTGCTTCTCGTCTGATTGCTGGCTTAGTTGTATGGTCGCATCGTTACTTGCTTACTTGCTTACTTGCTTGCTTTCTTAGTTGCTTCCTTTCTTGCTTGCTGGATTGCATGATTGTCTGATTGCTGCCTTAGTTGCATGGTTGCATCGTTGCTTGCATTCTTTGTTTCTTGCTTGCTTGCTTCCTTGATTCCATCTTGTCTGATTGCCGGTTTAGTGGCATGGTTGCATGGTTGCATGCTTGGATGCTTGCGTGTACAATTTACTTTTATTTTTTTCATTCGTTATTATTTACTTATTCCCATTTGTACGTTTTATTTACCTTTAATGTTACCGATTTGATTATTTACCTCACGTGTGTTATTAAGTTATGTAATATTTTATAGCTCTATTTAACCCTTGTAATATCTTGATTAGCTTATAACAATTTTTGCAACTGAAGATGAACATAGAATGTTCGAAACATGTTTTGCCGTTTAAAAGTTGTCGTTTTTCTTTTGAAATTTCTTGCTCTGAAGTATCTATTCAAAACTCGTATTTGAATAGAATTATTTTCTTCTCTTTCAGGCGTTTGCTTCAGATGGGTGTTTACAATTCGGAAATATTCAACAATATAGGCCTATGTTGTTTTTATTCACAACAATACGACATGGCATTGAATTGCTTTGAGCGAGCATTATCAATGGCATCCGATGAAAACATGGCGGATATCTGGTATAACATCAGCCATATAGCTATTGTAAGTCGTTTAATAATGCATTGATTTAACCTGTTAGACCCCCGTTTATTTTGGGAAATATCAAGCTGTTTCAATATATGTTTTCGTGCAATACGGAGGCATCCGTAACTCAAATCTGACGTATGGGATTATGCAACTAGTTTTACACTTGCGCTGTCGCTGTCGCTGTTGCTGTCACTGTCGCTATCGTTATTGAATTGTATTGCGAGTCGCGAGAAATTGAAAACAGCAAGCAAGCTGCGATAGCACCTGCACAAATAAAATTGCTTGCTTTATTGTTTGCCTGTCTGTTTGCTTGCTTGCTTGCTTGCTTACGTGCTTGCTTGCTGGCCTATTTGCAGTGTTGCATGGTTGCTTGCTTGCTTGACTCTACGGTCGCATGGTTGCTTGCTTGCTCTCTTGGTTGCCTGCATGCTTGCTGGCTTAGGTCGAAGGTTGCTTGCTTGCTGGCTTTTTTGCACGGTTGCTTGACTACTTGCTTGATTGCTTGCATGATTGCTTGCTTTGCTGGCTTGCTGGCTTTGTTGCTTTGTTCCTTGCTTGCTTGCTTCTTTGTTTTTTTGCTTGCTTTGTTGCTTGCTTGCCTGCTTGCTGCTTATTTTAAATGGTTGATTGTTTGCTTGCTTCTTTGCTTTTTTGCTTGCTTTGTTGCTTGCTTGCCTGCTTGCTGACTTGCTTTGTTACTTGCATGCTTGCTTGTTTGCTTTATTGCTGGATGTCTGATTTTTCATGCATCTTCGCGGCTTTCCACTTACAATAAATTCAAAATTTTTGGGGTGTTTCTTCACTAATATTATTGTTGATTAACATTCAAGGGTATTGGGGACCTAAGTCTGGCATATCAATGTCTGCGACTGGCTTTGGCATCAGATAACAATCATGCGGAAGCTTACAATAATCTTGGTGTTCTTGAGATGAGAAAAGACGCTCTGATGCATGCGTTTCGGTACCTTAGGCCAGGTACCAACCTTACATAGTAATATGCAAGACTTCGGTACTCGTGTGATACGAGTCTAAAACTCACGCAGTTACTCACCAGTCAGCCCAGCTCCGGTGGTCGTGTGATTAGCACTTGTGCTTCTCACGCAATAAACCCCGGTTCGATTCTCACACATGTCACTGATGAGCTCCAATAAGAGCGAAACGCGTCTGGCATTTGAGAATGGGGCGGCTGGTGAAATTATTCATATAGGCCGAATACGAATTTGTGCTCATGCGATATGAGCCTAACTGCATGCGTTTCGGTACCTTAGGCCAGGTACCAACCTTACAACGAGCCACAATACAACCTAGCGCATCTCGCAGAGAAGGTAAATTTTAACAAGCATTATAATAAGCATCTTGTTTTCTTACCATATACGACATCATAGTATCTTCAGCGTAGTATAGTATGCTCCATAGTATGTTTATTTCCTATTGTGTTCACCAGCATGTCTATTCTTTACTGTATTCGTCAGCATGTTCATTTCATATTGCATTCGTTGGCATCTTCATTTCATACGGTATTCTTTAGCATCTTCATTTCATATCGCATTCATTCGCATTTAAATTTCATACAATATTCATTAGCATCTTCATTCCATACCATATTCATCAGCATCTTCATTCCATACCATATTCATCAGCATCTTCATTGTCATACCGTATTCATTAGCATCTTCATGTCATACCGTAATCATTAGCATCTTCATTTCATTCAGTATTCATTAGCATCTTCATTTCATTCAGTATTCATTAGCATCTTCATTCCATACCATATTCATCAGCATCTTCATTGTCATACCGTAATCATTAGCATCTTCATGTCATACCGTAATCATTAGCATCTTCATTTCATTCAGTATTCATTAGCATCTTCATTTCATTCTGTATTCATTAGCATCTTCATTCCATACCATATTCATCAGCATCTTCATTGTCATACCGTAATCATTAGCATCTTCATGTCATACCGTAATCATTAGCATCTTCATTTCATTCAGTATTCATTAGCATCTTCATTGTCATACCGTATTCATTAGCATCTTCATGTCATACCGTAATCATTACCATCTTCATTTCATTCAGTATTCATTAGCATCTTCATTTCATTCAGTATTCATTAGCATCTTCATTCCATACCATATTCATCAGCATCTTCATTGTCATACCGTATTCATTAGCATCTTCCTTTCATACTTTATTCATTAGCATCTTCATTCCATACCATATTCATGAGCATCTCCATATTATACCCTATTCATTAGCATCTTCCTTTCATACTTTATTCATTAGCATCTTCATTCCATGCCATATTCATTATTATCTTCATTTCATATCTTATTCATTAGCATCTTCATTTCTTATCATATTCATTGACATCTTCATTTCATGCCGTTTTCATTAGCTTCTTCATTCCATAATTCGTCAGCATCTTCATTTCAAGACATAGCCTATCCATTGACAACTTCATTTCATGCCATATTCATCAGCATCTTTATTTCAAGCCATATTCATTGGCATCTTCATATGATACTGTATTCATTAGCATCTCTATTCCATACCTTATTCATTATCTCCCATTAAAATTTTTTCCCATAGTTGGGTGATGTCAGCACAAGTTTCAAGTCAGTGACAAAGTCCGTTGAAATATACCCAGATCATTCGGAAGGCAAAGAGCTTCTAAAGCAACTCAGAGAACATCTTACGAGTGTATAAGGGAGACATTTGACTGATTTAGAATATAATGGTTAAGACACAGATGAATTGAGGAGAGAAAGAGATCACTGACATGTAAATATGCACACTTTATAAATATATTTCATTTTATTGACTGTCACATAGTTCGATTCTTTTATTTCAAAGCTAAAAGCAGGGATTCATTGTATCATAAATAAGGAAAGAATTATCCACGAAATTCAGAGAAATTTGACTTCTATGCATACAGTAAATTTTCTTTTCTTCGAAAAATCATCAAGCTTACTTCATCCTTTCAGCCGACAGTAAAAATAATCAAATTTTCATTCAAAAATTCATGTGCATTTATTTGCGAATCAAGCGACCTTGGTTTTATCACGTGGTGATGCAAAGTGCACGTTGATTGGCTACTTGAAATGTAAGCAAACGCATTGTTGAATGAATTACAAAGAAACCTATTTTTGCTTCGGTAGCCATGTCTGAACCAACCTCGTCCACAGGTTGAAGAGGCCTCTACGTGAAACTCCGCTGTCCATATTCGACCCTGGTATCGGCCTTGTGTATTCGCAATTTGATTGGCTGTTCAAACAATAGAAA
>JACTAT010000155.1:123040-193940 GCA_014526335.1 Chrysaora quinquecirrha
AAACCCATTCTTGCTCAGGCAATTAAGTCTTTCAAACCGGAAAAACAATTGTCTAAAAATATAACTTAATTTGGCAATTAATGTAAGTTAATTTAAGCAATTATTCCCAAATTTGTCAAGAATTTTCATTTTGAAAAGCTATTGAAAAAATTCAAACTCTCGGAAATGCATACGCACTATTCTTTACCTCACTACTGTATACCTGCACCTTACGTACAGTTGTGTTAAAAGAGCCTCGATATTTTCGAGGATATTTTTAAATATTTTATTTTCGAGCCAGAATGTCTTCTCAAATAATTCATAAGCGGATTTTCATAAACTTCATTTCAACAGGAAATAATAAAGATGGTACACGCTTTTTTTTTTATAAGGAACCACTTTCTAAGGAACCTACATGTAGAAGGCGAAGGCCCGAAAATTTAAAGAACTTATACTACTAAAGAGAAAATCATTAAGGAACTTTTGAATGTTGAATACGTTTATCACTGCAAATAATCAAGAATTAGAAAGCTGGTTCCATTCATTTGCAGTCGAAATCCACATAAATTGTACGTTAAGCATGTATCCAATGTTTCTTTGAGTACACTCATTTTTTTTTTATAAGAAACTATGCTAAATCTTCGTACCAGAGTTTCTTAGCTTTCACCCCAATTATGGTACGAAAAGTTTCTTAGCAAGTTTCTTAACATAACATAAAAACCTAATTTTCCTTCATATACCGTCGTTTCTTTATTTTCTATCACTGCCAAACATGAATTGGATATAGAGAAGCAAAAATAAATGCAAATTTCATTGCCAACAGCTAAAATATCTTATTAAATGTAACCAAACTGAACTAGGAAGAGGGGTACTTCGGGGGGGTCCCAATACCGCAATACCGCGCGAAAAAATCGCCGAATCCCGATTACCGAACGAAAAAGTTGCAAAATACCGCAAATTCCTGAAAACTAAAAATATCAGTATTGTTTATGCGATTATGACACAGACCATCAGTGTATAAGAACTTGAATCCATCTGAAACGCACTTGTCCCATTTCTCCTGTCACGGCTGGGGTCGAGGTCTCGATTAGTTAACTTACTACTGAGATCCTAGCAACTGGCGCTAAAACATCAATTCACCTTTACCTTCATTTTTCGTCATTCCGCAGAAACAATTCCTTATTGGCTGCTCAGAGTTAGAATAATATTCGGTTCAGCCCGAATCATGTTCCCATTGTATGCACCGGCAACGCTTCATAGAGGTAGCCCAGTTGCTAAAAAATGACGCTCATTCTTGCATTTTGGAAATAATTCTTATTGAATTAGTTTGAGGATCGCAAACGTAAACAACACTGCCAAATTCAAGGACTAGTGACATTTTCTTCCTGGCCTTTTTTTATTAAAAAAAGAACAACTTCGATCGTCACAAGGCTTGATTTCAGAGACTGGAAACCTTTTTTCATTTGAAAGAAGTGCACAAGAAGCACCAAACAGGGTACGTACGAAATACGAAGGGCTCATTCATGTGACTCAAAATCAAGACACGTACATTATTTGCAGTGCCCACCGAGTGCCGCCCTTAGATACTCCAACATCATGGGAAATATAAAGGAAATATACACTGATGCTACAGCTGGCGGTTAATGCGCCGACGGCGTACAGGACCCAGACCCCAGAGATGTTCCTAATAAGGGGGTCTTGGGGAATGCTCCCGCAAAAAATTTCAAAATACAGCCTCGAGATTGGCCTAGATTGGCTTTTCTTGGCAGTTTTCTTTTAAGAGGAGATTGTACTAGGGGGCAACTTTGTGAAAATAGGTGGGCAACGATAGGGGCTAGGGGGCATTTACCCCTCTAGCTTCCCAGTTGCTATGTTAAAAGAGGCCTTGCTGTCTGCATATGTGTAACTTGTGCAGAAAATTTGTAAAGTCGTGCAATCAAAATGTAAAATTGCGTAACAACTTTGCAAAGTCGTTTAATCAAATGTATAGTCGTGCAAAAAAATTTTTAAGTTGTGCAACCAACATGTAAAATCGTGCAACGACATTGCAAAGTCGTGCAATCAAATGTAAAGTTGTGAAACCAAAGATAGCGTTGTGCCATTAACACGTAAAATCGCGCAACAAATTGCAAAGTCGTGCAACCAAAATGTAAAATCACGCAGCAAAATTACAAAGTCGTGCAACCAAAATGAAAAGTAGTGTCACAAAAATGCTATGTCATGCAGTAAAAACAACGAATCGTGCAGAAAAATATAAAAAATTTCTGTTAAAAAGTCATGTTTTTGGCCGGTTTGGTGCGCCGAAACAATGGTTGAATTCACAATTCAATACATAAACCTTTGCTATCTTCATTTCGACTTCTTTTCTTGTAGCTATTGGTCTCTGGTAAATTTAAGCTTCCCTTTAGCTATGGCTTCTTAACTGTTTCTTTAAATGTTCGTAAAATACTAAATACCGCACTGTAAAACTTCAATACCGCAACACCGCAAGGATTTTCCGTCAATATCGAAATACCGCGCATATTTTACCCCCGATACCGCAGTACCGCAAACCCCGAAGTACCCCTCTAGGAACAAAACCAAACACGTTAGAAGCTAATGTTTCCGCCATTCACTTCCATATGCAAAACCCAGGTCTCTTCATAATAAATCTGTCAGTGAGTTGGCATTCAACCAGGGAGAGCCTGCATTCAACTCTGTGGGACTGAAGTGTGGCAGTTGTTTTTCTCGTTAAGAAAAATATAAAAAGTTTCTTAACTTTTTTGGTTCACACAAAATCTCCTACCAAAGTTTCTTAAGTTTTGAAAATCTGGCCCTACGGTTTCTTATAAACGGTTTCTTATAAAAAAAAATGAGTGTAGTCTCGAGCTTTGCTCACATGCAAATGTCTCTCTTTTATTGTTAAGACCACTGTATGTGCAGTTAAAATTAAGGAGCTATTAAGGAACTTTTGGAACTACAATTGTTTCAAAAGAGGCCCAAAAATAAGGAACTTTAAGAACTAAGCCTTGAGGTAGGTTCCTTATAAAAAAAGCGTGTAATTCTACTACGGTAAGGCTTATCGCATGTTTTTGCTACGAACTCAATTTTACATCTTTTATTAGAGATTCATTTTCGCTTTTTCATAAGATAAATAAATTCATGTTCATTTTTTGGAATAGATTTAAACTGGCGATTTTAAAAAAATTTACGTTGTAAGTTATAATTTAGACAGGACCACCAGGACAAGAAAAAGTGTGTTTCATTTCCTACTTCGTTGTAACAGTATTTGCAAAACGTTTTAAACACATAAAAAGTTCAGTGATTAAGCTATACAAAATAGCAGACTTGTCGCGCGCGACACTGTATTCGGCGTGTCTCCCAGTGTGGCTAAACATGCGAGTGACAAGCGAGCAACATCTTGTCCCCCGAGTCATTTGCATGTTGCGAAGACAAGAAATGTTTCTGTTGTCTCCCAGAAACATTTTCGTGTCTCTCGCTACAAAATTTTGTCGGTGGCTAAACTGGGAGACACCGAGGGGGCATCAATATCGCGCGACATGTCTCCTTGTTTAGCCAGACCTTTACGAGAGTTAAGCAGAGTTTCGTTTTCATGTTTTTGAGAAACGAAAGAGTTACGCAGAAAATTTAGAAAATATGTTTGCTTGAGTCTAGCTATAATGGCCTATAATTTTTGTGAACTCTTGAATTTGTCTGCAGTAAGACGAGGGTTCAGTCAAGTCTTGAATCTGCACGCAGGCATATTTTCCTCGCGCTTATTTCTGTTCTTCGCTGCAGCTTTCGATCCTGAAGCAAATCCAGAATCGGGCTGGCTTCTTTAATGCAAAACCTGTGTGAAACAAAGCTGAGTAGGAACCGTAGAAATCCCAAAACGGACTCTAATTTAAGTGAAGGTGCTACTGCTATCCTACATACAGATTCATACGGTTTGTGGTGCGCAGACTCTCTCTCTCTTTTTCTTTCACTCTCAAAAAGTTCTTTTTGCAGATGTATTAGATGGCTTTCCACTCTGGACTATCACCCTGTCATACTTTCCTATTAAAGGAAGGGAGTACTTGCTTGTATAGTAGAAATGTCTCGCCAGGCCCTCCAGGTCCATGCAGACTAAAAAATATTTGGAGGCTTTATATGATCTTTGTATGAAGCTTCACTTTGACAAGTTTTGTACTTCGTACTGTGGAAATATTAGCAGCAATGGTCTGCAGCTTGAAGGTTGTTAGAGTAAATTTTTAGGTTAGCAAAGGGTGGTAGCCCCTCTTTTGCAATTCTGGCATACATTGCATTATCCGGAAAAATTGCTATGACAACCACAATTTGCTTTGCCTCGTTGATAATATGTGCAAAGTTGGTCAACATGGCGAGACCAATCGCGCGAAAAAGTTTCGTGACGGAAGGAGATTGTAGCTAAAATAATCTACTCTACTCAAATAGCAGGACTAAGACATTTTTACTTCAGGTCTTCGCTCTCTCTGTAACGAACAATGGGCAAACAGAAAAAGCAGCTCTGCGCAGTGTAACGACCAAATCTTCCTGAAATCCTTCCTTGGGGTAAAAGAGTTTCGGTTAGTGGACTCCGGTGAAACGAAGTTCTTCAGAAATGGCACAAAGATTTCAGTTGAAAACTGTACACAAAATCATAAAAAACATTAAATGCTAGCTAAAAACATAATTTATTGAGTGTAGAAAATCAGAGTTAATTCATGCATATCCCTAATTTATCAGTGTAAAAATAAGTTATAGATGTCAATAGTGTCGTATTTATATACTTTGCTATGGCCTCCAGTTGTTTGTTGATACTTGGCCCCTGAAATAAAGAACAGTAGCTAAAATTCAAAAACATATGAAATAAAAAAATCCGTCCCGTCAGCCGCTCTCAAAAACTTTTGAGTAAAAGGGGGGGGGGTGAAAGGCCTGGCGGATTGGTGTATTTTCTTGATTACTTTTTTTTTCCAATTCGACGCTATATCATATGATACGTGGTCTACAACTACACTACAACATAACAAAAAATACAATGTTAATTAGAAAAAGATACGTAAGTTACATGACAGTTGAGTGTTAATAAAAATTAAGGTTCTAAAAAGCTCTAGTGTGTTTTTTTTTTTTAATTTCCTTGTAATCGTTTATCATATATAGTTGAAATGAATTCGCTTGTATCTTTTATCAAAGTTTCATTTTCGCATGTCATTAGATATATGAATTTTCGTGTTAGTTTTAGAGAGAGATGTTAGAGAATCTATGGCTAAGCCGTTTTCTTTTACATCGTTAGTTATTTTATTAATATAAGAGTTTATTGTTTTACGAGAATTAACAGAGTTTTCATATTCAAGTGCTTGAAAAACAAGTGAATCTGGTTCACAATCGCCTTTAATATGTTTGACAAAATTATTAACTCTACAGTCAATTGCCACGTTTAGAGGGAATCGTCCCATTTCAGCACGGACCAAAGCATTTGTAGTGGATCTGTTAACACCAAGAATTCTTTTAAGGAATTGGGTGTGCACCTTTTCGATTTCCTGTTTATCCCAATCACTTTGTTTAAAGTTAAGGTAGGGTCCCCAAACTTCTGAGCCATAAAGGAGGATAGGTGAGATTATTGAGTCAAAGAGTTTTAAAGCAATTTTAACAGGGAGATGCTTAATTTTAAATCTGCTATTTAGAGCCAAAAGAGCACGATTGGCTTTAGCACTGAGTATGTTTAAAGTCTCCTTGAAATTACAAGCTGCGTTTAGGGTGATACCAAGATAGGTGAACTCAGTTACATTTTCGATTGGGGAATTGTTTATGTAAAAATTTCGTTTGTATTTGGTATTGTTTTTATAGAATGTCATACACTTGGATTTATCTGAATTGACTTTAAGTTTCCAGCGGTTAAAATAGTCAGCTAAGCTATTCAAGCATTTCTGTAGCCCGTCATGAGAAGTTGAAAGGATGATTAAGTCGTCAGCATAGAATAGACAAGTTATAGGTTCGTGACCAAGGTCAAGC
Source organism: Chrysaora quinquecirrha (assembly GCA_014526335.1). Classification (NCBI taxonomy): domain Eukaryota; kingdom Metazoa; phylum Cnidaria; class Scyphozoa; order Semaeostomeae; family Pelagiidae; genus Chrysaora; species Chrysaora quinquecirrha. Next base: position 129,008 of record JACTAT010000155.1, read on the forward strand.
GGTGTTGGATTGTCTTTATCTAGGATATCAACTAAGTCATTGATATACAAATTAAACAACGTTGGGCTTAATGGACATCCTTGCCGAACACCTTTGGAACATTTGAAGAATTTTGTGCATTTGTTGTTTAATTTAACTGCGCATTCAGTGTTTTTATAGATGCTTTGAACTGTTTTTAGAAAATTTTGATCTATTCCACTTTTCTCTAGTTTTTAGAAAAGGCCGTTGTGCCATACATTATCAAAAGCTTTGCGGAAATCTATGAAAGCAGCATGAACTTTTTGTTTTCTATTATCACGAACATGTTTATTTATAAAGCATGTTTATTTATTACCAGCAGCGGATTTTGTATTCATCAGTTTTTCTAAACGGATTTTCGTATTTTGTTTTCTTGGCGGATCACGTATTTTTCCGATATTCTAAGGCGTATTTCGGACTCAAACTACCGTTTCAACGGATTTTCGGACTGTCCCGCGCAGAGCAAATGACGGCGTGGTACGATGTAAGGGGACATCGAAAAATTAGCGAGTTTTCGTATTTGTTCATCAAAAGTAGGCGTATTTGCGTATTTCATACCCCCTTTCACCCCCTCTTTAAAAAAACTTTGAAAAACGTCAAGTAGAACTGGAGGGATCGGGACAGAGCTGCCTTCTGGTGAAAGAAGTCTAAGTGGCGGGTAGCTACTCGGGAACATTTTTTTCAATTATTGTAATTTTCATAGCAAACCGCATTAATTTGAGTTCAAATCAAAGCAAGAGCAGAACCTCCTTTGAAAAGGGCTTAGATCAAATTTTCTTTTCCTTGAAGGGGAAGCTCTTAGGTGCCTAATTGCTTGGGGGGTTGGAATAAGCGGGGGGTTTGGACTTCCGTCAGTATAATGGAGGGTGGGGTCGGAGTAAACGGGGGGGGGTCGGACTTTGTTTGACAAACTTTGTCTGGAAACTGCTGAAACGCAAAGCAAGGGACCCTATAGTGCTTATAGGCTAAGAAAAGCCATAGTTCTAATCTACAAATTGAGTGTAAAAGTGAAATTTCACACCAAGAAAGTAAAAGCAAGTTTAGTAAAAAGCATCAACATCATTATTAATGCAAACTTAATAAGCGGGGGTTTTAATAAGAGCGGGAGGGGGGTTGGAAATTTTTCAAAAAATTAATCAGCGGGGGGACGGCAATTAGGCACCTAAGAGTTGAAGGAGGAGATGATTCGGGGCTGGGCGCTGATTCGAGGGCATACGGTAACCGAACCGAGGGCAACTTGACCTGAGGCCAGTAGACTTATTACAAGAGTCGCAGTTATCGCTATTGAGTCTATGCTGGACGCTCATTGATTGTCCACTTTTTCAGCTGAAAGATTATGAGTCCCACTTTGAGCAAACAGCTATATGGTTGTTGTTGTTGTTGTTGCTGTTTGCGAAGAGTGGGACTCAGGTAATCAGTCTATGAGGCCAGTAGCTAGCCTGCAAACTAAAAACTTGCTTAATAGAGTCTTCAGCCCTCAGATTTGCTTAGATTTGCTGAGACTTAAGGTTGCACAACATATTGCGATCCAACCTTAGTTGTTTTATTGACCCAGCAAACAATCAAGTATTGACTGGTTCCTTCACTTATTTTTGCTGTTTCTCGACACCCTAAAATGGATACTATCTTGCCATGGTATTGAACCTACACCATTTTTCCATATGACATTTTTCGATGCCTTTTTATTGGCTCGTATTCTGTATTTGAATTTATAAAGGGAAAATCAACTGTCCTGTTTCTTAGAATTGACTTAATCTTTTACGACTTTTTAAAACAGAGAGTAAATTTTAAAACAAATACAATCAAATAAGTAATTTAATTGCAACGACTTACCCATATGATGATGTCAGGGATCTATATCGGCTGCTGTATTAAACAAAAAAATACAAAATTACTGTATCTTGTATTCAAAAATAAAACAGAAAATCTAGAAAGACCATTAAAAAATTGAAGCAAGCAAGGAGTGAGCAGAGAACATTGTTTCAGAACTCAAGAAGCTTAAACTCTCGTACACGTTTAAGGAACTCGAGGTTGAAAATTCCCAAAAACATTAAGGAACTTTAAGGAACGTCGAGGATCGGATGAAAAACTAAGAATACTTTTTTTAAAGAACAAGACGATTTGTACAGAAAAATAACAGAATAAAAATATATTTCCCACCGTTCTGACTCCAAGACACCATTTATATTTAAGGTTAGAAAAAGAAGCAAATTTACACTCTTTTTCCTTTATAAGAACAATTTTATAAGAACACGAGCCTGGATTTTGCCCAGATTTTAAGAACAAATTAAGCACAAGCTGAGGCTGGCCTTTTAAAAAGCGCTAAGAATATCAGCTAAATATGTAAGCCAGACAGTCAAACTGAACGTAAAAAGCAAGCAAACAAAGAAATAGACAAGATTGCCGCATTTTCACACAAACCTAGTACCACCCTAGACTTTCATTAAAAATATAGATATCTAAGTAACCAAGGAATTAAGAACAGATTAAGAACATTTCAGGCTCAAAAACGGCAAAATCTTAAGAACAGCCAGCCTCGATCAAAATTTCCTGGTTCTTATAAAAGAAAAAGAGTGTATATGATTTGGCTGTAAAACTTAGTATTCAAAACAATCTCATGACAAGGAACAGTATAAGGAACTTAAGCCTCATTTTGTTGAAAAGTTAAGGAACTCCAGCCTAACTCAGACCAAAGGTTCCTTATAAAAAAACGTATATGACAAAACACTTCGGGTTCCAAGGAATATGGGAACATGTGAAATGCATCCAGGGAACATAAAAACATGGCCCAAATTAAAAGGGAACAGGGAACATCGGGAACAAGGATAATGCAAAGTCCTCCGCTTGATTTCAATCTGAAAACTAACCTTATAAAAATACAGTTGAATAAGGGGATTTTCTCAAGGTAACGGGAGATCATGTGACTCCCCTAAAGGCCCACATAATAATAATTTATAATTAATAATATATAAATAATAATTTTCATTTGTCTTTTTGGCTGCAAGAAGTATATTTCTCTCTCGGCTGCAGGAAGGCCTTAGCGTTTATTCCCTACTCGGAAAATTTTCCAAAGATTTTCTTACATCTTTACTACAATACACCTTTTCAACTAAAGGCCTCGTTTTCAAAAGAAATGAAAATTGCGTCACACAAAAATTTCGACCTCGGATTCAGATTGAGCACCTTCACTCGCATATTTTTACGATAGACCATTTCAACTAAGGGCCTCGTTTTCAAAAAATATTGAAAATTAGGTCATAGAGAAATTTCGACTTCAGATTCCAATTCAGCACCTTCCTTTTAGCGCTGAGCCAAAGTTTTATGCTTCTAGTCCTTGAGATATTGATTTTATAGGTGTTAAAAGTTTGAAATTCTATAAAGGATTTGACCGTGAAAAATCGCTGGGGGTGAAATTTTACACCCTCAGTCATTTTACACGGTCAAAACCCTTATAAATTTTCAAACTTTTAATACCTATAAAATCAACATCGTAAGGACTAGAAGCGTAGAAATTTGCCTCAACACTAAAAAGAAGGTGCTGGATTTGAATCTGAAGTCGATATTTCTCTATGACGTAATTTTCAATTTTTTTGAAAACGAAGCCCTTAGTTGAAATGGTCTATTGTAGTCCTTACAATGACGATTTTATAGCCATTAGAAGCTTGAAAATTATAAGGAATTTGACCGTGTACAATGACTAACGATTTTCACGCTCAAATCCTTTATAAATTTTCAAACATTTTGTCGCTAGAAAATCGTCATTGTAAGGGCTAAAAGCAAGAAAATTCCCCTTAGCAATAAAGTTAAAGTGCTCTGAATCTGGGGTGAAAATTTTTGTACGAACAAATTGGCGTACAAATGGCGTACATGTTCGTACATCTTGAAAACGAGGCTCTAAGTTGAAAACGTGTATTGCGCAATTGATACCTGGCGAAAATGCAAGAGAACCATTAAAAAATTAGAAAATTTTAAATAACAAAAATACATTCAGAATTAGGGGGAATAAATAAACTTACTAAATCGTTGCTGGAATCGGTCTTTGCCCAATATGATCTATATATGGCTCTTGTCGTAAAACAAACTGAAAAAAAAACAAGACATGTTTATTGTTGCTATACGCACTTTTTTTATAAGAATACCGTCTATAAGAATATTCAGGCTCAAAATTGCCAAAGAACAATGGGAATTTAAGAATAACAATGGAAAAGTTCGAGCCTCGGCAAAAATTAGGATATTCTTATAAAAAAAGTATGTATGCGAATAGATAATACGAAATAGATTATTCTGCAGCAAGAAAGCATGAATGTGAATGTGAATTGGTGTATTTAGTCACTATGATCTCAGTAGTAAAATAATGAATCGAGACCTCGATCCTGGCTGTGACGCCACCGTAGCTGGGGCTCGAACCCGACTCCGCTGAAACGACAAGCCGGCTGGATTAGACCATGTTCTCTCTTTCGAGTAACGTCAGTTTTTAATGTTCCAAGACGACTTTTTGTACCCTTTTTCTCAATCAGACTCTCACTGCTTACAGAAGGAGTTCTAATCCCTGCTTAATCCCAAAAATAAAGTGAAAATGAAGTATTATAAATGTTATCATCCAATGCATGTGGTTCTAGTTGTGTGAGGGTTGGGTCCTTTCACTTCTGCTTTTAACTGGATGGTACGGAAATTTCATTTTAAAACGTGATGAGGTAACATATTTGTGAGGGTACAAAATACTTTCTCTTCGTCACCCAGCCCAGTCATAATTAATGCCTTAAAAAGGTTGAAATTGTAGATTCTGAATTTGGAAGAGCCCGATAGACATTTATTTATGAGGATTACTCACCCTCCACGGCTTCTGACAAGGCCTTGATTGCGTGGTTGGATCAACAGCTAAAGAACATAAATGAATGTGATATTATGCTAGGGTTATTTCAACTCAGTCAAGACTCTACCTCTAATAAACCAGATATGCTACGTAAATGATAAAAAGTAACGCTGCAGTGCAAGACTCGTGGGCGTAAAGTTAGGGTAACTGGGTGATCTTCATTGGAAATTTGAAGCTGAATTAGAATATTTTAAGCACGATTGAGCTCAGGGGATACATCGAGGAAACTAATTTAGACATGAGAAGATTCGAAGTGAAAAAAAGTATTTTGTACTCGGTGCGATGCCGGTGATTTGCATTTCCTATAGATTAGGGGTTAGGATAAAAAGCACGTCCCTTCCATAGGAAAACTCCACCTTGACAACACAGATTGTGCAGATAATTACAGTGCGGGTTGCTTTCCAATCATTGGCAAAGCAAGATCTTTGTTTCATTTGGGGGTTTCAGAATCTTGCTACATCAAAACCAAAAAGCCCGTTCTGTGTAGACAGAAAGAGTTTCTTTCTCACTTGGACTCTTCAATTAATTCAACTAGTCTTTCTGCTGTACCCCACAAGCTGATTGGTGCTTCAAACGAAGGCTAAACTTTCTAACTGGTATACTTTCATCCATCCACTGGGTATAAATCCTGCTGATTTAGTCCATTGTTTCGGTCGCAATGCAGGGGTTTTTGTGCTATTCAAAGTCTATTCAGCTTTTAATGGAATTCGAATAAAATCCACGAATAAATTGTCATGGCCTACATTTCATTAATTTTCAAGCCTGAATCTGCATTTACACGAGACGATTTTGTCGATGGAATTTTTTTTCGAAAATCTTACTCGAAAAAAGTTTCCTCAGTGCGTTTTATTAAGCTAAAAATTACACGCGAAAAAAGTTGAAGAATCAATCTTACGTTGACCGAGACAGTTTGAAACAAAGAATACAAAATGGTAAGCAGTAAGCAGGCTTTCTAACCAAAAAGCAATGGAACAATTATACTATCCAATTCGCCTCGTGTAAATCTAGCTTTAGGCTTGCTGGTTTTTGTTCCCACGTGGAATCTACCAGCACAGCATCCATTTAACGAAAAAAAGACTCATTGCCGTACGATCCTCCACTCCCCTTTACCCGAATTAGCGCTTTCACTATAGGATATAGGCGCAGCATGTGCAGCAGATGCGGGTTCGTTGGAGCATACAATCGAGTGGGCTGTGTTTGCCTGGTATTTATTCAGACAGGGTCTGGCGTACACTGTTTAAGAGAAAAGAAAACATCATTTCCCGGAGGCTACTTCCATCGTTCAATATACTAGACGTGTCGCCCAAACGAGTTAGTCTTTCAGCGACAATTACTCCCCACATATGGAATGGATTTCATTATCTCTACACATGAATAGTATATAATCTAAAAGAATACTTTTAGACGTGTGTCGCTTTTGTTTGTAGACCTGACTACAGTTATTGCATTTATATAGTCAATTTAATGGTGGCAATTGGTGAGATGCGTTTTCGTTTTTGGCGCAAAAGCCTTTTCAACATATCTAGGGTTATCCATATGTTAAACTGTGCTTAGACTGGGCCCTTCTATGTCGCTTTGGATAAAAAATTTCATTTTTTTTCTATACATGGGTCAACAAATTTTGCAAGTTTTTAACGGCAGACATGTTTGGGTTTGGAAAATCAGGGTGGCAGGTCATGTAGGTAAGTTGAACAATGAAATAACCCCCGGCAGCATTTACTCTTACGTAAAGCGTAGTACAATGTTAAGAAAGGATTTACCGCTTTCATCGGTCTGGTCATGAGTACTTTCGCCGTTTTCATCCTCTTGCTCTTTACTCGATGAGTTTGTATAGCTGTAAGTAGTTCATAAAGAAACGTCAATCTTGGAGCACATACACGCTATTTTTATAAGGAACCACTTTATAAGGAACCTACATGTAGAAGGCCCGAACATTTAAGAACTTGTGCTAACAAATAGAAAATCACTAAGGAACTTTTCATTTTTTAAATATTTTTATCAATGCAAATTATCCAGAATTAGAAAGCCCATTCCATTCATTTGCAGTCGAAAATCACATAAATTATACTTTGCGCATGTATCAAATGTTTCCTTGAGTAGTCTCGAGCTTTGCTTACATGCAAATGTCTCTGTACGGTAGTCATTAAACTGTATGTGCAATTAAAATTAAGGAACTATTAAGGAACTTTTGGAACTACAATCGTCTCAAAAGAGGTCAAAAAATAAGGAACTTTAAGAACTAGGTCTTGAGCTAGGTTCTTTACAAAAAAAGCGTGAATTTATATATTTCAAATTTACATTTCATATTTTAAATATATTTATACCGGGTACAAAATTCAATAAAATATTGCTTTACAATTTGGCACTGTGTAATTAAAGTTTCTAATAAAGTACAAATTAAATAAAGTAGTGTAATAAAGTATGATTAAGTAGAATAAAGTATGACTACAAAAACACAACTGATTAAATTAAAGAATTTCGTACCCCAACTGTCTCAACCTTGATTTAAAGGAGTTTATCGAGTGGGCCTCTCTTTAACATTGTTGTGAAAGTTTTTTCACACTTTTGTACCACGGTAAGAGAATGCCTTTTGGCCACTTACTGTTCGCATTAATGGTACTACAAGGTTATTTTTGGCGTTTCGGAGCTCACGAGTGTGGAAATGTGAAAGTCTAGCGGAAAGGTCGCTGAGATAATGCGGTGCCAGATCGTTCAAAGATTTATACATCATTGTTCATGTCCCTTTCAAAATCATTTCTTTGATCGGTAACCAGCCAAGTTCTTTGCGTATCGGCAAAGAAGGTGCATCATACGGACTATCCGTTACGATTCGGGCAGCCCGATTTTGTAATTTCTGTAGAAACTATTGTCATAATACCACTACAGCCCCAAACGGAGCAGCAATAGTTTAGATGTGATGTGGCTCTACAATACTCGTATAAATGTCCTTCAAAGTCTCAAGTGAAACAAAGTTTTACAGTATTTCAAAAGGCCGATACCACGAGAAACTTTCCGTTTTATACCCTCTATTTGGTACTTCCACGTTAGGTTATTATCCATTAGGAGACCGGGGTATTTTACCTTGTCCACTAGGTCAATATCTGTTCCATCGACGCTGAACACAGGTAATAAAGCCGGTTGCATAAGCACTCACATCAGATTAAAGTTTTCTTAAACTATGTATGAGCTACATCTCAATTCTATTCATCGTTAATTTTATTTGGTCTTTGAAGATGAGTTAAATCACCCCGGGAAGTGTATGTGCAGTACAGTGGAAGGTGTGCAGTACAGTGGAGGATATTTAGTACAGTGGAGGGTTATCATCAGTACAGTGGAGGGATATCATCGGTACGATGGAAGAATATCATCAGTACTGTAGAGGATATTCGGCACAGTGGAGGGATATCATCAGTGCAATGGAGGGATATCATTAGTACAGTGGAGGGATATCATCAGTACAGTGGAGGATATTCAGTATTTTGGTGGGATATCACCAGTACAGTACAATCAGTACTGAAAACCCTCCACCGTACTGGTGATATCCCTCCACTGTACTGCACATACACGAACTGGGGTGTAAATGGACCGAGATTAATTTCCTTTTATGAACAGGCACAATGTTTGGGTTTGAATCAGGGGTTACAAATTCGTTTACAAAAGCCCAAATACGAATAGCTTGTGTGCATTGGTTTACCGGAGACGCTTGGGGCCCGTAGGAATTTAGTAATATTGGGGCTCTTTGTAAGGTGAAGCGACGTAAGGTCTATAGTATGGGGGAAGGGGGCTTGGAGCTGTGGGAACATTTTAGGAAACATGCCCTCTAGAACCTTGCATGAAAAATGCACGTTAAGTGCCCCCTGGTTAGAAAGCCTTTTAGTGAGTAGTGTGGGCAAAAAATTCGTTTGCTGCCCCTTTGGTCAAGGGCCCTTAATTCCTGAACTAAAGAAGCCAGTTCGAGCTGTACCAAAAACAGTTGGTTACTGATTCTCATTGGTCGAAAAATAATTAAAAAACAAAGCAAACTGAAATGCTTAGACGATAACGAGGTGAGAACAAGCTTCTCGATCATTATTTTCAAAAAGGTTCTGAGGAAAGTGTTGAGGCTACACACAGGCTTTAACAAAATGTGAATTCAACTGAGCTAAAATTGACAGGTAGGCTGTTTTTGGTCCAGCTTTTTTTCCAAAAACGTGCACAAACAACGATTCATCCTTTGAAGATTCGTGACTGACCATGGACTGACCTTGAATTCAACTTGACGAAAGGAAACAAATAAAACATTTGAATACAAACCTATACAGGTGTCTATATCTCCAGTATCTGTCAACTTGGGAATTTGCCTGGTGGGAAACAAGAAACGGATGGGGTTTATGATTTATAGACGGACGGCGATATGCCGCTTAGGGCCGATCCTGGGTAAATTCAAGTTTAAAAAACAAGAGTTTTTTAAAACAATATCTTATCCATGACTGGGCAAAAAAGTCAATTAGGGTCCAACCCTAAGGGTCGCACTTAGGGTCCAACCCTAAGGGTCTCACTTAGAGTCCCACCCTAAGGGTCCCGGCCCACCTAGGGTCTCGCATCCCATTTTTCCGGTATGCCGGTTTTACAGGCCTTATATTACTTTGTAGGCCTTAGAAGCGTTCTAACACTGTTGTCTTAAATAAGATGAACATTTTGTTTTTCGTAATTTTCCCATCTTCTTTAATGGGGATTTGGTTAAATTCTTACCCATGTCAAGAGAATTTAAGGGCCAAAACATACCCAAATTATACTAAGCACCCCAGCGACTTGGTGTCTGTAAATCAAGGGCGTAAAAATGAGATGATTGAGATGGATTTATGCTTCCCGTTTAGCAGGGACGGGGCGATTTACCGGGGGTGGTATGGGTCCCGAATAAACGGGGTGCTCGGAAAAGTTAGTGAAATATAATACGCGCGTGGGCTGGCAAGCAAGCGGTGCGGGGAGTCTTCATTTACTTTGATTACAATGATGACGTAAATTTAAAAAAATTTGCCCTAGTTAGTAATGAAGGGGTAATGAATAAGGAATGAAATCAACGTGTGTGTTCTCAGCTGCAGAAACTTAGGAAATCATTCCCAGGATTCCCTTCGAAAATCTTGAATCAAAGCAAAGGGCAGAACAACCGCCATCTTTTTCGGAGGAAATTTGTAATTATAACATGCATTCGATAACTAGCACTGTATGCGTTTTGCAAAACGTTTTGAGGCTTCCAAAGTTTTGAAGTAATTATTGTCTTCTAGACTTATTACAAGAGTTCCAGTTATCGCAGCTACCATTTTTAGTTGTTGTTGTTGTCAAAAAGATGCTCAACTGGGACTCATGGCTTTTGAATGCAAAAAAGGGCGACTCTCTAGGGACTTATGTCCTTACAGCTCTGAAACTGGCAAGCGGCGCCAAAAAATTGGCGTTCCAATCAGATTGCAGCATTATCCTCAAAACAATAGCTATTGTCTTTTGAACCAATCAAATCTGTTGTCTGAAGTTTTCGGTCTGGTCTGGAAAATATTGAGTTGCTGCGGCCGAAGCCAACTGTCCCGATTTCGTTGACTTTTTTGCCAAGCTGGCAAAAATAATTGTTGGAGTTACAAGAGGTTCGATTCTGACTTCACGGCAAAAGAAATAGAGTTTTTGCTGCAAGTAACATTGTTTTTGACCCATTTTAGTTTCGCCGAATTTAGGTCCATCAGTGTCCTGAGCCGAAGAGCCGGCAGACTTAAAGACAACTTGTCTTTAAGTCTGCCGAGATACAAACATGCCGAATTGGCGACTGACTCGTGTAATAAGTCTAATTGTCTTCCTTCGACAAATACATTTTGAGAAACAAGTGGCGGATGAAATGGCACCCTCCTGTCGCGAGAATGCTCGATCAAAAGGCCCAGATAGTACAATTAGAGATAAAACTACGATTATCTAGCTTACCTTGCTCGAATTTGAGTTAGCTGATTTGATATTTAGTGTTGCTGCTCCTCGTCGAAAATCTCCTAATACAAGAATCAAAATAACGAGTTATTTGCGTTGAAAGAAACGGTAACAGGTCAAGTCACCCCACTGCCAACGGGCCCCACCTTAACATGGTCAAGTCGGAACTCTTTCTGGTCAAGTTGGGTCGCCCAACGTGTTTTTCCAACTTGCCCCATCTGTAGTTTACAGTTAACTCACCCTGCCATTAAATAAATGATAGAAACGATATAACTGAGTGAATAGCCATAGGCTAGATCATTTCGGTATGACGTCAGACAGCATTAAAATTTTTCGAAATCACATGATATCGAGTTTTTGATATGAAAATCTTATAAAGCAGCCAAAAGTTAGTCTAGGTAAAAAGTTTCACTGTCCTAGCGCTTGTGTTCTAAATTTTATGCGCATTCAAAGTTCCCGATTTCATAAAGGCTTTGACCGCAAAAAATGAACTTGTTGAAACTTTTTACCCCACACGGTCAAAGCCCTTATAAAATCGTGAACTTTGAACGCTCGTAAAATCGATTATACAAGCACTGAGATAGTAAAACTTTGCACCTAGACTAATTTTGGGTGCTTTATACGATTTTCGCATCGAAAAATTTGCAAATTTTTTTTCTACCGAAATGATCATAGGTGGATGAGAAGATTTTAGGCCCATCATGGGGTTCTGTTTATTGCTTTGTTCGATTTAGGAAAAACAAAAACGTTGCATTGTAACATCAAAATATAATTAAGAAATAAAATGATTCATACTTGCACTGCACGGAGTTGTTGTTCTACAATGAGCATCTGGAAGTTTATGGGCGGCTGTGTCAATATCCATTCGACGAAATGTTGGAAGTTGTGGATGATAAAGACATTCTTTCACGCCAGGAAGCTTGTAATATTTTGGTTCGAAGGCTGGATAACATCTAATCTGGAAACTTTGTTGGTTCATTTTGATTTAGCACGTTCCTTCACAAAACGTCTCTTGCTTTTTTGCATGGAAAAATAATCAACAAGTAATAAAAAAATTGATTAGCACGAGTGGCCTAACAAAGTATCAACAATTCAGCTGGTGCCATGACAACCAGCCTCTTTTGTGTGTTGTATCATAGCTTGTCTTCTTGTCTTTTGTCTTTGTTTTGTTCATAGTACTAGTCATAGAGATACTAGTGCCATTGTGAATTGTGTCGTTCAATTAGAATTAAATTGAAGAAAGCGACAGAAGAAAAAAGAAAAAAACGTACAATGGATGGGACAATGGCACACAGGCAAGGTCAAACCGTTTTTCAATGCCTAGACCAAGATTTTTGCGGCTGGTACCAGGGTAGACTTGCTACACGATCTCCAGTTTTCGCTCCCCTCATTCTATTTTGTCTCTCCAACAGAGACTCGTGGCCCCTCGTGGCCGTAATGCTGGGAAACTGGCAAAAAAGCGGTGCCTCGTTTTCATTTCACTTGTATTCATGCTAGCGAACCCATGATCACTACGTGGTGGATAATCACTACTGTGGTGGTACTTTTTGCGTACTGTGGTGGTAGTTTCTGCGTGCTGTGGTGGATAATCACTACTTGTTATTGGCACAATATTTCGGAGTCCTTGAAATAAGAAATATACTGTAAGGTGGCGGTTTGAGTTGGACCACGAGTTTTTCTTCTTCGTCGTCAACCAAACGAGCCAGCAATAAACAAACGCAAACAGCTGCCTTCTTTTCGGCCATGTTTGCAAAAGATGATCTGTAGATTACATCAGCACCCCAAAATATCACACATGTTATGATGGTATGGCAAGCCGTACCAACGTATTTGCCAACAATGTTGTCACGGATTGTGTCCGCCTTTAAATATTACTTTCAGGCCTTTACTTGTAAAAGCAGAATGACTTTCAAGGACTAAATTGAATTTCCAATTAGTCCATCTTTTCTGTCATCAAAACAAAACCACAATTATCAGCGTACTACAGTCATTATACGGCATTTTTCTTTCCTCATCAGATAGGACGTTTATTACAATTGCAAATATCAATGAAGCCAACACAGATCCTTGGTGTACATTAACGCTAACCTCACATTCTTCCGAGTAACAACTACAATCATGTACTCTCAACTCTGCGCCCTTGTACAGAGGTCAAAACAACAAAAAAGAGGCATGAAACAAGTAGCAAGAAGAACGCCTCAAAAGCAAGAAAGCATTTACAATGGGGATGTTTTAATAAGTACGAAGCCGACGGCCTAAGGCATGCACATAGTGACATGAGATGAGGGCTGAACTATCCGACATTCAGCAACACGACAGCAAGAAAAGAAAACAAAAGTTATGTTTTGCATTTACAAACAAATTTATTCAGTAAAACTTGTAGTTACCCTAAAAAAAGAAAAAAAGTCTATTAAATTACACAATTAAACTCACTCCTCTTCGTTGTTACGTGAAAACAACTTTTTCCTTAGTTTTTTTACATTTTCCTCTAACCTAAATCTGATTTTCTCAGTTCTACAACTATAAATATAAGGATTCAAGCTGCTATTTAGGAATAAAAACAAAATAGACCAATTGATGCTGTGATAGACAACATTAAAGTCATTCTTAGAGAAAATTATAGCAAGTGTAGCAAGGAATTTCGGCACAAAACATAAATAAAATGACAACGTAATGATTAATACTGTTCTTGCCGTGCGTTTGTTTTTTCGAAGTAAGACTTGTCTTGAAATTTGATGAGCATTGTTGATACAGACTTTCTTTTGCTCATGTCTTATCTTAAAGTAGACATAAATGTTGCAAAAGCCACAAATTATAATACTGCTAAGGACGAAAGCCATAACGATTGCAGCGAGCTTTGCAATGTTCGCACGGTCGTCAAAAGATTTCCACAGCAAAACTGCAGCAAATACCATGCAGAAAATAACCATCATCAAAATGTACTTCTTCCTCAGATTCATCGTTTTTCGTCTTATGGGAAACGCAACTGCAATTACTCTATCTACATTCACGATGATGAGTATTATACATGAACATCCAATGCACAGGGGCGTAAATAGGCTAAATGCTTGTCCCAAAACACAACTGCTACTGTTAAATAAGTCTTGAATCCTCAAAATCATGAACATTGGTTGACAGATAAATCCAGCGAGAAAGTCAAATATTGACAAGCCAACAAGTAGGATATTGGAAGGTGTTTGAAGTTGCTTGCAAGTTGTAATAGTATAGATGACAAGCAAGTTACTAACAGTAGCAACAAATGAGTTAGGAACGGAGATATAAGCTGTTAAACCTGCAGTAATGAAGACAGACATAGATGGCTGAAAGTCGACTTTATTCACTCCATAGCAAAGCAAAGATTCCGTTTGATTGTGATGATATGTTCCATTGGCCATTATGACTTTCTTGGTGCTAGTTCTTCACACGTTTTGTCTGATTGATTGCTTCTTTTGCACTCTCTTGCTTTATGTGACAAAATTCAGTTCCTCTCTCTCTCTCTGTTTTCCCTTTGCTTTCATGTGTAAGTTAGAGATAGCGTTAGGATCTCGGCTAGATGATGGTTTACAAGGATCAACATCTTAGATTAAGACATGTTGAGACTTTTAAGAGCTGATGTTTAATATTTGATGGCTTCAATTGCCAATCAAGAGAGGCTTTATTTCATCCCCAGGCTCTTTTGCGTTACAAGTACAGTTTTCGTACTTTATTTTTATCAACAAAGGTTATACGCCTTCGCAAATTAAGTACCATCAAAGCTTGAACTCTCAAGAAAATTTTGAAATTTAATTGTATCGTTAAACTTTTTGAGACTCAAGTTTAATATTTGATGGTTTCATTCGTCAATTAAGAGACGCTTAATTAGGCTCTTTCGCGTTACAAATATAGTTTGCCTACTTGATTCGACCAATACAGGTGAATTGCGTACGTCAATTTCCATCAAAGCTTGGACTTTCTGAAGATCATTTTGAAATGGTATCTTTATTCATTTGAGACAAGCCAGTTTCTATCCAAATGCTTTTTTGCGTTAGAAATGAACACTAAGCTCGTTTAACAAATTAGAGCAACGCAGGTGAACTGCAATGATGAGCTAAGCTCTAAAGAGAGAAATTTCTATCCAAAAAATTTCAGCTCTCTGATTATTTAAGTACACTCTTTTTTTATAAGAGCCAGACAATTTTCGCCGAGGCTCTTAATCGTGTTCTTACACTTACTCTAAGGTCCCGAATAACAGGGGGGTCCTAAAAGGCGGGGGGCGTCCGAAACTTGTGTGAAATATAATAAGCGGGGGGGTTGGAATAAGCAGGGGGGTCCGAAAACCTGGAAAGTGGTACCCAAATGCCTATTTTGCCCTAAATAAGTATTTTTGATAGGACTTTGCTACTATTTTCTTGGCCAGAACCGAAGTTAATTAGTTGAAAGATCATTACAGATAAACCAAAGTCATAAATCCTCTGAATGATTCCCCATAGGGGCTTATTCGGCGGGAGGGCTTATTCGCAAAAATGAATTCTTAGATGAGGGCTTATTCGAGGGGAAGGGATTATTCGAAGGTGGGGGCTTACTCGAGGATTTACGATAACTTTCTACCTTAAAACAGGAAGTATATATATTCTTATTTGACTAATACTATCATTGTGACCTTACAGTACATTTTTTTTAATCCGCAGCGTGACTCAGGGCCAGCACTCAAGGTTACTTGAAAAATCCGAGATTACAGGCCTCAGAGTTATCACAACTGGAGAAAGAGTAAGCTTTTTATAAGAATGAATTTCATATACCCATTGAAGCACTTAAATCGTACACCCTTGTTCATAAAGAACCATTTTATGAGGAATCTGCATATAGAAGGCCAGAAAATTTAAAGAACTTGCATTACCAAAAGAAAATCGCTAAGAAACTTCTCAGTGTTTAATATATTTATCACTGCAAACAATCAATAATGGGGAAGCTGGTTCCATTCATTTGCAGTCGAAACTCCCATAAATTGTATGTTACGCATGTATCAAATGCTTCCTCGAGTAGTCTCGAGCTTTGCTTACATGCTATTGTCTCTGTATAACAATCAGGACAATGAATGTGCGGTTAAAATTAAGGAACTATTAAGGAATTTCTGGAACTACCAATAAAGAAAAAGATGTCTCAAATGAACTTTAAGACCAAGGCCTTGAGCACGGTTGTTTATAAAAAGCGAGAATATAAGTAGAAATTTTTCTTTGGCGTAAAGGACCATGCGCATTAGGACAATGATTAGAAAATAAAGAAACCAGCTGCTGGGTCCATGTTCAGTTGATATCAAATTACGTTATACATTTTCAGGTTTACAAATCATTGGATAGCGATTGGCTATTGGACAATCAATGCAAACATTACTACAAAACGTTAAAGAAAATAACAGTTAATACACCATGGTCACAAAAACAACATTTGAACAATCATAGCCAGAGGTACTAAACAATATCTCTGCTCAAAGGTTATACATGGTATCATTTCATAAATGCATGGTTCTCTGCACTGGAAAACATAATGTCGGCTATTTACAAAGAAAAAAGAACAATAACATAAAATCAGAGAAGAGAAGATTCGTCCTGGAATTCACCTTTACTTGTTGAATCAATTGAAGTTTCATTTACTTCATTCAGAAACATCCCAGGTGAAAATGGTTCTACATTATCACATTCTGTGTTATCTGAAATCACAAAGTTTTTTTGAAATTAAAAAAATCATCAGAAATTTTACGATTTCTGTATCATTCAAAATGAAACTAGATCAGTTTGGCATACCACAGTTGATGATATTTGAACCCTTGGTTTCATATGGTTGGAGAGCATTCTTTAACAAAATTGCGATGAATAGCGGATCGAACTCTTTCTGTCTACACAGAACCGGCCTTTTGGTTTTGATGTAGACAGATTCCAAAACCCCTAAGTGAAACAAAGATCTTGCTTTGCCAATGATTCTAAAACAGTCCTCGCTGTAATTTTCCGCACAAATTGGGTTATCAATTTTCCGGTTCTGTGTAGACAGAAAGAGTTCGTTTTCTCACTTGGACTCTTCAAATAATTCTATTGGTCTTCCCGCTGTATCCGACCAGCTGATTGGTGTTTAAAACACAATGCCAATTCAGCTTTTCGTTCTTTCTGATTGGTGCATTTCGAGCCGCATCTGGGTATAAATTCCGCCTTAGTCTATTGTTTCGGTCTGTTTCTGACGTTCATACTCTGATGAGTGTCAGACGAAAAAAGCTTTTAAGTATGCCCGAAAATGATTCCGCTATTCATCGCAATTTTGAAGTTTTGTACAACTCAAAGACTATACTTTACCAAAGCAAGATCTCAATGAAAACGCTGAGAAACTGTCCAAGTCCAGAAGCCCAAAGCTCTCATCAAATTGGCTTTTTTGTTTCGTTTTTAAAGAGCCTTGTCATAAATTTTAATGTTTATATTTTCTTGAATGGCAAACACTAGGATACTAATTTTGACAGGTGGCATACACCACTATTGTCTATTTATGGCATCCGAGAGCTGATTGGAGGGCTGATGACATTGTAGGGAAAGAACTCAATTAAATTCAATTCAAGGAGGTACAAACATAATCGTCTATGGCACTTACGAAGACTTAACATAGCCGAAGCACAAAGTCAAATGGGAATATGGGCTGTTCGATTTGAGAGTTGTGCGACAATTTTGTTGAGCCATTTATCTCAGTAAAAATGCCAGTACTCCAATCATGAAGTCTAGGGGACGAATTTCATCAATAGAACTTTTCAAGATGTCTGGCTCGGTGCGACATCTTATTGGAAGATGACGGAAATCTTGAGTAAGGGAATTCTCTTCGTGTGAAATGGCAGGGATCGCAGTTCCTCCTAACCTCGTCCCCAGGCCCCAAATCGAATTTCCTCGAATCTCAACCGTCAAATCGATTTTGGCCCTGATACCGGTCACAAAATCTGCCAAAATACTAGAAATTTTGGCCTAGGCATCAAAACAAGATGTACATTCCGAAAGCAGATGTTCTTAGAAAGGAAATGCAAAGAATTTCATTGATAATTGCAAGGCGAGATACAATATCTCACGTAGCATCATTTTTGGTTTTTATAGATGTTTTATACAGAGTTTTCGGCCTATTTTGGTGTGAAATTTTGAAGAAACTGTGACGTCCCTTAAAATTTCTATTGTTTGAACAGCCAATCAAATTGCGAAT
This sequence comes from Chrysaora quinquecirrha, assembly GCA_014526335.1. Lineage (NCBI taxonomy): Eukaryota > Metazoa > Cnidaria > Scyphozoa > Semaeostomeae > Pelagiidae > Chrysaora > Chrysaora quinquecirrha. The sequence goes on from JACTAT010000155.1 coordinate 147,042, forward strand.
AGACAAGGCCGATACCAGGGTCGAATATTGACAGCGGAGTTTCACGTAGAGGCCTATTGACCATGGGGACGAGGTTGAGTTGCTCCAGGAGAGGTATTTGCTTCAAATTCAGGATTAGCTAAAAGAAATGGACCTGAAATATCAGGACAAGCCCAAGGAGGCATTTAATCAAATATTTTCTTTTTTGAATTACTCGCAACTTTTCTCCTGAGTTTCTATATACTGTCAATATTTTTTGTCGCAGATTACTTCCTCTCTTTTTCTTCTATTATTCGTGAATTGAAAGCAAAGCTTGCTGCACTACCTCTCTTCAAGCGACCGCAATGTCGTTGAACACGGAGAGGATTCCCTTATTCTAGATGTTCGCCATTTCCCAGAAAAATGTTGTGCCGACCCAGTCTATTTTGAAAAGGCCTATTGTGGATGCCATTTAAAGAACATAATTAAAAATTGCATGTCAAACCTTGACTTTCAGCTTTTCCTTCGACATTCTGCTCACCAGTCGCTTCTGCAAGTCTTTCAAGTGCACTCTGAGAAAAGTAAGTAGATTTAAAAAGTAAGTTCTAAATCTAGAGGATTCTATTTCGAACTTCAATGGAAGCTTTTACAGTATACTATCTTTTTTAAGAAGCTAGAAATTTGCGCTAAGTGAAAATTTCCTGTAATCTAATGAGCAGTGAACAAACAGCATGGTTCCTCTGGTAAAATCGTCCAGAAATAGCACAGCCAGATGATTAGGTAAAAATAACATTTGTACTAGGTAGACTATACTAGAGAAACATAGATGAGTAGGTAAAAATAACATTTGTATTAGGTAGACTATACTAGAGAAACATAGATGAGTAGGTAAAAATAACATTTGTATTAGGTAGACTATACTAGAGAAACATAGATGAGGAAAAATGATCAATTGGTTCCAAGGTCTGAAAGTCTGGAGTTACTCTCCAAGAACAGCTGAAGGCCCTCCCTCTCATTTGACTTTTCCGTTTTTCGACTACGTTGAAGAGAAGCGTATAAAAGTATAAAGGTAGCTACAGGAACTCGTCTATCAAAATTGAATAAGAAAAGAATAGCTAAACTGCTTTTTTGCAGGAATTCATAAGTGCTACTTTGTCTGAATGAATACAACCTCTTTTCATGCAAGTCTATTCCTTAGCATTCTTCAGTGCCATACATACTGGTGCATATTTTCGTAAATGGCAAACCAGGACTGATTTTCCACAAGTTACACACAACAATAGGATGAATGCTACTTGAGGAAAACTCAAGAACTTACTGAGCAACTCTATAAGTCATGCCGTTTTTTCCTTAAAGGCTCAACAACAGGATATTTCAAGATTTCTAGCAATACTGAAAACAACTTACATCGACTCCTATTGCACCAGTATATGTCTCATCTGTAGTGTCACTTGGATTAAATAGCTGAAAAAGGTATATTTTAAATCAATGCGAAAATAGGTCTTAATGTCGAAAATTATGAAATACTCGTTATATCTCACTCAAAACTTCAAATATAATATGAGCATAAAAATGACAAAACAAGAGAAAAATTTCACCATGGGGGCTTGGACGGTTTTTAATAATTTTTGTTCCCCAAGAGAAAACCCCCAACGACAACGCCCCCTAAACGGAAATTTTTGGCCTAAACGAATAAAGCTACCTGAACAGTATCTAATTTCCGTAACAAAATAGTTTAGTTCTTGAATAAAAGAGCATTTTAGATTCTTCACTTAGGCCGAAAATTTAGTCAGGCAGAAGATTTGTTGATCAGTTGTGAGAATTTTAGAAAATATTGAATTTCTTTCTCAAGCTTCAGATAATACATCAAGCCGCCAATTTTTCGGTTTCTTTTGTGTTGGTGTTTGTAAGAACACATTAGAAAAGGCTATTAGACGGAACCAGGAGAATTGGAATGAAGAGGAATCTTGTGTCGCCAATTGACTACCCTGGGACAACAGAACTGGCAGCATTGGAGATTGGTTACACTGGGACTATTCTGTGCTGGGACCCAGGTTATTGAAAGCAATATTTTGCCATCAGTGACTGGCTGTTATTTCGATGATCACTAGAATACAAACATAATAGGTAGAGTTCAAATAAATCGCAGTGCATTAGTGCAAATCAAATTAATTTCAATGACTCAAATCTGATCAAAAGTCAAGTCGTTCCTTAGACTTATCACAAGAGTCTCATTTCATTTCCGCTCAAAAAGTCTAGACTCGCAACCTACTGGAGACCTACTGATATCCTAACAATATTCAAAAGCAGCCAGTTTTAGATTAAAATTGTCTTCCATTGGCTATATGTTATTCTATCTTTCGATCTGACGTAAAATCGAATCGCAATAAGAGTAGGAGGGACTTAATCAGTAAAAATACAGCAATTGAAAAGCTACAATCTGATTGGTTCCACCAATTTTTGGCGGAGAGTGGATGCAAAAGCCATGAGTCCCAGTTTGAGCAGCCTTCTGACAACAACAACAACTTTAAGGTGGTAGCTGTGATAACTGAGACTCGTGTTTTAAGTCGTTCCACATTCGTCAAAATGAACAAAGCACAGTGCAGAAAATCAAAGGCCAGTAATTTCTGTCCTTTATTAGAATAGCCTTAGCCAGTAGCAACCATGCCCGTTTGCATTCAAAACGAATGTTAATGTGAATTCTTCTGGAAATGACTGGCATAATAATGTTAAAATTTAGAAAAGCTACCTGGTGTAAAGTATGTGAGTCAATGTCGAACTGTGGTGCAGATAACATACTGTGAAGAGAATCAAGGCTTCCACTTATTTGATCAACATCATAATCGATATCATCTCTGAAGTAAACAAAAGCAGCAAATTAAACATCAGAAATAAAATGGTCTAAAAAGACCTTTATATCTTAAGACGGCGGCCAAACTGAGAACTATTGCCTAGTGACATTGTTGCACGAACAGAAAAGGTTTCAGTTGTTTCCGTGATAGGAAATTAGGAAACTAGGGTGGCTACACTTGGCTGATAAAGTTTGACAACCTGTCTGGGGTTAATGTTGCTGGTATTCTACAGGTTGGTGCTTGAGCGCCCAAACTGAGCCCCAAACTTCAAGTCGCTCATTGTCTTAAGTCAACAATAAATGTGATAGGAAACTAGGAAACTAGGTTGGCTACACTTGGCTGATAAAGTTTGACAACCTGTCTAGGGTTGATGTTGTTGATATTCCGCGGGTAGGTGCTTGGGCGCCCAAATTTCCTCCGAACGAGGCAATTTTAACAGGGCGTTTATATGTCGCCAGAATAATAAATGAGATTTCACACCTCCCTTTCAATCCGGAACGAAATCATTTCGTTCTCACTCGTTTACACTGAAACGATTCGTACCATTTTCAAATCATACCGTTTTCGAAATCGTTTTCATTGTTGCCTCATGGTTTAATAAATCTTCCAAATAAAGAGCTGCTAATTGATTTAAATGCAAAGATTCTTACAGCAACACTAGAGTATATCAAGGCCTCCAAACGGTTTGAATAAGTCAGGTGAAAATTTAAAATCTCCTCTCCTCCTAAGTATTCGTTGTCTCGTTTAAGTCGTTTTGTGGTTAATTCAATAGCACTTTGCAATTGTTATAATTAGTTGTGTTTAGATTTATGTTAAATGCCAGGAGGTAGTCATGATATTTTGCTTCTCCTAGTATCGTCCTTGTAAGTGTGGTATAGTAATTCGTAGTGTTGTCCTAGGTAATTCGTTATTGTAAATTTTATGCTGGATAAAAAAATTCATGCCGGTTAGGAAAATGTTCCAGTGTAAACAGAGGGCCAATCTGGTATGACTTTGTACCGTTTTCATTTAGAAACGGCATTGTGTAAATGGGGTCAGTGCGAATAACTAAAACAAAGTATAAAAGACCATGCAAAAATGTTAATCTTAATCTTACTCTTAATGCTAATCTTAAACTTCTAGAGCAAGAGTTATGGGCACTGATAAAATAAACTAGGCAAAAACAAAAGGATCAAAGAAATAATTGATTCTTACTTGTCAACAGATGAGTTTGATCGTGCTAGAACAAGAGCTGTACTAGAATCATTCACGGAATTCAACTCTCGTGAGATATCTCCAATTGTAGCACTATTTATATTTGGAAATATAGGATGCAATCCATCGAACAAACTTGGAGAAAAGTCTATAGTTGGCTCTTTTGTGGAGTTATATGGCACCATAGTTGGTATTTGCAACTGCAAAGAATCGTTTTTCGATTTGGAAGCTGAGCTCTTTTGCTGTCTGCTATTGCTACTCTTGTTTTTGTGCGACTTTTGCATTCGAGTAGATCTTGAATCATGTGAATCATTATCACTGGATATTGCTGAAATCTTCTGTATCTTTGGTGTCGTTGGCGTCTTTGGTTCATCAGGAAGTACAACGATCTGAGGACCTAAAACAGATGAATGAAACAAAACAATGTAATAGATTCAAAAGAAATAAAATTTAATTCAATTAAAATTTTCACTTATTTTAAACATTAACAGCTATTTAACACGAGCAAAGTAGACATAGTTCTTTTGTTGCAATTTTATAAGCTTAACAACCGAGTCCAGAAAAGTGTTCAATCTTCCTCCAGACAAAAATACCCCTAGCTGAAAACCTTCCTCACTAAACAATGAAAATTAGGCGTGCCTTCAGATTTTCTTTTGTTCTGGTTGACCTTCCTCCGGTCAAAGACCGTGTGACCGTAACTTTTTCCTGGTTCTGCTTAACAACTACACGTCAACTTTCAACTGTTTTATTTCTTTACAATTTGAATCACGTCTAAAGCCCCGGCCAAACAATGAAACATTAGGATGCAACATTGTTGCAGACCCGAAATTGCGTTGTTCGGCCAACAATACTGTAGTGTTTGTAGCACGATGTTGCATTATATTGAAAACGGTCAAAATTGTTGCACCGTGCAACAAGTTCGTTTTAGAGGCCCACAATCCTGGGCTACCGTTCCTCGGACTATTAAATGCTCCACATCTCTTGATGAGTTTATAAAATCAAATTTGGGTCTGGTGCAACATGCCACTGCCGACTGTGTCAAATTTATATTCAAAATTTAGGTTTTATATGTCTTGATCAAACGTTTATTGATACAGTATATTTTTTCTAACTTCTTTCAACTACGTATTTGCATATTGTAATTTTGCTGTATTAATTAGTTAGTTGGCTTAAATTAGCTTTAATTTAGCTATCGTGTTTTAATATCCAACTTTTAAAGGAGTTGATAATAATAATAATAAAACAGCATAATGTAAACGGTTGAATATGGTACAGTTAGACGCGGCTTTGCTTATTGAATCAGAGAAAAACAATAAGTCTTTATACTTGATGATGTGAAACAATATATTTCAAACAAAAAATGATTACCTTGCTCATTGTATTCATTTAAACCGACGTTGTGTAAACGGGGACTCCAAATTCTCCATCCGACATTAAATTATACCGCATTCGTTTCGTACCTACTTAATGAAACGGGGCCTGCCGTGTCTAAACGTCAACGGATATTTTTGAAAACGCAAACCTTTTTACCCGTTTACAAAAAAATCTGCGTCCAGACGATGTGCGCTTTCAAAAATATTCTGTCCACACGAAAACGGAAAAATCACCAGGACAAATCGATAGCTTCCATTGGGTCATAAAAAGTCGAGTTATCAGCGGCCAATTTGAATGCTAAGTGTCGTTGTCTCTTTGTATTGATGAAATTGAGCAGTGCGTGATGTGATCATTTCCCAAAAGTTGCATTTTCCCAGTCCACAAGATAGCATGAAACGGGTGTTTTCAAAAGCTGGAGAGCGTCTTCAAACAATTCCATTCGCTATCATCAAAAAGGCGACTACGTGTGGATGGAACACAGAAACTTAAAATATGGACACATTACCTTTAGTACCGAGTTAATTAAAGGCTTCCTCGTACAGAGGTGAAATTTGACGTGAAAAATGGACGAACAAAAGTTCAGAAATTTCACAAGTACTCACCGATTCCACACTGTACTGCAGGTTTTCTGACTCATCTACGGGAGACAGCTGAGCAGCGCGCATCTTTTTCGACGTCGACTGTCCAGGCTCAATCGCAAGTCTGTTAAGAATATATGATAAACTAAAAACCTGCCATACAAGAATTGACCAACGGTTAGAAATAAGGAAAAATGTATCCAACAGAAAATAACATCAACAAAACGATGAAAGAAGCAAATCTATTTCACACATACGTGAACGTTTTGCAGGGAAGGAGTTAAAATGAAGTTGGAGCCCAGTTATTAAAAATATTTTTATACCTTAAGGGAATTAATTTTCGCAGGAATTAATTTTCGCGGTTTTGTGGATTTTAATCATTTCCGCGAAAATTAGTTCCCGCGAAATTCCCAAAATATGCTTGTCCGCGAAAATAAATTCCTGCAAAATTTCCAAAATTTGAAAAAAAATCAAAATTTTGGACTTTTACCAAAATAGGGTAATATTTCACTGAAAAACTATGGTTTTTGCTTCTGTATTTACAATATCATATGTACTGTTTGTAAGATTTCTAGTCAGAGAGAAAGGCACTCAAACTATTCCTTGTTTCCTTTTCTTTTTATATGAAAATTATTTGATAAACGAAAAAAGTTCCCGTGAAATCCACTTCACTATCGAATCCGCGAAAAACCGCGAAAATAAATTCTGTTTCTTTTCGCGAAATTTCTGAGAAAGAAAATCTGCGAAATAAGTTCACACGAACATCAATTCCCTTAAGGTATTATCTGATTTCCATGTTTGCACGAGGGCTCCTTGTGGAAGGTTCAGTTGAAAAAAGGTTTTGTAATCCTCAACAGGCGAAAAAACAAGTATGCCCGACAATGCTTCCGCACTTTATCGCAATTTTGAAATTTTACACTACTGAAAAATTAGGCAAGTATTAAACCTGATGATTCATTCAAACAAAAATGTTGGTTCTACGTATTCTTACCTTTTCCGTGAACTGACACCTTCAGAACTTTGCCCTCCATAAACCAAGATCAGAAATTTTATCAACTACAATGCAAACAATATTTCAAATTAGAAAACGAAAATCATCAGGGTGTACTGTTATGTCTAAGTAGCTTAAAACATCAAAAACAAAGAATATAACCTCATTGGAATAAGGCTGAAATGTGCACTAGAAGTGCACGTAAAGACAAACGACAATAATCTTAAGATTGCCTAACAAAATATGTTTCGATGGTAAAACACCCTTGCTGGGGGGTATCTATTGTTCTTTTTCATTTCTGGCCAATCATGAACGACCAAAGTCATAACTAGCCAATGAGATCAGACCCCGTTTAGCTACACTTTGCCCAATCAAGATGAATACGGCAAGAATTAGACCCCGTTTACACGATATCGGTACCACACTGGTACGATTTGACACTGGCATGAAACCATGCCGGTGTGGGTTTTTTATCATCCCATTTACACGATACCGGTGTGATTTCATGTCGCTTTGGTTAAATAATGGCTGTGACATCATAGGGCTTAATTTTGTGATTTTGGGCTATGGCCTAAGCTCTAACAAAGAACAAAACCAAAAAATAAACCAAGAGAGCAAATTGCAAATAGTCCCTAACGCTCGAGTGAAACAAATTTCAGCAACCAGCCATTATTTCATCGATGTAAATAAAAAATACACGAAACTGCTGTGTCAAAAGTCGAATAAAGCCAATTCTATGGCGAGAAAAAGCAACTAAATTTACTTCAATCGAGAAGGAAAATCAAGTTTCATGATATTACATCAGAAAAACAATTAATAAAGAAGATATTACGGTATAATTCCTATCCTAAAAGCAATCGAAGTGAAACCGATATGAAATCGTATCGGTACCATGCTGGTATGGGTGTTTACACGATGTCGCTATCACACCAGCATGAAATCGTACCGGTGTGGCTATCGACATGTGTTTTCACACCTTTTATGCCGGTGTGGTACCGATATCGTGTAAACGGGGTCTTATACCATTGTGGCATCGCATCTACATTATGTCAGTAAATCATCTTTAGATACATATAAACTAACAACATGATGAAGCGTTTTTATAATTATAAACAGAAAAAGGGATAAAAAGTTCAGATCAGGCCAAAAAACAAAGATAAAAAATTGCTTGAAAAAATAAAACTAAACTGAAAGACCAAAAATAATATGATGCATGATTTGCTATTGCTTATTGGGTTTCCCATTATGGATGAGGGATGCACTACTGCAAATCCAAAACATGCTACCTTCTCTTTTCCAGTATAATTTTATTATTTCCCCCTGGCATTCAGGGCTTCTTCAGATAGAAAATAAACTTTGAAAAAATGTGGTTTCACTCTGGAGAAGCACTGAATGCCAGGGCAAAATTAAGTACTATTCTTATTATCTACTAAATAAATATTTATCTGTGTCTTATCTGCTGTTTTTGTTGTTTCTCAATTAATTTATAATAACCGAGTTTACCTTATTTAAAACATGTTGTTGCTTTTTATGTTTCATCCTCAAATCCCCAACTTCTCGCCACAAATCTTCATTCTCTCTACCAAAACGAAAATCAAAATAATTCAGAGTCAACAAGCAATAAAGAAACCACAACAATTAAGACTGCAACAAATTTAATAAAAAACATACAATTTCAAAGTCTCCAGTCGATTCTGTACAACACTGTGCTTGGCTCTCAATTCTTTGACATCTTCCATGATCACTGAATATTCTTCCTGTTTTCCCTTTTTATCTTCAGGATGAACCTTTAAATAACAAAGTAAACTTATTATAATGAAGATTAATGCTCCAAAGTATCTTAGCATTAAAAACAATTTCCAAGAATGTTTCGCATAATTTTTTATTCATATACATAAAAAAATTATACCATAAATGTCTTGTGAATTGAAATTAAGATGGAAGATATACTCAGATGCAGATCAAGATGCAAAAGTCAGAACGTACCAGTCACAGGTTTAAATGTAACTGGTACAATTGCTGTAACCTTAAGTTACCATCAATGTTACATTTCAAATTAAATCACTGTTATAATTTCAGTGCAGAGACTTTTCAATTTGTCGACATATCCTTATATTTCATTTTCCTTCATTTCCTCGAAGAAATCATTCCACTGAAATGTTTTACAAGGTTTAGTTAAAGCAAAAATTTGGAGGACAAAAATTTGTCAGAAAATTTATTTGCAAGAAATATGGTATGAATATTCCTAAGGCTGAAAACTTTGGTTTTTGGGAATTTTTCTGGGCACACCGAATATTTCTGCAAGTCACAAAAAATTAGAATCTGACTCAGAACAGGATTGACATAAAAATACTACACATTGGGAAAGCCTTGTGAAACGCAATAATCAATCTGACTTTCAAATGATAATATTTACTGATTAATCCACAAAGAAATTACATCAGTTTCTTCATCATCTATCAAAAAGTCATTATCATTATCAACATCATTTTTTTCATTTGTGTTTGCTTTCCTCCTCCTTGTTTATTAAATAACCTTCAAGAAATTCACCATATTCTTTGATTAAATTTTTCTGTCTTGCAAGTATTGCTTGCTTTCTTGCTGTACTTGTTGCTTTTGTAATTTTTGTAATTTCTATTTATGTCCAAAATCTCCAAAAAACATCGGAAGATTTATTTCCCAAGTTTATTGTCCAGAATTTTCTTGTCTGAAACCTTTTGCACTTAAAGGGATTTGACAAGGCTAAGGGAGTGCATTTTAAAAATAGCCTATTCAATCACTTTGAATTTAAAAGCAAGTCAGTCACGGCAATGATTCTCTGCATTGCACAATGGAGTTGGTGTATTATCCATTACCAGAAGACAATAGTTTATTTATGGCATCTGAGAGCAACTAGCTCGCACCAGCTTTAACCTTGTCAATTCCCTTTAATGTAATCAATGGCAATTTCCGAGTCAAGACAATGCACCCCACAACTGATGCAAACACTTGAGCAACATTGAAAATAATACTCGGTGTAATACAGTAAATTATTATTGTAAGCTGGAAGAAATTTCATGAAATATACTGAGACATATATTTTTTCCTTGGAATTCATTCTGTGGAATTCCAGCCGTTAATCAACTCCAGAAGAAACAGAGGCTATTCAAGAAAGACTCAAAACTGATTCCTTCTTGGATGAACTCTTGGATAAACTGCTGAATACAGAAAACTGAGTACAATAGATAAAATAAATTTACTGTTTTACCTTTCTCTTGACATGATCAAGAAGGTCTGGTCTTCCTTTCACAAAGTTTGGATGATGAAACTCCCATTCATCTTTATCAGGCTTTATTCCACCATGTTCTGCAGTTATAACTTTCTTAAAACCATCTACAATGAAAAAGCAGTTCAGCAATTTAATTAGGGTTTGGAAAAGAGCTGTAGAACAATGCCTGATACATGTTTTTTATTTCATAAAGTTTTTTTTGGTCCAGTATTGAAACTTTCTTATATATTTCATGTTTTCAGTACCAAAACCTTCTTGTGACTTTCTTAGCGAAAATTTTGCAATGCAGTAATTCTGCATAATAGTTTAAGGCACTGTATACATTGCACAAATACCATGTTTTCCATACAAAAATAATGATAAGGCTCGTTTAATAGCAAGATGAACGACTGAACAGAAGAGCGAAAATAACATACAGACCATTGAAACAGAACTTTCTTAAGTTTCAAGAATCCAGTATTGAACTTTCTTGACTTTTTAAGATGTTGAGAACTACTTTCTTATAAACCATTTTTTAATAAAAAAGCGTAGTGCCTGTGCAGTTGAGTGAAGGGTGTACAGTACGATGGAGGATATTCAGTACAGTGGGGTGATATCATCAGTACAGTATTTTAATTAACACTCGCACAGTGCCACGTCGACCCAACTCGAAGTTAAAACTTCGAGCCAGGCAGGATTTGAACCTGCGACCACGGAATTCTAGTCCGACGCTCTACCAACTGAGCTACTGGCTACAGTTGGGAACACATGCAAACTCAATCCTTATTATCGACTTGTGGCTAGCAGAGATATCCATCTCCGACATGATGGTATTGTGAATGTGTTGGAATCCACCAACTACTACATTCACGGCAATTGTAGCATTGCGAGCAACGAACCAATTTTCAAAGGTTTTGCTACTATGTTTGAATGTTATTTTAATTAAACATAGTAGCAAAAACCTTTGAAAAAAAAAATCACAGAAAACATTGAAAGATTTCATCATTTAAATGAACAAGAAACGAGACACTTGCAAACAGACAATAAAAAGCAAATATACATATAGTATAATGTAAATTTTCAACTTACACATATTTAGTTGTCTTACAAAACTGGTGAAGTTGTTGTGCTTAAAATATTGTGGAAGCACATCTCTTGCTAGAAAAATTGGATCATGAACACAGAAAGCTGTTCCATTCTAAAAAAAGAAGATTTTCAATATATTAACATTCAGGATTTGATAGATTTTCTTTCTTAATTGTAACAAATTTACATGACCATAGTCCATTCCTTGCCAGAAAAAACCAACTCTATTGTTAATCATGAAGGGAACACCCACTCAAGCAGAAATTGGAGCAGCAAGAAATATTTTCAAGAGAAGTATCAGTATGATTGGGAAAATCAGCTAAAAAAATAAAGATTTTCGAAAATTAAAGTTTTTCCCTAATGAATAAGAGTTAGATCTAATAACATTTTTGACCTTAAATCTCAAAAAACGTTTCAGAGCTTGAAGCTGTGATGTAGAACAAGGATTTTTTGAGAACTCTGAGGATTTCTTGGCACTTTCTGCCAAAAAGCAAGCAAAATTAACAATTTTTTTAGTTTGGAATGCTTCCTGGTGGTTTTGATCTGCCAAGATGTTATTTTTACCATCGCGGTGAATATCTCCACATGCCAAAGAAGCATGCCTATAAACATCCATTCCCTATAGGACACTTTGGGAAGGTGAGTTTTATCGAAGAACCTGTTATAACAAAAGATCTAGATGTATTCCCATGTCATCATGATAAAAAACCCTTTGCGTGGTCTTCCTCTCATTTGGATCAAATGCGGCACACATACCCAGTCTAATTTGGTCTAATGTGCATCTAATATCAGCATCTTAATTACTTCTAGAATGGTCTAATTAAATGAAGTGCTAGAATGATTAGATTAATGTCTAATATTCATGGTGTCCAACCAAGGTCTAAAATATAGACACTCAAAAAACATGGTTCCTAATGCGAATTTTTAGTTGTGAGTTTCGAAAACTCTATGGAGAGTCTAATCTATTTATCTTGAAGTTCTCGAAATTTTTAATTGCCCCGTCCAAGTAAGTATGCATTCCATGTAGCTTAAACCGGAGATCTCCAGCGTGGAGTCTGAAATTTTATTGCCGTACTGGCATGGATCTTTCAAAACAACAATAGCCTAGACTACCGACTATTTCAATTATGAAAGAATAGATCTATTGTGTCTGTCGGTGTGAATTCCAATTCAGTCAGCGTATTCTCCATTATCATGGTAACATTTGACAGGGAATGCACCCTTTGGATCAAAGCTAAGATAGGTAGCTCTGAGGGAATTGACTAAGCTAAGGCAGTGCATTTTAAAAACAGCTTATTCAATCATTGAGAATTTAAAGATAGCCTATTGAGTCACGCCAGTGATTTCGTGCTCTCTCTGCACTATAGAAAAGAGTCAGTGAAAGGATATACATCACTTCAGTAGAATTGAAAATTTCTGAAATCCCAAGATACCTATCAAATTTTGGATGTTAAAATCATGTAAAGCACCCAAAAATTAGTTTAGGTGTAAACTTCTACTATCTCAGCACTTCTATTATGGATTTTACGAGTGTTCAAAGTTTACAATTTTATAAGGGCTCACACATATTTTTTTTATAAGAAACTAAAAAATTGACCCAGTACTAGAAGTTTCTTAAAATTTTCAAATTTTGAGTATTGAAAGTTGCTTAAGAGTTTCTTGAATATCCATATTGCAACATAGTTATTCTATCTGAATGATGTTCCAAACCCATTTATCCGTTGCATATGAATGCACATGGGTTTCCTGTTGGTCTACTTGTCACAGAAATGCATTATTGCAAACAAAACACAGAAAATAAAAGAACATTTTTAACTGTCTTAGGTGCAAAGTTTCCTGCCTAAACAATTTCCAGCACTAGAGTCTCTTAAATTTTTGGCCATTCGAGTGCCTGGGTTTCTTATAAAGGCTTTCTTATAAAAAATATGTGTAGACGGAGTGGGGTAAAAAGTTTCACCAAGTTCATTTTTTGTGGTCAAAGCCTTTATGAAATCGGAAACTTTGAATACTCATAAAATTAAGAACACAAGCGCTAAGGACAGTGAAACTTTGTACTTAGGCTAAGTTTTGGATGCTTTACACTTTTTTTTAAATAAGCAACTGCTCAATAAGCAACCAGGGCTGAACTGACCTTAACATTAAGCAACTTGAGGGCTCAATTGAATTACTGTAAGCAACTAAGAAGTCAAACAACCAAGCTTATTCTCATTCTTGTATTAGGAAATTGTTCTTTGTTCTTATGTTTTGCATGTTGAAGTTTGTTAGCTAACGTTTTTCCACTTACTGTCTCCCAAAAGTCATGTTGTAGGCCTAACAGATGACGATTTTGACCCGCGAAGTCAGGGATGGATAGTAGGTACAAAAAATGTTAAGCAACGTTTAGGGTAAGCAACTTTGAGGGCTGAAATGTCTAAAAGTTTAAGCAACTTTGAGGGCTGGACGAAAGTCAAGTTCCTTATTAAAAAAAAAGTTTATATGATTTTCGCATCGAAAATTCGATATGCTGTGATTTCGAAAAATTTTAATGCTGTTGGCCGTCTACAAAAGTGATTTTTATTGTCCATTAATTTAATTGGGTCTATCTGGTTTGGCTATTTTAGTATCTGACTGAGAGCAACTGGCCTTTTCAGCTTTAACCTTGTCGATTCCCTAAAATCTTAAATGTTAAAAGAAAAATATTCACTGAGGATCTAGGCCTAGGCTCTTTGAACTTGCTGGCTACACGGACACGGACCGGACACTAGCGCTTAGGCCCTGCTGGCCTAAAAGTTGTGAGAAACAAAATACTTTTTACCTTGCTCCAAGAGATCAAGTCATCGACATTTGGATCCTGAACAAGTTTCCAGAGTTTAACTAGAAATGCCGGAACACTACTTGATATTTTATTGAGTAACTGGTCCTGCTCCATTTCAGATTCTGATTTACAAAAAGATACCATGCAACTCATGAACTCCAAATCGCTACCATTTCGTCAGTTTCCTTGCTGGCCAAGGCCGAGGTGAAGTACTCCATGTAACATAAACAACCCATCGCCACCTGCAACTGCAACGCAACCCAGTGGCTGCTGCTACCCCCGGGGTAACTCCCATATGTATGGGTACGGGATGTGCCATTTTTTGAGGTACCTTTTTAGGGGTGGAAAATAAATTTTGGGGTTCAGTCTGACTGTCTTACTTACATATTTAGCTGATATTCTTAGGGCTTTTGAAAAGGCCAGCCTCAGCTTGTTCTTAATTTGTTCTTAAAATCTGGGCAAAATCCAGGCTCGTCTTCTTATAAAACTGTTCTTATAAAAAAAAGAGTGTAATGGCAGTCAAACAAACCAAGGCACCAACAATATGCATTGCTCCATTTAATTTTCTTGAGGAGGGTTTGGGAGTCTAGAAACCGTAAAACCGCGCAAAATTTGGTCAAAACCGTAAAGCGGTGCGATAGTTTGAAAAAACCCGTATTAAGTCTCCATTTTCACAATATTGCACAGAGAATCTATCAAAACTCTTGTTTAGTCAACCTTTACTGTTCACTTCACGTTTTTTAGACGTTTTCCTCGCAAATTTTTAATTTTAATTGTGGGCTAACCAGTAGCTCCACTGAGTCAGCATTCAGTACCAAAAACGCAAAATCTTAATCAAAAACCCGAAAAATTATCCAGAATTGCCGCAAAACCGTTCACCGACGAGATTTTCAAAACCGAAGAACCGCGTAATTTTTCGGGAAAAACCGAAAACTGAGCGAAAATATTGGCAAAACCGTGTAACCGTAAAACCCAAACACCCCTTCCTTCTTAGACAAAACAGTATGCCAGGAATATTTGAGTTTTTCGTCTTCCCCCGTTTCTCCGATCTCCCAGCTTTTCTTTTTGTTTCGTATTACAATGTTACGGTAACTCGCAATCAGAGAGTAACACCAACTAATGCAGCAAACAGCAATGGCAAATTTGTAATAAATGAGCTTATTATATCAATGACATCCATAGAGAATGGACGTACTCTCTGTCATTAATCAGCCCATATCAAATCTCCTATCAGCAGTTGCACAGAATTTTAACAGAGGAGATATCCACCCATCTTACAAGACCGCCGGAAGGAATATCATATTGGAAGGGAGGGGGGGGACAGAACAACTGAAAAGTCTTAGGTGACGTAATGATATTATGACGTCACTATTGTTTTCAAAATTATTGCCCGCTTCCTACAGCCATGTCTTATTTACAGCTAAAAGGTTAGAAGGAACCAAATTTTCAATAATAATGAAACAAGGTGTAGCACAAATGAAGCCGAAACGTCTTGGGCTTTTAAAGCTTTTTGGCGATTTCTCTGGGGTTTTTAGCTCAGTGCAGTTTTCTCAGCTTTGAAATTGTGCATCGCAGGTTTGAGTCTCGTGGATTATGGTGCACGTTGTATAGTAATGAAAATGAACATGACTGACTACATAACATTATGCTCTTTTACATAACGGACATCTGTAAAAACAATATTTTAATGCATTAATTCTGCATAAAATCTTTTATTAACAGCTTTAAATAATTCATCATACTTTAATAACTTATATTATTCCTATGTTTACAAAAATTAAGGGATAGATTCGAGTTGTAACAAAAGTTAATCTGTAGTAACTATAATGTGAACTGCTTATCCAACCTTTGATACGATGGAACTAACGCTATCTACTTATAACTGCTAACTAAACTTATGTCAACATGTCAACAACTAGTAAGAACTTCCATGATTTAGATAATCGCGGTCGCAAGAGCGCTCATGTCGACTGCCACTGAAGGGAACTAATCGCAAAAGTAGAACATGCCCAACTTTCTAAAACTCCGTACCAACTAGTTAGCTGCCATCAAAAGAGACTTGTGGCGTGATGTCTCGAAAAACTCAAAAACATATTTTGCTTCAGGCAAGCAAAAAATGTTGGGCGAGCAATGTTTTTTGGCTTGGCAAAGCGATCAAACATTTTGATGGACAAGCAAATGATAGATGTTTGACCAACAATGTTTGACTGTTTTGCCAGGGCCTAAGTAGCAGCCCACTGTACCTGACGCTTCAATTATTCAAAATGAAAAAACATGCTAATGAAAATGCTAGGTAGAAATCATCATAAACAGTTTTCACAAATAGAAGTTTGTCCTGGGATGTAAGTCCTGCATGGACACAGTCTTCTTATATCGCTATACTCAGCAACGCAACTGTAGTAAAAGTGATGATCTTGAATATAACAAGTTCCACTTGTAACATTGAAGGAAGGAGAATGCAGCTTTTTAACTGAAATTACTTTGCTACAGTCGATTCCAAACCTAAGATATAGAATTAGAATGTTTTTTTACTTCGTAATTGTGGCCCGTGTTAAGATTTGGCTAAAGTAGATACATGTCGCGTGTGACATTGTATTCAGTATGTCTCCCAGGCTGGCTAAACATGCGACATATCCCCCGTGTCGTTGAGACAAGAAATGTTTCTGTTATCTCCAAGAAACGTTAGCGTGTCCCTTGCTACAAATTTGTGGCATGCTACAAAGTTTCTGAGGTGGCTAAACTGGGAGACATCGAGGGGACATGTCACACGCGACATTGTCACGCGCGACATGTCTCCTAGGTTAGCCAGGCCTGCAATCAAGCAGACAACAAAACAGGCAAGGAATTATATGTTTTAGCTTTATCATCACCTTTCCACGAGAAATTACGAAAACTTATACTTCAACTAAAGCTTAGTGAGAATCCTTCTTTTACGATATCTTGCTCTTCATCGACTCTCTCCTGTTCTCTTCCACCCGAGCACAGGTGGTTATGTTCTTTATTGTAGTGAGAAAATCGGGGAGGGTGGTCTCTGGAGAGGCTCACATAAACTAATGTTGTCTTTAAAGGATAGTCCGACCGGAGAATACCTTCAAAAAATTTCTAACTACTAGGCCATGATGGAAAATCTCCCCAAACTATTGTCTGTCGAAAATGCCAAGGTCGCAAGTGAAACGCTTAAGATTTAAGAGTGACAGAAGTGGAAGAAAAACTAGGGGTGTCCAAAACTATTCTTAAGCGCAGTTGCGATTCAGCGCATCAGCCTACGACATAACAATGGAATTTGTAGACAAAATTATAGACCTTAATATATAACCTTTAAATACAGAAATTTTATTCTGAATAGCATTAACTAAAACATTGGTTTTCATATTGGATTCTGCTTTAGTATACAAACTTTTTACGTTTACTAACCTCATACAGATTATCTTAACCCTGACCAATCGATCAAACATCATTCAAACATTCAAAAGCTTGACAAACAATTTAAGTACAACATGATGCAAAATGTTAAAGACACTTTTTGCACGATGCAAGCAAAAAAATTTAACGAGCAATATTTTGCAACTTTACAAAAACGCTGCTTGAAAAGCAAATTTCAAATATTTGGCAAACAAGATCAAAATCAAAAGGGAGCAAATCAAAACTCAACTACTTAACCAGTACACTTACACTGGGTTCTTATATGAAAATGCTAGACGATTAAATTAGTACAAGCAGATAAAAAGCTAAAAATAATACAAGAAACTTACTTTTCCAAGCTTTTAGCAGCATTTATGTCTGAAAAATATGTTGCTTCACAAATCATACCTATTAAAAAGGAAATAAAATGATGGAGTATTGCAAAAAAAGTTATGTAATCCGTAACTGAACGAGACCCTCTTGTATAGTTTGAACATATCAGAAAAATGTGTGCATATGAGCCTCAACATTTGCGTCAATTTTTCTACATTGCATTCATTACTTGCAGCTCAGTGTTTTATGAGAAAGAGCAACTAAGCATGCAAGCAGGGAAGAAAAGATGAAAGCAAACAAAGCAAGCAAACAAGCAAGAAAACAAGCAAGAGAAAGCAGGCAAGCAAGCAAGCAGGAAAGCCAGGGAGAAAGCTAGCAAGCAAACAAACAAGCAAGCAAGCAAGCAAGCAAGGAAGAAAGAAAACAAACAAACACGCAAATGTGAGCAAGCCAGCAAGCAGACAATCAAGCAAGCAAGCAAGCAAGCAAGCACGCAAGAAAGCAAGAACGCCAAGCAAAAACGCAAGCAAGAAATAAAGCAAACAAACAAGAAAACGTGAGCAAGCCAGCAAGCAGACAATCAAGCAAGCAAGCAAGAAAGAAAACAAACAAACACGCAAACGTGAGCAAGCCAGCAAGCAGACAATCAAGCAAGCAAGCAAGCAAGCAAGAACGCAAGAAAGCAAGAACGCCAAGCAAAAACGCGAGCAAGAAAGAAATCAAACAAACAAGAAAACGTGAGCAAGCCAGCAAACAAACAAGCAAGCAAGAAAGCAAGCAAGGAAGAAAGCAAACAAACAAACACGCAAACGTGAGCAAGCCAACAAGCAGACAATCAAGAAAGCAAGCAAGCAAGAAAGCAAGAACGCCAAGCAAAAACGCAAGCAAGAAAGAAAGCAAACAAACAAGAAAACGTGAGCAAGCCAGCAAGCAGACAATCAAGCAAGAAAGCAAACAGACAACAAGAAAGCAAGCAAGCAAGGAAACAATAAAGGAAGAAAGCAATAAGAAAGCAAGCAAGAAGGAAAGCACAGGAAAAGGCAAGCAAGCAGGCAAGATAGCAAGAAAGCAAGCACGCGAGCAAGCAAAAAAGCAAACAAGCGAGAAAGCAAGAAAGCAAGGAGTCAGGCGAGAAAGCAAGCAAGAAGGAAACAAGAGCAATAAGGCAAGCAGGAAAGCAAGCAGGCGTGCAGGTAAGAAAGCAAGCAGTCGGGAAAGAATGCAAGCGAGAAGGCAAGCGTGAAAGCAAGCAGACAAACAAGTGAACAAGCCAGCAAGCGAGAGAGCAAGCAAGAAACAAGAAAGCATAAATTGGGTTGCAATTCCTGATGAAGTCATTAAAAATGAAAAGTTTTACTGGACAGCAGAAAATTTTTACTGAATTTTAGTTAAAAAACTTATTAACTAACTACTAACTTTCAATCTTCCATAAAAACATGCTAAATCACTGTATTTATATAAGCTTATTTTGCAGCAAACAAGGACAGCTAAATTCTATGAAACAACTTAATAATATTTGCAAAAGCCGATAGAACGATAGAAAACAAAATGTTTTGACTTACCTCTCGAAAGACACTCATCCTTGCACGAAATTCCGGAATGTGCTAGGAATAAATGCAGATTCTCAACAGGGGGCCATCTTGGCATGTCTTCGTCACAGAAAGTCTAAAATGAAGAAATAAATGCTTAAAGTTAAACAACAAAGAATCAAATCGACAAAGACAAAAAATAATGAAAACAACATAATAACGCTAGCTCCTTTATTTCTATTTTTTAAGTTCAACTAGCGGCCAAAGCATCTCTGTCACAATATCATTTGCCTAAACCAAACGAGAACGGAAATAAACTATTTCCCCTTAAAAATTCAACAAGCGTCGGTGGTGTAGCGGTCAGCATGGTTGCCTTCCAAGCAATCGATCCGGGTTCAACTCCCGGCCGACGCATTATTGTTAAAATATCATTTTGCAGTTTAAAAATACTGTTGAAACCAAACGAGAACGGAAATAAATTATTTCCCTTTAAAAATTCAACAAGCGTCGGTGGTGTAGCGGCTAGCATGGTTGCCTTCCAAGCAATCGATCCGGGTTAAACTCCCGGCCGACGCATCATTGTTAAAATATCATTTTGCAGTTCAAAAATACTGTTTAAACAAAACGAGAACGGAAATCAACTATTTCCCCTTAAAAATTCAACAAGCGTAGGTGGTGTAGCGGTTAGCATGGTTGCCTTCCAAGCAATCGATCCGGGTTCAACTCCCGGCCGACGCATCATTGTTAACATATCATTTTGCAGTTTAAAAATACTGTTTAAACCAAACGAGAACGGAAATCAACTATTTCCAATTGCATATTCAACAAGCGTCGGTGGTGTAGCGGTTAGCATGGTTGCCTTCCAAGCAATCGATCCGGGTTCAACTCCCGGCCGACGCATCATTGTTAAAATATCATTTTGCAGTTTAAAAATACTGTTTAAACCAAACGAGAACGGAAATCAACTATTTACCATTAAAAATTCAACAAGCGTCGATGGTGTAGCGGTTAGCATGGTTGCCTTCCAAGCAATCGATCCGGGTTCAACTCCTGCCCGACGCATCATTGTTAACATATCATTTTGCAGTTTAAAAATACTGTTTAAACCAAGGGAGAACAGAAATCAACTATTTCCCCTTAAAAATTCAACAAGCGTCGGTGGTGTAGCGGTTAGCATGGTTGCCTTCCAAGCAATCGATCCAGGTTCAACTCCTGGCCGACGCATCATTGTTAACATATCATTTTGCAGTTTAAAAATACTGTTTAAACCAAACGAGAACGGAAATCAACTATTTCCCCTTCAACAAGCGTCGGTGGTGTAGCGGTTAGCATGGTTGCCTTCCAAGCAATCGATCCGGGTTCAACTCCCGGCCGACGCATCATTGTTAACATATCATTTTGCAGTTTAAAAATACTGTTTAAACCAAACGAGAACGGAAATCAACTATTTCCAATTGCATATTCAACAAGCGTCGGTGGTGTAGCGGTTAGCATGGTTGCCTTCCAAGCAATCGATCCGGGTTCAACTCCCGGCCGACGCATCATTGTTAAAATATCATTTTGCAGTTTAAAAATACTGTTTAAACCAAACGAGAACGGAAATCAACTATTTACCATTAAAAATTCAACAAGCGTCGATGGTGTAGCGGTTAGCATGGTTGCCTTCCAAGCAATCGATCCAGGTTCAACTCCTGCCCGACGCATCATTGTTAACATATCATTTTGCAGTTTAAAAATACTGTTTAAACCAAGGGAGAACAGAAATCAACTATTTCCCCTTAAAAATTCAACAAGCGTCGGTGGTGTAGCGGTTAGCATGGTTGCCTTCCAAGCAATCGATCCAGGTTCAACTCCTGGCCGACGCATCATTGTTAACATATCATTTTGCAGTTTAAAAATACTGTTTAAACCAAACGAGAACGGAAATCAACTATTTCCCCTTCAACAAGCGTCGGTGGTGTAGCGGTTAGCATGGTTGCCTTCCAAGCAATCGATCCGGGTTCAACTCCTGGCCGACGCATCATTGTTAACATATCATTTTGCAGTTTAAAAATACTGTTTAAACCAAGGGAGAACAGAAATCAACTATTTCCCCTTAAAAATTCAACAAGCGTCGGTGGTGTAGCGGTTAGCATGGTTGCCTTCCAAGCAATCGATCCAGGTTCAACTCCTGGCCGACGCATCATTGTTAACATATCATTTTGCAGTTTAAAAATACTGTTTAAACCAAACGAGAACGGAAATCAACTATTTCCCCTTCAACAAGCGTCGGTGGTGTAGCGGTTAGCATGGTTGCCTTCCAAGCAATCGATCCGGGTTCAACTCCCGGCCGACGCATCATTGTTAAAATATCATTTTGCAGTTTAAGAATACTGTTTAAACCAAACGAGAACGGAAATCAACTATTTCCCTTAAATATTCAACAAGCGTCGGTGGTGTAGCGGTTAGCATGGTTGCCTTCCAAGCAATCGATCCGGGTTCAACTCCCGGCCGACGCATCATTGTTAAAATATCATTTTGCAGTTCAAGAATACTGTTTAAACCAAACGAGAACGGAAATCAACTATTTCCCTTAAAAATTCAACAAGCGTTGGTGGTGTAGCGGTTAGCATGGTTGCCTTCAAAGCAATCGATCCGGGTTCAACTCCCGGCCGACGCATCATTGTTAAAATATCATTTTGCAGTTCAAAAATACTGTTTAAACCAAACGAGAACGGAAATCAACTATTTCCCCTTAAAAATTCAACAAGCGTCGGTGGTGTAGCGGTTAGCATGGTTGCCTTCCAAGCAATCGATCCGGGTTCAACTCCCGGCCGACGCATCATTGTTAACATATCATTTTGCAGTTTAAAAATACTGTTTAAACCAAACGAGAACGGAAATCAACTATTTCATTTTGCAGTTCAAAATACTGTTTAATTGTTTAAACAAAACGAGAACGGAAATTCAACAAGCGTCGGTGGTGTAGCGGTTAGCATGGTTGCCTTCCAAGCAATCGATCCGGGTTCAACTCCCGGCCGACGCATCATTGTTAAAATATCATTTTGCAGTTCAAGAATACTGTTTAAACCAAACGAGAACGGAAATCAACTATTTCCCCTTAAAAATTCAACAAGCGTCGGTGGTGTAGCGGTTAGCATGGTTGCCTTCCAAGCAATCGATCCGGGTTCAACTCCCGGCCGACGCATCATTGTTAAAATATCATTTTGCAGTTCAAGAATACTGTTTAAACCAAACGAGAACGGAAATCAACTATTTCCCCTTAAAAATTCAACAAGCGTCGGTGGTGTAGCGGTTAGCATGGTTGCCTTCCAAGCAATCGATCCGGGTTCAACTCCCGGCCGACGCATCATTGTAAAAATATCATTTTGCAGTTCAAAAACACTGTTTAAAACCAAACGAGAACAGAAATCAACTATTTCCCTTTAAGAATTCAACAAGCGTCGGTGGTGTAGCGGTTAGCATGGTTGCCTTCCAAGCAATCGATCTGGGTTCAACTCCCGGCCGAGGCATCATTGTTAAAATATCATTTTGCAGTTCAAGAATACTGTTTAAACCAAACGAGAACGGAAATCAACTATTTCCCCTTCAAAATGCAACAAGCGTCGGTGGTGTAGTGGTTAGCATGGTTGCCTTCCAAGCAATCGATCCGGGTTCAACTCCCGGCTGACGCATCATTGTTAAAATATCATTTTCAGTTCAAAAATACTGTTTAAACCAAACGAGAAGGGAAATAAACTATTTCCCCTTCAAAATTCAACAAGCGTCGGTGGTGTAGCGGTTAGCATGGTTGCCTTCCAAGCAATCGATCCGGGTTCAACTCCCGGCCGACGCATCATTGTTGAAATATCATTTTGCAGTTCAAGAATACTGTTTAAATCAAACGAGAACGGAAATCAACAATTTCCCGTTGAAATTTCAACAGGCGTCGGTGGTGTAGCGGTTAGCATGGTTGCCTTCCAAGCAATCGATCCGGGCTCAACTCCCGGCCGACGCATCATTGTTAAAATATCATTTTGCAGTTCAAGAATACTGTTTAAATCAAACGAGAACGGAAATCAACTATTTCCCTTTAAATATTCAACAAGCGTCGGTGGTGCAGCGGTTAGCATGGTTGCCTTCCAAGCAATCGATCCGGGTTCAACTCCCGGCCGACGCATCATTGTTAAAATATCATTTTGCAGCTCAAGAATACTGTTTAAACCAAACGAGAACGGAAATCAACTATTTCCCCTTAAATATTCAACAAGCGTCTGTGGTGTAGCGGTTAGCATGGTTGCCTTCCAAGCAATCGATCCGGGTTCAACTCCCCGCCGACGCATCATTGTTAAAATATCATTTTGCAGTTCAAGAATACTGTTTAAACCAAACGAGAACGGAAATCAACTATTTCTCCTTAAAAATTCAAGAAGCGTCGATGGTGTAGCAGTTAGCATGGTTGCCTTCCAAGCAATCGATCCGGGTTCAACTCCCCGCCGACGCATCATTGTTAAAATGTCATTTTGCATTTCAAAAATACTGTTTAAACAAAACGAGAACGGAAATAAACTATTTCCCCTTGAAAATTCAACAAGTATCGGTGGTGTAGCGGTTAGAATGGTTGCCTTCCAAGCAATCGATCTGGGTTCAACTCCCTGCCGACGCATCATTGTTAAAATATCATTTTGCATTTCAAAATTACTGTTTAAACCAAACAAAAAGGAAATCAACTATTTCTCCTTAAAAATTCAACAAGCGTCGGTGGTGTAGCGGTTAGCTTGGTTGCCTTCCAAGCCAACCGATCCGGGTTCAGCTGCCGGCCTCCGAATCATTGTTAAAGGATCATTTTGTGGTTCAACGATACTGTTTAAACCAAAATAGAACGGAAATGAACTATTTCCCCTTAAAAATTCAACAAGCGTCGGTGGTGTAGCGGTTAGCATGGTTGCCTTCCAAGCAATCGATCTGGGTTCAACTCCCGGCCGACGCATCATTGCTAAAATATCATTTTGCAGTTTAAAAATACTTTTTAAATCAAACGAGAACGGAAATCAACTATTTCCCCTTAAAGATTCAACAAGCGACGGTGGTGTAGCGGTTAGCATGGTTGCCTTCCAAGCGATCGATCCGGGTACAACTCCCGGCCGATGCATCATAATAAAAATATCATTGTGCAATTCAAAAATACTGTTTCAACCGAACAAGAACGGAAATCAACTATTTCCCCTTAAAAATTCAACAAGCATCGGTGGTGTAGCGGTTAGCTTCGTTGCCTTCCAAGCAATCGATCCAAGTTCAACTCCCGGCCGACGCATCATTGTTAAAATATCATTTTGCATTTCAAAAATACTGTTTAAACCAAACGAGAACGGTTATCAACTATTTCCTCTTAAAAATTCAACAAGCGTCGGTGGTGTAGCGGTTAGCATGGTTGCCTTCCAAGCAATCGATCCGGGTTCAACACCCGGCCGACGCATCATTGTTAAAATATCATTTTGCATTTCAAAAATACTGTTTAAACCAAACGAGAACGGTTATCAACTATTTCCTCTTAAACATTCAACAAGCGTCGGTGGTGTAGCGGTTAGCATGGTTGCCTTCCAAGGAATCGATCCGGGTTCAACTCCCGGCCGACGCATCATTGTTAAAATATCATTTTGCAGTTCAAGAATACTGTTTAAACCAAACGAGAACGGAAATCAACTATTTCCCCTTAGAAATTCAACAAGCGTCGGTGGTGTAGCGGTTTGCATGGTTGCCTTCCAAGCAATCGATCCGGGTTCAACTCCCGGCCGAGGCATCATTGTAAAAATATCATTTTGCAGCTCAAGAATACTGTTTAAACCAAACGAGAACGGAAATCAACTATTTCCCCTTAAATATTCAACAAGCGTCTGTGGTGTAGCGGTTATTATGGTTGCCTTCCAAGCAATCGATCCGGGTTCAACTCCCGGCCGACGCATCATGGTTAAAATATCATTTTGCAGCTCAAGAATACTGTTTAAACCAAACGAGAACGGAAATCAACTATTTCCCCTGAAAAATTCAACAAGCGTCGGTGGTGTAGCGGTTAGCATGGTTGCCTTCCAAGCAATCGATCCGGGTTCAACTCCCGGCCGACGCATCATTGTTAAAATATCATTTTGCATTTCAAAAATACTGTTTAAACCAAACGAGAACGGTTATCAACTATTTACTCTTAAAAATTCAACAAGCGTCGGTGGTGTAGCGGTTAGCACGGTTGCCTTCCAAGCAATCGATCCGGGTTCAACTCCCGGCCGACGCATCATTGTTAAAATATCATTTTGCATTTCAAAAATACTGTTTAAACCAAACGAGAACGGTTATCAACTATTTCCTCTTAAAAATTCAACAAGCGTCGGTGGTGTAGCGGTTAGCATGGTTGCCTTCCAAGCAATCGATCCGGGTTCAACTCCCGCCGACGCATCATTGTTAAAATATCATTTTGCAGTTCAAGAATACTGTTTAAACCAAACGAGAACGGAAATCAACTATTTCTCCTTAAAATTCAAGAAGCGTCGATGGTGTAGCAGTTAGCATGGTTGCCTTCCAACAATCGATCCGGGTTCAACTCCCGGCCGACGCATCATTGTTAAAATATCATTTTGCATTTCAAAGATACTGTTTAAACCAAACGAGAACGGTTATCAATTATTTCCTCTTAAAAATTGAACAAGCGTCGGTGGTGTAGCGGTTAGCATGGTTGCCTTCCAAGCAATCGATCCGGGTTCAACTCCCGGCCGACGCATCATTGTTAAAATATCATTTTGCAGTTCAAGTATACTGTTTAAACCAAACGAGAACGGAAATCAACTATTTCCCCTTAAAAATTCAACAAGCGTCGGTGGTGTAGCGGTTAGCATGGTTGCCTTCCAAGCAATCGATCCGGGTTCAACTCCCGGCCGACGCATCATTGTTAAAATATCATTTTGCAGTTCAAGTATACTGTTTAAACCAAACGAGAGCGGAAATCAACTATTTCCCCTTAAAAATTCAACAAGCGTCGGTGGTGTAGCTGTTAGCATGGTTGCCTTCCAAGCAATCGATCCGGGTTCAACTCCCGGCCGACGCATCATTGTTAAAATATCATTTTGCAGTTCAAGAATACTGTTTAAATCAAACGAGAACGGAAATCAACTATTTCCCTTTAAATATTCAACAAGCGTCGGTGGTGCAGCGGTTAGCATGGTTGCCTTCCAAGCAATCGATCCGGGTTCAACTCCCGGCCGACGCATCATTGTTAAAATATCATTTTGCAGCTCAAGAATACTGTTTAAACCAAACGAGAACGGAAATCAACTATTTCCCCTTAAATATTCAACAAGCGTCTGTGGTGTAGCGGTTAGCATGGTTGCCTTCCAAGCAATCGATCCGGGTTCAACTCCCCGCCGACGCATCATTGTTAAAATATCATTTTGCAGTTCAAGAATACTGTTTAAACCAAACGAGAACGGAAATCAACTATTTCTCCTTAAAAATTCAAGAAGCGTCGATGGTGTAGCAGTTAGCATGGTTGCCTTCCAAGCAATCGATCCGGGTTCAACTCCCCGCCGACGCATCATTGTTAAAATGTCATTTTGCATTTCAAAAATACTGTTTAAACAAAACGAGAACGGAAATAAACTATTTCCCCTTGAAAATTCAACAAGTATCGGTGGTGTAGCGGTTAGAATGGTTGCCTTCCAAGCAATCGATCTGGGTTCAACTCCCTGCCGACGCATCATTGTTAAAATATCATTTTGCATTTCAAAATTACTGTTTAAACCAAACAAGAAAGGAAATCAACTATTTCTCCTTAAAAATTCAACAAGCGTCGGTGGTGTAGCGGTTAGCTTGGTTGCCTTCCAAGCCAACCGATCCGGGTTCAGCTGCCGGCCTCCGAATCATTGTTAAAGGATCATTTTGTGGTTCAACGATACTGTTTAAACCAAAATAGAACGGAAATGAACTATTTCCCCTTAAAAATTCAACAAGCGTCGGTGGTGTAGCGGTTAGCATGGTTGCCTTCCAAGCAATCGATCTGGGTTCAACTCCCGGCCGACGCATCATTGCTAAAATATCATTTTGCAGTTTAAAAATACTTTTCAAATCAAACGAGAACGGAAATCAACTATTTCCCCTTAAAGATTCAACAAGCGACGGTGGTGTAGCGGTTAGCATGGTTGCCTTCCAAGCGATCGATCCGGGTACAACTCCCGGCCGATGCATCATAATAAAAATATCATTGTGCAATTCAAAAATACTGTTTCAACCGAACAAGAACGGAAATCAACTATTTCCCCTTAAAAATTCAACAAGCATCGGTGGTGTAGCGGTTAGCTTGGTTGCCTTCCAAGCAATCGATCCAAGTTCAACTCCCGGCCGACGCATCATTGTTAAAATATCATTTTGCATTTCAAAAATACTGTTTAAACCAAACGAGAACGGTTATCAACTATTTCCTCTTAAAAATTCAACAAGCGTCGGTGGTGTAGCGGTTAGCATGGTTGCCTTCCAAGCAATCGATCCGGGTTCAACTCCCGGCCGACGCATCATTGTTAAAATAGCATTTTGCATTTCAAAAATACTGTTTAAACCAAACGAGAACGGTTATCAACTATTTCCTCTTAAAAATTCAACAAGCGTCGGTGGTGTAGCGGTTAGCATGGTTGCCTTCCAAGGAATCGATCCGGGTTCAACTCCCGGCCGACGCATCATTGTTAAAATATCATTTTGCAGTTCAAGAATACTGTTTAAACCAAACGAGAACGGAAATCAACTATTTCCCCTTAGAAATTCAACAAGCGTCGGTGGTGTAGCGGTTTGCATGGT
Source organism: Chrysaora quinquecirrha (assembly GCA_014526335.1). NCBI lineage: Eukaryota > Metazoa > Cnidaria > Scyphozoa > Semaeostomeae > Pelagiidae > Chrysaora > Chrysaora quinquecirrha. The sequence continues at coordinate 175,191 of JACTAT010000155.1, forward strand.
TGCCTTCAAGCAATCGATCCGGGTTCAACTCCCGGCCGAGGCATCATTGTAAAATATCATTTTGCAGCTCAAGAATACTGTTTAAACCAAACGAGAACGGAAATCAACTATTTCCCCTTAAATATTCAACAAGCGTCTGTGGTGTAGCGGTTATTATGGTTGCCTTCCAAGCAATCGATCCGGGTTCAACTCCCGGCCGACGCATCATTGTTAAAATATCATTTTGCAGCTCAAGAATACTGTTTAAACCAAACGAGAACGGAAATCAACTATTTCCCCTAAAAAATTCAACAAGCGTCGGTGGTGTAGCGGTTAGCATGGTTGCCTTCAAGCAATCGATCCGGGTTCAACTCCCGGCCGACGCATCATTGTTAAAATATCATTTTGCATTTCAAAAATACTGTTTAAACCAAACGAGAACGGTTATCAACTATTTCCTCTTAAAAATTCAACAAGCGTCGGTGGTGTAGCGGTTAGCACGGTTGCCTTCCAAGCAATCGATCCGGGTTCAACTCCCGGCCGACGCATCATTGTTAAAATATCATTTTGCATTTCAAAAATACTGTTTAAACCAAACGAGAACGGTTATCAACTATTTCCTCTTAAAAATTCAACAAGCGTCGGTGGTGTAGCGGTTAGCATGGTTGCCTTCCAAGCAATCGATCCGGGTTCAACTCCCCGCCGACGCATCATTGTTAAAATATCATTTTGCAGTTCAAGAATACTGTTTAAACCAAACGAGAACGGAAATCAACTATTTCTCCTTAAAAATTCAAGAAGCGTCGATGGTGTAGCAGTTAGCATGGTTGCCTTCCAACAATCGATCCGGGTTCAACTCCCGGCCGACGCATCATTGTTAAAATATCATTTTGCATTTCAAAGATACTGTTTAAACCAAACGAGAACGGTTATCAATTATTTCCTCTTAAAAATTGAACAAGCGTCGGTGGTGTAGCGGTTAGCATGGTTGCCTTCCAAGCAATCGATCCGGGTTCAACTCCCGGCCGACGCATCATTGTTAAAATATCATTTTGCAGTTCAAGAATACTGTTTAAACCAAACGAGAACGGAAATCAACTATTTCTCCTTAAAAATTCAACAAGCGTCGGTGGTGTAGCGGTTAGCATGGTTGCCTTCAAAGCAATCGATCCGGGTTCAACTCCCCGCCGACGCATCATTGTTAAAATGTCATTTTGCATTTCAAAAATACTGTTTAAACCAAACGAGAACGGAAATAAACTATTTCCCCTTGAAAATTCAACAAGCATCGGTGGTGTAGCGGTTAGAATGGTTGCCTTCCAAGCAATCGATCTGGGTTCAACTCCCTGCCGACGCATCATTGTTAAATTATCATTTTGCAGTTCAAGAATACTGTTTAAACCAAATGAGAACGGTAATCAACTATTTCCCCTTAAAAATTCAACAAGCGTCGGTGGTGTAGCGGTTAGCATGGTTGCCTTCGAAGCAATGCACCAGGATTGAATTCCCAGCAGACGGTTACTGTTTTGACATCAGTTGATAGTACAACACACTGTGTTAACGAAATAGAAAGTTTTTTTAGTCTTCCCCTGTTAATTTCTATTTTAGTGTTGGTTTTTTGTAAAGTAGACTAAATGTAAAGATGACCTGTTGACGTCACTTACCTGATTCTGCAGGAAGACATGAATTTTTTCCAACAATCCCAAGTTTGTAAACTCTTTTGGTAGATATGGTGGAAAAGACTGAAATTTTAATTATTGACAAGCATTAGCACCGACTTCTATCTATTTAGGGTTTGAAATTTTGATGATAAATTGTAAAACTAGCGCGGCTGAATTTGATCGAACAGCATAAGCACAGAAACCAATTTCAATGAAAATCGGCAAAGTTCAAGTAAGTTGAACCTTGCCATCGATCAAAAGTGATGGGCGAGATGCCGGGCTTGCAAAGATGAGCTTGTTCAGTCTAGAGTGGAAAGGGCCATTGGAATTATTTGGTCAGCAAGACTGTGCATGGGAATATGCTGTCTATGCACAGAATACTATAATTTCTCCGACAATAGAAATGAATCCAATATATGATCGAATTCCACCCAGTAGACCTTTTCAAAGAGGCCTGGGTCAAGCGCGACATTTCCTCGGAAAATGGTACACATTTCCAGTAAGGGAATCCTCTCCGCGTGCAACAACTAGAATTATGGTCGTTTAAGGAGCTGTTGTGCATCAAATTTTACTTCAAATTCACGTTTAATTCGAATGAAAGTGAAATAACGGCTTCAAATCCCACTATATCTGCTCGAAGAGACTTTTAATGCAATATTTTCCTGTTTGTGAGTTGCTGGAAATGTCCACCATTTTCCAGAAAAATGTCGCACCCGACCCAGGTCTATTCGACCGCCTGCGTTCAAGTGCAAACAAATAAGTTCTCGATCGTTGGCAGTTGAATACGATCGAATTGACGCATTCGTTTCCGTAGTGCAGAATTCACGCTTAAAGCAAAAAGTTTACAGTGTACAGTGTACAACTGAGTGTACAAGCATCAAAACAGGAGGACCCAAGTTGCAAGTGGCGATACATGAGACTGTCAGAATGCACTACGGTTGGTTATTATGCTTGATGTGGTGGTGTTTTTTGCGTGCTGTGGTGGACAAGCATCACTGTGGTGGGTTACTTTGCTTATCCACCACAGTACACAATAAGTACCACCACACTGTGTGTATTCACATGCGTGTTCTTCCAACCTTTTGATTCTTGATTTTCTTCAGTATGGCTACCAGCTCTTCTTTGTCTCTTACGTCAACAGTATAAGAGTGAGGCTGTCGCACGAAATCTTCCAAATATGAATTTTGTGACGTAACCTTGACAATAAAGAACAAAAATTATATAGCCTGTGTACCAGACTCCAAATTTTATAAATTATACTTACTTTTTGGTAAGGGTCTGATACACAGGCTAAAATTATACAGAGTCAAATGACGAGAGAGTAGAAGGAATGAATTGGTTTCATATCGTGTTGGTTTAACACGAGATCTAGCTAAACGCAATGCAGCATTGTCAACTCCCCTCCCCCGTCTTTATACTTTCCATCTATTCAAATCAATAGTTGTGTGTCATAATCAAATAATAACTGCAGGGTGTTCCAAAAAAAGGAAAAATATGCTGTAATAAATTTCAATGGTAAATAAAGCATGTGCACAAACTTTATGCACATTTCATGCAATAGAGGATTTTCTGTTACTGGGATAAGTGACAGCAAGGGTTCATTGGTACAACAATTGGTTAGTTCAGGCCAAGGGTTTGAAAAATGATTGATTGAGGCGAACAAAATTGTTTCAAAAATTTTTTATGGCGAGTTGTGCTCGATTGAAGTACACATTTAACTGTTCTTTGTGTTAACTAAAACAATATTGTGTTAAAAGTTTTGCTTCTTCCTAGTGTTATTCACGAAGTAAAGCATTATAAATTGATGCCAGCATAATTCTCATTCCTTGAAAAATATGAGGCCAAATTTCATGGTCAAAAATTAAATTTTGACTTAGGTACGAAGGTTTCTTTACCGGGTTCGTTTTTTTGGAACACGCTGTAGAACTTTCTGTAAATACATAGTTGCATGTGTAATTTTACTAGCGCAAAAAATCGTTTGACTAGAAAATAGCATAACTAGAAATTCTGTTAATGAGTAGTCAGTCAGTTAGAAAGTTAGACAATAAGTCAACTTGAATAGACAAGGCAGAGAATCGTCTCTCAAATGTAGTCTGGCACCGTCTGTTCTCTGTGCACAAGTAAAACCCAAGCAGCTAAAGATCATTTACTACGAACGATCCTGGCAACAAAATCACATCTTTCAGGTAATCGTCTATAGTCTGGGAGCTGAAAAGGCAAGCACGGATTTCGTAATTCATGAGTCTGTCACGAAAGTCATCCAATTAGCTTAGGCAAGAGTTGGAATTTCAATCAAAAGATTCTCTAGGGAAAATCCTGGTCCTTGAATTTTAGAAATGCTAATGAATTCTACAACGTCGTTATGTATCCACTGAATTAAAGCGTGACAATGATTCAAGTACCGGATGTAATGATATTTTACACTGGCCTAACTAGGATTTCATTTCTGATTTTGATGATATCTAAGAGTAATCTTTAAAAGAGTATTCAGCCTTTCGAACGTAATCTTTCTTTGGACAGCGGCTTTGTACTGTTATACTATACAAAGTAGAAAAAATGCAATAATTTGATATCAGCTATGCTTACCTTTCTTAGAATAGGTTTTCCTTTAAAAAAATCGTCGTTCAGTTTGTTTTTCGGGACAGCAAACTAAAAGAAAAACAGGAATAGGTCCAAGATAACCGCTTTTAAACTTGCCTGTTTAAGGACTCTTATGGTCCGTTATTCCAATAACTGTAACGGTGTAAATATATTCGGACTTTACAAGGCTGTTTCTGACACCGTATTAGACATGATAGTCACCACTTATCATGACTGTAACGGTCTTTATACAAAGTGTGGACAAAACAGGGTTCACCCTCGGTAAAATTTAACCTGAGGCGAACCTGGGCCAGTATGTATAGTTTGGACAGGGCTGCAACGAGAGAAAGATCACTGGAGTATTTCATGACAATAAGGTGCCAACCAGATTGAAAAGGAAACTTTTCAATGTGAAAGCGAAACCCTTAACGCAACCAGAACATTTATCGCTGTGCAAGAGCTGAGAAACGCAGATGGGGGTGGGAAAATGAAGAGGTCGAGATTTGCATTAGGAATCAATAAAAACGACAGCATCGTGATGGGGGTAATAAGGGGATGATTTCGATTAAAGGAGCTAACATCAGCACTGCCCGGGGGGGTTACTTCCACTGTTAATCATACCAGATGCACCGCCCAAATTGGTAACTTTTTCAGCGACGATTTCCCTACAAATGGGTTGGTTTTTCGTAAAGAATCTCTACACATGGGTAGTAAGCTATACAAAAACGTTAAGACATGGATTAATTTTAAAAGCATGAAAAATATTTTGTATCTAGATTGAATCAATTTAATGGTGCAAATCGGGTAAGTGCGTTTTAGTTTTCAACACAAAGGCCTTTTCACTGCATTTAGAGTTGCTGCGCAGAGTTCAAATATTTGAGCTATTGGTACAAAAGGGTAAGAATATTTCGTTGTTCTTGCTATACATGGGTACTACGAGCAACAGACTGTGCGACAGAAAATATCCGTAAACATGGATGGGTTTACTGGGTGGCACGTCTAGTCCTTTAAACAATGAAGTATCCCCCCCCGGCAGCACTGCAGGTAAAAGTAGACTCCACTGGTTAGAAAATGTGCTGATAAAGGGATATGGCTACGCCGCGGAAAACAATGCCAAAAATGAATGTTTGTGATGATAAAAAAAGGAAAACAAAAGAAAACGGGGCGAGGTGGGACTGGCCCAAGCATGGTAAGTAATACCCAAGTAACCCAGAAGTAAAGGAGTATGATAGTAATGCTATTATGTAAAACCTTTATTCACTCACTTTTGGATTAAGATAAACAGCACCTTGTGAAATAGCATCTAATGGCCCTGGACCTTCAAATGGAAATCCTAAACCAATAAACAACTGAAAAATAAAACAAAAAATTCATTACTTTCATACCGACAATGAATGTGTATGCATTGGAATTTTTTGTTCATTTTATTTCAAATCGATTTCATTTTATACGTACATACATGTATGATTGTATTATATATATATACGGGTTCTTTGGGGGTATCAAAACCAGAAAACTCGGAAGAAAATTGGGACAAACCCGAAAACCCGGATTACGAAGAAGCTACAGGGTGGCCCGAAAAAAGGGACCCCCTAGCTAAATAATTTTTAAATAATTTATTCTTAAGTTGGAATTTTATGAAATTAATACTACATGATATTCAACTCAAATGAGATATTTCTTATAAATATCATGATGATATGGGTTAGCATCTCTGAATAAATTGACTTTTGAAACTTTACAATCCAAAAACGCACTGTAACAAAATTTATATCCTTTATACCCTTATGCAACCCCAATCCTGCTCAATACACTTCTCTAATATGACTGACCATACATTAATGGCTGTGACAATTTTACTCTGGGGTAATGATTCCCGTTCACGAACAATCACAGTACTCAATGGTGGAATATAAACAGCAGGTTTTGGGACATCATAAATTTAAGTTTTATAAAATTCCTCCTTCAGAAAAATTACTCAGAAATTATTTACCTAAGGGAGTCTCTGTCTCTTTTTTTGGGCCACCCTGTATATTTGCAGTTTGGTCTAGTTTATTTTTAACAAATTTAGTTCTTCATCCTTCATCTCTATGGGTAGGTTGTAGACCTTTTCGACGAATGGCCACCGTGATTGAAATTTTGCGAAACTTCGAGATATCGAGTTTTCGATGCAAAATCGTATAGAGCATCTAAAATTGGTGTAGGTGTAAAGATTCATTGTCCTAGCGATGCGGTACTATTGATTTTATGAGCGTTCAAAGTTCGTGATTCTATAAGGAGTTTGACCGTGAAAAGTGATTTGGGGTGAAACTTTTCAACCCAACTGTTCAAAGCCCTTATAAAACCGTAAACCTTGAATGCTCATAAAATAAATAATACAATTGCTAAGATAGTGAAACGTTGCCCATAGACTAAATTTTGGCTACTTAATACGAATTTTGTACACGCTTTTTTTGTAAGGAACCTACCTCAAGGCCTAGTTCTTAAAGTTCCTTATTTTTGGACCTCCTTTGAGGCAATTGTAGTTCAAAAAGTTTCTTAATAGTTCCTTAATTTTAACTGTACCTACAGTGGTCTTAAAAATAAAAGAGAGACACTTGCATGTGAGCCCCATGTGAGCAAAGCTCGAGACTACTCAAGGAAACATTTGATACATGCTAACGTACAATTTATGTGGTTTTCGACTGCAAATGAATGGAGCCAGCTTTATAATTCTTTATTATTTACAGTAATAAAACAATTCAACATTGAAAAGTTCCTTAATGATTCCTTAATGTTCCTCTTTAGTAGTATGAGTTCTTTAAATTTTCGGGCGTTCTAGGTTCCTTATAAAGTGGTTCTTTCTAAAAAAAGCTTGTATCGAAAAATCTATCGAGAAATCCATAATCGTGGCCGCTCATCGAAAAGGTCTTTTCCAGTATTCCCATCTGCTATTGAGTGGGAAATCAAGATTTCGTTTCGTTCAAAGTGAAGCAAAGAGGTACTCATTTTATAGTTAAAACAACTAGTTCCTCAAAATAATATGCGGGGTAAGTTGGCGGGAAAAAAAGCAAACCCCAAACCTGGGTACCATATACAGTAGTCCTTATTAAAAAATTTAGGATGACTTTTCCTTACCTTTGCTTGAGCAAGGAGATTCGTAAGATTTTTCACGTGAAGAACTCCATGATTCTTTATGTATGGATAATCTTCTGTCTGGAAAAGGAACACGGTGTTTTATTAGTAACAAGAAAGTGTTTACGCAATAATACATGCAGAGTAAATCTCGTTATAAGGATGGCACGAAAAAGGTCTTGCTGACGAAAAGTTTGCAATCATTTCGACACATCTGAACGGACATTGAAAAAATTGTTTCTGAGGTTTCTGAGGATCATCAAAGATGCACTGTAGCTAGTAACGTCCTCCAAAAGGATGGTGAAGGAAAATACTCTAAGGTCCCGAATTACAGGGGGTCCTAATAAGCGGGGGTCCGAAAATTTTGTGAAATAAAATAAGCAGGGGGATCGGAATAAGCGGGTGGGGGGGTCGGAAAACCTTGCAAGTGGTACCTTAAGTCTATTTTGCCCTAAGTGAGTATTTTTTTTCTGACACACCAAACTTTCTTTACGAGGAACAAAATTGGAATGAAATTTGACACCATATTTCAAACATGATTAAAACAAAATAATTAAATCTTCTTTATGAAATGATCATTTAACCAGTTACAAAGCTGCAATGTGGTTCTCTGTGCGAACTCCATCTAACAGACAGACGTAAAACATTGCAGACACTGGTTCGATTTCAAAGAGATTCGAAAAATCAAGCTTGTTTGCTCGGTAAAATTGATTTTTATTATAACAAACGTAAAAAAATTAATAAACGGGGGGTCCAGGTAACAGCGGGGGGGGGGGGTCTGAAAATTTTTCCAAAAATAATAAGCGGGGGGCCGGTTATTCGGGACCTTAGAGTATTCTGTGATAGAGTGACCTAGAGTGACAGTGCCAAGATCTAACTCAAACACAACCATCTTGACGTGGAACAGCAGCTAGTATTATATCTTGTATATTTAATTCTCTTCAGTTGTTCTTGATGCTTCCCGTAAATCTTCGAATAAGCCCCCGGGGGTTGCAAAAGCGATTTTGTTGGTGGGGGCTTATTCGAGGGGAGGGCTTATTTCAAAGTTCCATAGCTCCAGTGTGTTTTCGACAGAATAGCCAAGAGGCATAAGATAACTTTTCGATATTCTATAATCAAAATCAGCTGCTTGCCAAGAGCCAATGGCTGATTATTGGTTGAATTCAATTCATAATAAAGCACGTAAGCACTAGCTTCTTCAATGTTTTCATTAGTTGAAAGATGCATGATAGGCAAAAACAAATTCATATAACCTTCGAAGAATTCCCAATGGGTTCTTATTCGAGAGGAGGGCTTATTTGCAAAAATGAATTTTTAGGTGGGGGATTATTCGAGGGGGGGCTTATTCGGAAGTCGGGGCTTATTAGAAGATTTAAGTTATAAGATATTGCGTCAAAATAAGAATAAATTGGCAATGGAATGTTATGCGGATGCAATTATTATAGATCAAGGAAGCCCAGGGTTTCATCGGTTCTATCATCTCTTGAAGTCGAATAAGTACTGCACCAGCAATACTGTTAGGCTGTTGGGGATGTGAATCCAATGTGAATATCACAAAAACACGTTGAGGCTCATCTAGGCTAAATAAAAAATTTGGAGCCACAAATAGAACACAGCCAACCGCTGGTTGAAACAGTTGAACTTTTGATCTGAACCCGGAAGCATATTCCCGGAATGAAATTTCGGAAAGGATAACTCTATGAGCAATCATGTTTCATGTAATGTAGCCGACAGTAGGTAACAGACAGAGAACCTGCTTCAGATAGCATTGGCATTTATTCAATAATAATACCGGTCTCTACCGGAATACCGGTCTCACATCTGGTCTAAAGTCACAGTAGATTGAGGTTCTACAAGGATGAAAACTGAAACCTTTTCCAAGATGGCCGAAACAAAGAAAACCTTAAGGCCAAACATCGAAAATGTTTTTCTCGTTGTTATTTCACTGGCTGTGGTTTCACTTAGTTGTTATACCATACTACTAGAGCGAAATATGTCTGGAAAGCTGAAAGATCTTGAATTTAGAATTCTGGCTTCTGAGCGGACGAGAGACAAGGAAAATTGGGTTCCAATGGCAAACAAGCAAAACAGAACGGAAGTTGATAAAATAATTCAAGGTGAGAAACTTGAGGGGGACTTTTTCAATACGTATCAAGGGTTAGTTAGGGCCGCACCTCTCTCTACTTAAAAACCACCCTCTCATTAGTCATTACAAGATAGTGAAGATTTTGTTGCTGTTCCGAGAGTTCTCAATGTACCGGTTCCCGGTACGGAGTCGTAACAGCTTCACAGTACCAGTGTAGACAGAGGGGCGAGCGATCCGCAACACTTTTGTTACGGATCCGATCTAAACTATAATATATAATAGGTCTGTAGCATAAACATGTTTGAAAAAGAAGTTATGTATTACACATCTCGAATCTGATTTCAAACGTTTCAAACAGCTGAATATGATGCACATTATCCTATCTGGAATTGGCTTTTTGAGCAACATCGGAGTAGAAGTGCTAAGAGGTAGAACGGTAAAATTTGGTCAAAATATTTATGTACTCATATAACCATAGTCAATAGAAGTGAGGACTCATATATCATAGTCAATAGAAGTCCTCACTTCTATTGACTATGATATAACTAAGAAATGCAAGGTTTCGTTGGTATCTTGCACAATGTCAATGCATTATGACATTATATTGCTATTCCGTCATTCCATAATGATCATTCCGTCACTTTTCGCCATGTGCCTATATCTTGACAAAATAAAGTTATAATCACTACTAAACCAGTACATTTTCAAAGATACCCTTTTTGGACAGCTTTATACAAAAACTGCAATACCTAAATTTGTGAATTTGTTTGATTCACATTTGACTTAGATTATAGACGTGTGTATATTTTTGACATCCATGTCATGCTTTTCTATTCGAATCGTGAATATTCAAGTTTTATCAATATCGCACTGTTAAATGTCATAGAAAATTTTTGCATCCTAGCAATTTCTACTCAATCTTACCATTCAACTTGAAGCTGTATTTGCCAGTGCACCAGAAGATTCTTATCCGAACAGAAACGAGATGAATTTAGTCAATTTTGCTATCAGTTTGTTAAGAAAAGTGGTATGGAGAATTCGAAGATCAAGAAACATTATTGAAAACGCAGGCCCTATCCAAACCATTTTGAAAACGAAGTAAACTACATAGCGTTTTAATTCTCTTTCTTTTTGTCTTTTTGTAAGACTTGCAGAAGACCGTAAAGCTCGTTGAAGTTGTCAATACTCAAAATAGAGTTGAGCTCAGAAAAGCACTGAAGCGAGTAAGGATCCTTGAGGAGAACCAACAAACAGCAATAAACTTCCAACGGCATCTTGCAAATCCAAAACGTAAGTGAAAAAGAATGTTTGTAAGTAAATAGAACTTATTTGAATTAGCAGGTTTCTGTCACGTATTAGAAGGAAACAAAATTAACAAATGTTTTTGTTCCAAAGATCTTCAGACATTCAATATGGACTGGGCGTAATAAAAATATAAAACAAGTAACTTGTTTTATATACTTGCTACAAGAAATTACAACAACAAAATCTAATCTATACAGTGAAACGAAAAGCATTAAAGATTTAAACTTCGTTTGCAACTGAGGATGTTTTAAACATAGATGCCTAATTTGCTTGAATTAAAAAGTCTTAAAATATCATTTCAAAGAAGTTAGCTTCTTTAGTTCTAGAGGTTGCACCGAAGGCCCGATCATGACGTCATGAAAATATGATGACCATTTTTGGCCATAATTCTTTGTCAATGAAAACTAAGCAACTCTGGAAAAAAACTTGGGATGGGATAAATACTTTTAGATATTCATTAAATTTTGTGAATCTTACCTTTGTTTATTACATTTTTGTCAAAATTTGCAAAATTTTGAAGAAAAGTACTTCAGATGCCGCTGCAGCCCGGCCCAGATAAGGTTAAAGACATCACAGGAGGACTTAAGACTTTGGGTGCGTTCTTTCTGAGCGACGAAAAAGTTTGATTCGACATTGTACCGTTCCTTTTATTGCAGTAGCGAGGCTACTTCGTTTTTCCTGACCGAATCAAGCGAGTTGCATTAGCGAAGCAAAAACAATTGTTTGTGTTCTTTTGAAACTGATTCGGTTTTTCGTTGTTGTTTCTTAGTTTCTTAGTTACGTGATAATTTAGGACTGGGTCGAGAGAGCAAATCTCTGATTCGCTTCAAAAGAACGCACTCTTTATACAGTAGGGACCTTTTTACTTATAGTAAACCTCCTAAAGGTTCTAATTTGTGCTTTTAAACACTTGAATTGTGTCTATTTTGCTGTGCCATTTTGAGCGTTTCTAGTTTTGGAATGCAATCTCTTCATCAGAATAAAATCTAGCGGAGCATATTTTTGTAATCTGATCATACAATTTGTATAATCTGCAAGAAATTCACACTGGATACTTTTTTCATGTAGTCTTTGATGCGGACAGAAAAAGACGTTCCGCAGCGCAAACTGACAATGCAACAGCAAATTTAATGAAAGTCTACCTTCCTGTAACCCTCTTAGTCGATGGAAAACTTGGTTCAAAGATGATTTTAACAATCCAAGGTCCACCAGGTCCAAAAGGAGAACGAGGCCAGCGTGGAAAAGCCGGACCACATGGCTTCAAAGGCAGCAAAGGAGATATGGGAATACGAGGGCCAGTTGGACCAAGTGGAAGGCAGGGACCGAAGGGAAGTAGAGGCAATCTTGGTTTCAAAGGACAAAAGGGTGAAAAGGGGGCATCTATATCAGTACCAAAAATTGTCATCCCCCCGGTTAATCAAACAGTTTTATCTTCTGGTGTAAACCTGGGTACCATATACAGTAGTCCTTATTAAAAATTTAGGATGACTTTTCCTTACCTTTGCTTGAGCAAGGAGATTCGTAAGATTTTTCACGTGAAGAACTCCATGATTCTTTATGTATGGATAATCTTCTGTCTGGAAAAGGAACACGGTGTTTTATTAGTAACAAGAAAGTGTTTACGCAATAATACATGCAGAGTAAATCTCGTTATAAGGATGGCACGAAAAAGGTCTTGCTGACGAAAAGTTTGCAATCATTTCGACACATCTGAACGGACATTGAAAAAATTGTTTCTGAGGTTTCTGAGGATCATCAAAGATGCACTGTAGCTAGTAACGTCCTCCAAAAGGATGGTGAAGGAAAATACTCTAAGGTCCCGAATTACAGGGGTCCTAATAAGCGGGGTCCGAAAATTTTGTGAAATAAAATAAGCAGGGGATCGGAATAAGCGGGTGGGGGGTCGGAAAACCTTGCAAGTGGTACCTTAAGTCTATTTTGCCCGTAAATCTTCGAATAAGCCCGAGCTTTTTGGTGAGGGCTTATTCGAGGGGAGGGCTTATTTCAAAGTTCCATAGTTCCAGTGTGTTTTCGACAGAATAGCAGAGAGAAAAAGATAACTTATCTGTATTCTATAATCAAAATCAGCTGCTTGCCAACAGCCAATGGCTGATTATTGGTTGAATTGATAGTAAAACATGCCAGCACTAGCTTTTTCAATGTTTAGTTGAAAGATGCATAATGAGCAAAAACAACTTCAAAAGGCCTTCGAATAATTCCCCATTGGGGCTTATTCGAGGGAGGGCTTATTTGCAAAAATGATTTTTAGGTGGGGCATTCGGGAGAGGGCTTATTCGGAGGTGGGGGCTTATTCGAGGATTTACGTTATAAAAATTTGGAGCCACAAATAGAACACAGCCAACCGCTGGTTGAAACAGTTGAACTTTTGATCTGAACCCGGAAGCATATTCCCGGAATGAAATTTCGGAAAGGATAACTCTATGAGCAATCATGTTTCATGTAATGTAGCCGACAGTAGGTAACAGACAGAGAACCTGCTTCAGATAGCATTGGCATTTATTCAATAATAATACCGGTCTCTACCGGAATACCGGTCTCACATCTGGTCTAAAGTCACAGTAGATTGAGGTTCTACAAGGATGAAAACTGAAACCTTTTCCAAGATGGCCGAAACAAAGAAAACCTTAAGGCCAAACATCGAAAATGTTTTTCTCGTTGTTATTTCACTGGCTGTGGTTTCACTTAGTTGTTATACCATACTACTAGAGCGAAATATGTCTGGAAAGCTGAAAGATCTTGAATTTAGAATTCTGGCTTCTGAGCGGACGAGAGACAAGGAAAATTGGGTTCCAATGGCAAACAAGCAAAACAGAACGGAAGTTGATAAAATAATTCAAGGTGAGAAACTTGAGGGGGACTTTTTCAATACGTATCAAGGGTTAGTTAGGGCCGCACCTCTCTCTACTTAAAAACCACCCTCTCATTAGTCATTACAAGATAGTGAAGATTTTGTTGCTGTTCCGAGAGTTCTCAATGTACCGGTTCCCGGTACGGAGTCGTAACAGCTTCACAGTACCAGTGTAGACAGAGGGGCGAGCGATCCGCAACACTTTTGTTACGGATCCGATCTAAACTATAATATATAATAGGTCTGTAGCATAAACATGTTTGAAAAAGAAGTTATGTATTACACATCTCGAATCTGATTTCAAACGTTTCAAACAGCTGAATATGATGCACATTATCCTATCTGGAATTGGCTTTTTTGAGCAACATCGGAGTAGAAGTGCTAAGAGGTAGAACGGTAAAATTTGGTCAAAATATTTATGTACTCATATAACCATAGTCAATAGAAGTGAGGACTCATATATCATAGTCAATAGAAGTCCTCACTTCTATTGACTATGATATAACTAAGAAATGCAAGGTTTCGTTGGTATCTTGCACAATGTCAATGCATTATGACATTATATTGCTATTCCGTCATTCCATAATGATCATTCCGTCACTTTTCGCCATGTGCCTATATCTTGACAAAATAAAGTTATAATCACTACTAAACCAGTACATTTTCAAAGATACCCTTTTTGGACAGCTTTATACAAAAACTGCAATACCTAAATTTGTGAATTTGTTTGATTCACATTTGACTTAGATTATAGACGTGTGTATATTTTTGACATCCATGTCATGCTTTTCTATTCGAATCGTGAATATTCAAGTTTTATCAATATCGCACTGTTAAATGTCATAGAAAATTTTTGCATCCTAGCAATTTCTACTCAATCTTACCATTCAACTTGAAGCTGTATTTGCCAGTGCACCAGAAGATTCTTATCCGAACAGAAACGAGATGAATTTAGTCAATTTTGCTCATAGATGCCTAATTTGCTTGAATTAAAAAGACTTAAAATATCGTTTCAAAGAAGTTAGCTTCTTTAGTTCTAGAGGTTGCACCGAAGGCCCGATCATGACGTCATGAAAATATGATGACCATTTTTGGCCATAATTCTTTGTCAATGAAAACTAAGCAACTCTGGACAAAAACTTGGGATGGGATAAATACTTTTAGATATTCATCAAATTTTGTGAATCTTACCTTTGTTTATTACATTTTTGTCAAAATTTGCAAAATTTTGAAGAAAAGTACTTCAGATGCCGCTGCAGCCCGGCCCAGATAAGGTTAAAGACATCACAGGAGGACTTAAGACTTTGGGTGCATTCTTTCTGAGCGACGAAAAAGTTTGATTCGACATTGTACCGTTCCTTTTATTGCAGTAGCGAGGCTACTTCGTTTTTCCTGACCGAATCAAGCGAGTTGCATTAGCGAAGCAAAAACAATTGTTTGTGTTCTTTTGAAACTGATTCGGTTTTTCGTTGTTGTTTCTTAGTTTCTTAGTTACGTGATAATTTAGGACTGGGTCGAGAGAGCAAATCTCTGATTCGCTTCAAAAGAACGCACTTTTTATACAGTAGGGACCTTTTTACTTATAGTAAACCTCCTAAAGGTTCTAATTTGTGCTTTTAAACACTTGAATTGTGTCCATTTTGCTATGCCATTTTGAGCGTTGCTAGTTCTGGAATGCAATCTCTTCATCAGAATAAAATCTAGCGGAGCATATTTTTGTAATTTGATCATACAGTTTGTATAATCTGCAAGAAATTCAAACTGGATACTTTTTTCATGTAGTCTATGACGCGGACAGAAAAAGACGTTCCGCAGAGCAAACTGACAATGCAACGGCAAATTTAATGAAAGTCTACCTTCCTGTAACCCTCTTGGCCAATGGAAAACTTGGTTCAAAGATGATTTTAACAATCAAAGGTCCACCAGGTCCAAAAGGAGAACGAGGCCAGCGTGGAAAAGCCGGACCACATGGCTTCAAAGGCAGCAAAGGAGATATGGGAATACGAGGGCCAGTTGGACCAAGTGGAAGACAGGGACCGAAGGGAAGTAAAGGCAATCTTGGTTTCAAAGGACAAAAGGGTGAAAAGGGGGCATCTATATCAGTACCAAAAATTGTCATCCCCCCGGTTAATCAAACAGTTTTATCTTCTGGTGTTGCAACATTCACATGTGAGGCAGTTGGAAATCCTCAACCAGAAATATCATTGGTACCAAAAGGCAAGAAGTGGAACGAACGATATGAAAGGTTTGGCAAAGGAACACTTTCAATAAGAAATGTGACGTTTTCTGATCGAGGAGAGATTGAATGTGTAGCAAATAGCGTGATTGGTGAAGATCGAAGATCTGCACACTTAACGGTTCATGGTATGGTTGAATTTTTTTCATTTTATCTTTCTATTCATCTTAATGACAATCTCATTTTATTGGAACAGAGGGCTCTTTTAGCCTATTTTTATTATTCTAAATCAAGCTCGCATAAGAACACTCCGAATACAGTAAGCTTTTTATAATAAAGCTCTCATAAGAAATTACATTTCTGAATATCAGAAACACTTTATTGAATCATAGAATGTGTCGGAGATCGAGTAATTTTCGAGGAACTCTCCGGGAACTCTATCGTTATATGGAAGAAATTGTCCCGTCTAGACGGGATGAAAAATTACGATGGTATTTTTTGTCCCTGTGTTTATATGAACAAAATCATCCCGGCTTAGGGGGACGGGACATTTTTTCTCTTTACGTGAGAAAATTAAGGTCTTATTTCTCATTTTTAAGATATTCTACTATAGCCGATGACCATTAATATCTAAACTGCTTTGATTTGGCACCTTCACCCTAAGGCGTTGTCTTATCCGCCATCGATAAAACTTTGTTTCAAAAATGTTTGTATTACGCATACATATAACTCTCATGGTGAAAATTGTCCAGACTAGGCGGGATGAATTGTGTTTATATGGAGAAAAGTCATCCTGCCTAGCCAAGATCCGGTTTACATGCAAAAGGGATCCCACTTTGCCAGGAAGAAATTTTATCATATAACCCAAATGTGAAAATAATAAAGAGATAATAGTAGTGGTGAGATCTCAGCCAATTGCCCTGTCTGGGCAAAGAGGGAAAATTTCTTCCATAAAGCCATAGTTGTCGTTTTTGAAAGATTGGCATTTCTAAACAAACTAAATCGTGTTGTCGCTGCAACAAAATATGTTCCAGTTCAGATATCTTGTCTACATTCTGGTGGGATTCCACCAGTTCAGGTTTCTTGGAAGAGAATAGGGAAGGAATTGCCTAAAAATGCCATTTTGTCTCAAAACAATCAAACGCTGGAAATAAGAAAGTTCCAATTAGAAGATGTTGGAGTATACTCATGTAATGTGAAATCATTGATGTCTAATATTAGCCAAGAAACTAATTTCGTTTATACCAACATGTACCTTCAGAGTTGCGAGATTTTGAAAGATCACGGTGAAAGCAAATCTGGGAATTATATGATAAATCCCAGCGGAGATCCGTCTCAGAAGCCTGTGCAGGTTTATTGTGATATGAACAACAAGTTAGGCCGTGGTGTCACTTTGGTGTCGCATGATAGCGAGGCCAGAACTAGAGTTTCAGGCCTCGAGCAGCCAGGTCTTTACAAAAGGCAAGTGAATTACAATATGCCAAATGCTCAAATAGAAGCGTTAAAACGTCTTTCAAAGCAATGTGATCAATTTATCAAATATGAATGCGTTGGAAGTGGTTTGTGGTTAGGCAGTTCAAATCCATACGCCTGGTGGGTGTCATTTAATGGTCGTAAAATGCAGAACTGGGGTGGAGTGAGGTACCCTAATAGAGGTTGTGCGTGCACGCTAGATAAATCTTGCCCTGGCTCAGATACATGCCTTTGTGATATAAATACAGGTAGAATGCGCACTGACAGTGGTTACTTGCAAGATAAAGAATTTTTGCCTGTGAAGGAGCTTAGATTCGGCGATACTGGAGACAAAGGAGAAGAAGGTTTTCATACTCTAGGAAAATTACGTTGCTACTGATCTGTTAATTTTGTTTTCTGTTAATATTGTTTGTAAGAACTTCAGTAATGTTTTTCTATCTCTCGAATAATTGTTCATACCGATACGCTACTTTATGCAGCAGTATGACATCAAATTTGAAATATTTGATTGTGTAGTATGTATGAAATGCATGGTACTATAGTATAATACCTGAATATCATACTTTCAGGAAAGTTTCAGGAAAAAATTTTCAGTGCAATACCTTTTAAACTTGGTGTCTCGTTTTTAAAATTTTCGAAAACTTCTTCAGAAAAAACGATTTGCCTTCAGATTCCAATCCAGCACCTCAAGTTATTGTTGAAGCAGATTTTCAAGCCCTGATAATGCCGATTTTATTGAGAGGAGAAGACTCATAACTTATAAAGTATTTGTTCGTGAACAACCCCGCTTGATTTTTGTGTTTAAATTCCAAATTTTCAAACTTTATATAGAGTTATAAGATCAACTATGATGCAAATGGTTATTGCGGTTGTTTAAGGCTGCCGATGCTTTTTGCTTGCGAAGAGTGGGACTTATATGAGTACAAAGACTAACATCATGAAAACTCTAGAAGGATGATAATTTGACTCAACGTTAACCTTGAGGAGCTAACTTCGCATTTGAAGTAAATGTTTTGCTTTAAAAAACTTTCGTTAATTTTGAGGCTCTAAGTTGAAAATGTGTATGGTTATGCATATAATTTGTATGAAAATAAACCAAAAACGCGTGTTGTTGATATTTTTCACGTACCTTCCCTATCATTGTTGCATGAAGCTCAAAATAATCTTTGATAATTTCAAGATATTGAGCATTTCCCTAAAACAAATAAAATAAGTTTGTAATTTATAATGTGATTAAAATGTTGCAGTTTTCTCCTATCGATGATTGCACCTTCGGTAAATTGCTAGAACAAAAATACCTCTCCGAACTGATGTATAAATGGTTACCTGGCAGTTATGAACACACCCTACTATAAGCTAATGCCGGATTTGGGGAAAGCTGCACAATCTGTGAGTAGCCTTAGGCTGGGAATACGGCTAAAAACAACCCCTTTTCATTGAATCTGCTACGATTTTTGGCATTTCAGCCCTCAAATTGCTTGAAAGTTGCTTAACATATTTTGTTCCT
>JACTAT010000155.1:194440-229719 GCA_014526335.1 Chrysaora quinquecirrha
CAGCTAATAGAACCCAGCGTGTCATCATTTCTAAAGAATATCAAAATAGTTTAATCATATAACGTATCTGAACATCTTATTGGTGTCTGTTTGAAATACTGTAAAGCAAAACTGCAATAAAAATAAGATATATTAAAACAATAAAATGAAACAACAATGTTTTGAGAGCAGCGTAGCGTAGTGGTTAGCACTTGCGCCATTTGGGCTCAAGGTCTGCGGTTCAAACCCAGGCTAGGGAGCACAAATTTACAAGGTGAAAAAACCTTGCTCTCTGTGACCCCGCACCAAGGTGTAAAATTGGTACCTTGCTGATGAAGGCCTTAAAACCCTCGTAGCGCCGACTGTATGGCTGCAAGCGAGTCGATATATACTCCCCAGGGAGTATAGCAAAAAAAATGGAAAATGAAAACAATGGCCTGAGGTAAGGGGGTAAATAGTTGTAAATCGCTGTTGAATATGTCCAGTTATGGATAACGGCGCTATATAAAAGCCATGACCTTTACCTTTGACCTTTACCAATGTTTCACGATTTTTGACATTACAAGGATTTACAATGTTCGGTGTTGTTGCTCAACGCATGGAAAAATTGAAACAAAAACCGGCTCTCCATGACAATGGTCCTGATAAATCCTTTTCCTGATGCATGAAACCGCAGTGAAATTTGGAAACACTGTCTGCTATTTAAAATGGCCATTAGGACTGACAAGGCCTTCCGTGATAGACGATCTAATACATTATGACTACTAGTCCAGTTACACCGGGGAGGGGGGCTAACTCCCATATATTTGTCGGTATGCACTGTCCTCTAGAAGCCCGAGTGCAGACCAATATCCAGGGCTAGATTTTGTAACGATAGCCTCATAATCAGGGCATCATCTTGAAAACATACCCCATAAATGCATGTGTTCCCAACTGTAGCCAGTAGCTCAGTTGGTAGAGCGTCGGACTAGAATTCCGTGGTCGCAGGTTCAATTCCTGCCTGGCTCGAAGTTTTAACTTCGAGTTGGGTCGACGTGGCACTGTGCGAGTGTTAATTAAAATAACATTCAAACATAGTAGCAAAAACCTTTGAAAATTGGTTCGTTGCTCGCAACGCTACAATTGCCGTGAATGTAGTAGTTGGTGGATTCCAACACATTCACAATACCATCATGTCGGAGATGGATATCTCTGCTAGCCACAAGTCGATAATAAGGATTGAGTTTGCATGTGTTCCCAACTGTAGCCAGTAGCTCAGTTGGTAGAGCGTCGGACTAGAATTCCGTGGTCGCAGGTTCAAATCCTGCCTGGCTCGAAGTTTTAACTTCGAGTTGGGTCGACGTGGCACTGTGCGAGTGTTAATTAAAAACTGTCTATCTGACATTGGTAAACTTCAACCTAATAAATATCTCTTGTAGAAATATAAAAATCATAACTGCTTTTTTCTCAAAGTAAGGTTACTGTCAAATCTGAAAGGTTTCTGCATCAGCAGTCACAAACCAAACTCAAAGAAAATAATCATAAAAGAAAATCATTCTGACTTCACTGTGGTCGCAAAAAGACTAGAAGCCAGAAAACATCCCTGAAAGTCTGTTGAACAAGGTGTCTGAAAGCAATATCCCACACGTCCTGTTTTTGCTTAACGCGACTGACCGTTGAGTTCTTGTCTAAGCGAAAATTTGAAATAACATTTGAAGCAAAGCTTGATACATGCATAAAATAGAATGGCGGACATTTAGACCATACTTTCCAGTTAAAACATTCCCCCAACATTCCTTATCTTTTTATTTGTACCCTGCATAGTTTGCTTGTTTCGTTACATCTGTATTTGTGACAACAGATTTCTTAGTTTAGATTACTCCCACTAAAGTGCAGATAGGGTTAAAATTTGTCTACCAGATACGCTTATTAATTTGAAGCTTATGTTGTTTAATTTTGGTAAGATTCTACCATAGGAGAGATTTTATATTAATAGGGGATTACTTTTTTGGCCAACCCGATAGTAATAATATAATAAATAAATAGCAAAGAAAATGGATTATATTTTGTATGCTTAGCTTTTACTTCACCGACCCGCAATCGCCGTCAAAATCAAACAAAAAAACCCTTGAGATATTACCAAGATTTTGTGAGAGATCTATTTTGTCTTTGGGTCTATATGCAATATTGCGATGTGCTTAGGCTATATATTTTTTATTTTTATAGTGTCCAAAAAAGCAATATTGGTGCTAACGAATATTAACACAAGCGATTCTTACCTTGCGTCAAGTCAAGCTCCCTCACCAGCAAAACTGAGCCAAATCGAAGTTGGCGCTGCTAAAATACCCTACTCTCTGCGAAGGGCGTGAATCGACATTTTGTTTCCCTTTGACCAATCAGATACCACCAACCTTTTGATATCCAAATTTCCTTAATTAGTCAAGGGTGAAAATACCGACTTTTTTATTCAAATATTACTTTTTTAACTTTTAAAAACTGTAACAAAGAAAGGGATAGATGAAACAATGAGATTTGCAACGCTTATCTTGTTATAATGTCTCATGTATGTTATCATGAATCGTATAAAATTACCCTTTAATCTTCATTTTTCTATGAGAACCTTTGGACCAAGAATTGCGCATTTTAGGGTTTCTTGGGGATTTTTGCTCCCTCCCCCCTTGTCACGCACTGGCACTGAAAAACTGACCATTTTCCATGCTTGATTCCGTGGAACTAGAAATTTTGGCGCGTGAATGCGTGAATCTAAACTCTTGCGTGTCGCGTGAAATACTTTGGTACGGCTCGTGATTTCGTGATTTACAGAATTGGTGACATAATTGAGAGGTTGCTTGAATTGTTATTCTCTCTTATGATGAATTAATTAATTTCCCTAAAATCTTAAGTTTGTGTCTTCCTTGTTACAATCTCGTCCTGGCAAGAATTTTTCAAAGCCAATCCTTTAGATATTTGCAGTTACACGCTTTTTTTATAACGAATAACTTTATATGGAACCTACATGTAGAAGGCCTGAAAATTTAGAGAACTTATACTACTAAAGAGAAAATCACTAAGGAACTTTTCATTGTTGAATATTTTTATCATTGAAAACAATCAAGAATTTGAAAGATCGTTCCATTCATTTGCAGTCGAAAATCACATAGATCGTACTTTACGCATGTATCGAATGTTTCCTTGAGTAGTTTCGAGCTTTGCTTACATGCAAATGTCTCTGTACAGTAGTCATTAAACTGTATGTGCAGTTAAAATTAAGGAACTATTAAGGAACTTTTGGAACTACAATCGTCTCAAAAGGGGTTAAAAAATAAGGAACTTTAAGAACTAGGCCTTGAGCTAGGTTCTTCATAAAAAAGCATGTAAACATCCTGAATATTGATCCTGCTTAAAATTTCGAGGAGCAAAGCCAAAAGTTGAGTGTACACTCATTTTTTTATAAGAAACCGTTTATAAGAAACCGTAGGGCCAGATTTTCAAAACTTAAGAAACTTTGGTAGGAGATTTTGTGTGAACCAAAAAAGTTAAGAAACTTTTTATATTTTTCTTAACGAGAAGAACAACTGCCACACTTCAGTCCCACAGAACATTAGCTTCTAACGTGTTTGGTTTTGTTCCTAGTTCAATTTGGTTACATTTAATAAGATATTTTAGCTGTTTGCAATGAAATTTGCATTTATTTTTGCTTCTCTATATCCAATTCATGTTTTGCAGTGATAGAAAATAAAGAAATGACGGTATATGAAGGAAAATTAGGTTTTTATGTTAAGAAGCTTGCTAAGAAACTTTTCGTACCATAATTGGGGTGAAAGCTAAGAAACTCTGGTACGAAGATTTAGCATAGTTTCTTATAAAAAAATGAGTGTATTTACTACCAATTTTGGATGTTCAATCTCAGATAACATCTGAGATAAAAGAGGGACAAAATGTGCCCCCCTCCCCCCTAAGTTTAGAATGATCTCAAAGATCGAGATGAGGTAGGATCAAATATTGGTGTTCACATTTTATACTTAATTTACTGAGACCCTTCTTGGTATTAAACTATACTTATATACTCTATTTGTTTGTTAGAACTGTACATTGCCTAAGCTTTTAAGTAGTTAAAAATTCGCATTGCGTTTTAGCAGTTTTCTGAAAAGTTTTTTCGCACAAATTTTGCCCCCCCCCATTCATTTTGAACCCCACTAGGTCTTGAATGTGGTTCCAACCCCATGCCTATTTCAATCCTCCCTCAACAATAGGGCATAAGCGGCATAAGAGTATGTAGGGTGTATGAAAAGTTTAAATGTTGCAATTTTGTTGTACCTTCTAAAATTCGGGTAAACGTGGAAGCACACTTAGTTTTATAGTCCGTTCGAAGGTTTGAACCTCTTTCCCTCCTCTTTAAACCTCTTGAAGCTTTTTTAATTCCTCATGACATCCTAATCAAGTATCATTAGTTTCTTCATTATGTCATCCAACGTACGAATTAAACCCAGACTATAGGAGGAAGAGCTGAAGCTAAAATATTCGAATCTCTTACTCCATGGGAACTTCGTTCTTAAGATGTTAGTGATCCAGGGGAGTACTCATTAATTTTCAATACGGGGGGTCCATGGCAATATTTGGGGTCCGAAATCTTAAGCTTATTCAATATTTGGGGTCTGTGAATTATAACATGGACAACAATTCAATATTTGGGGTCCACAAATCTGAAGGAAGAATCTTGCAATTTAGTGTGATTCATTACATTGACCAATCCAAGTGCCAAGAGCTTATAAATTGTAAATTGTCATGACACTGATGGCTTAACCCGAGAAAACATTTTAGGTGTCAAAAAATAGATGGCAATATTTCGGGTCTCCATGACATTAAACTCAATATTTGGGGGTCTGCAAGGAAATAGTGGCATGGACCCCAAATATAAATGTTGAGACCTGCAAGTTTCTTATCATTTTGGGTCGAGTACTGAAAGTTTATTAACAAATACTGATCTCAGTACTGAGTTTCTTATAAACGGGTTTCTTATAAAAAAAGACTGTAGGTCTTTAATTAAAGACGGAAATTCATTACTTAAGAGAAACTTTCCTAATGACATGCGGAATGAAGTTCCAAAATTTTCATACTGTAAATCTCAAAGACCTCTATCAACATTGAAATTTACATTTGTCAGAAAAATTTCGCCTTTACATTTTGCGCGTTTCAGGTGTCATGTTGGTGAACTTGTGGAAGCAAGTAAAAAAAATCATGAAAAACCAGACAGATGGGGATTCTTATTTACAGTTTTGTTGGCAGTATTATTTTGACTCGATTTAATTACACCATCAAATAATAAGGATATAACATGATTTAAGTGCGTTGAAACTCATTTTCAATTTTCAGCCAATGGTAGAATGCCCAATCTATACTTTTCCTCAAACGGTTTCTCCCAACTTTCCACTTCAGCAAATTTCACGGGGCCATCAAGCCACCCCGACAACTGTAACCTTAACCTTAACCATTATCTGATCTTCGTTTCTTTTAAGAGTGACTCAATTAATAATTTCTCGCTGCGTTATCAATGGTTGTCCTTTCTAGTTAATCTTTGTAGTTTGTCAAATTTAATCTTAGGCGACTTGCGGAAGGCGATTTGATTGAGTAATACCAACATTAAAGCCATCTTCTTTTTTCATACATGAGGAGGCTCATTGTTGCTTTTGAATTCTTTCTCTCGTCTTTTTAGTCAATTAAAAATTGCAGATTATAGCTGTATGTTACAATGTAAAAAGATGGACAGAATTTAATCAACTATCTGAAGACATAAAAGCACAAGGATTTAGGCCTACAAAGGGCTTTTGTATTCCTGCGTCAACCCACAGTCCGCAGATTACTGTGAAAAGTTACCATACAATTCAAGGTAGTCTAATCGCGTTAAAGATTTTAATCTCAGCTGAAATCCAAATTTTGCAACTGATAACTCAAAACTCGCAATGAAAAACTCAAAACTCTCAATCGACTACTCAAAACCCTCAACTGACAATTCAATACTCACAACTGAAAACTCAAAGCACGCAGATCCAATGTGACATCTTGAAACTCGCAACTGACAACTCCATACTCACAACTGACAACTCCAAACTCGCAATTAAAAACTCAAAACTCTCAATCGACTTCTCAAAACCCTCAAATATTAATTTGGAACTCGCAACTGAAAACTCAAAGCCAGGGCCGTAGCCACGGGGTTGTGGGGGTGTGAGTCGACCGTCGGCGAATTTGAGAAGAACGGAATTTTTCGGCAATAGTAACTAAGGGCGAGAAATGTTGCAAATCAGAAGAAACAAAATAAACGTGTCGGCAAATGTCGGGAAAGCGTTCAGCACATAGCTTGCCGACGAATACTAGCATCCACTTTCCACAGCTGCCGTCATGTTAGGTATCAATAACAGTTAGGGGGTTGGTAACTGCGAGCAAATGCCGAGAGAAAGTGCTTCCTTACCAGCTAATCGTATCTGTATAGGCCAGTTTGCCAGGCATAACAGATATAAGCGCGCAGCAGCAAACAGGATGGAGATACAATACAGGGGGTCGCCAAGACTGTCTATGTCTAAAATTAGAGGCTTAGTCCTATTTCAAACTGTAAAGCGCTCTAGAGTGCATTATCAAACTAGTCTCAAATTATACAGTGTATACAAGAATCAAACTGGCAAATGATTACAATGTTGTTGTTCAACTGCTGAAAAGGATGTGTTTCACGGCATTTTAGAGTTCAAGTTTTCAAAATTTTCCCGGGGGAACATGCCCCCGGACCCCTCTTGCATGTGTAATACTCCACTCAAGCATCATACTCCTGGCCTGACGGTTGTGTGCAAAGCATGGGAAACATAAAGAAATTCGCCAAAGAAAGAGCAACAGTCAAGCCACACCCACCTCTAAAAAGCCACACCCATTTTGTAGGCAAAATACCGAGCTACAGCCCCCCCCCCCCCAGTCGTTGAGTCCAAGCGACGGCCCTGCTCAAAGCTCGCAAATCCAATGTGACATCTTGAAACCTGCAGATGACAACTCGAAACTCGCAACTGACAATTCAATACTCACAACTGACAACTCAAAACTCGCAATTGAAAACTCAAAACTCTCAATCGACTACTCAAAACCCTCAACTGACGATTTGAAACCCGCAAATGAAAACTCGAAACTCGCAACTGCAAATTCAATACTCACAACTGACAACTCAAAACTCGCAATTAAAAACTCAAAACTCTCAATCGACTACTCAAAAACCCTCAGCTGACAATTTGGAACTCGCAACTGACAACTCAAAGCTCGCAAATCCAATGTGACATCTTGAAACCTGCAGATGAAAATTCGAAAATCGCAACTGACAACTCAAAACTTTCAACTCGCAACTGACCCCCGAACTGACCGAGTAACCGAGTAAACCTAAAAAATTTGGTGCACCTCAGAATTAACAACTGACAAACTGAAAAATCGCGAATTGCAACGAAGAATTCGTGCAGGGCTCGTGGATAATCGTATCTCCTGGGGTAGTACATTCTGGAAGAGATCTTTCAGCTTTTGAAAAATGTCATCCATGACGCAGTTTGGCAGCATAATCTCAAGCACAATCGACTATTCTTGATGGTTTTATGCAAGTCTAAAATCGACTGAAAGACTTAGTGAAACGTGGTAGTGATTCTGCTGCAGCACGGACAGACGTTTCTTTGGACAGAAGGCACAGCAGTGGCTGCTGATAGGTACCTTAGTCCTCCTCTACTTTCTGTCCGACACCATTTTGTGGTAAAATACGAAATGGAATTATAGTTAGAACAGTGCAAAATTTCATCATTGGATTGACTTTTGATTTATATATGGGTCTTCCAGCAAATGAGACAAGTACTTTAGTGTGACTATGGCTCTATAACCTTGAAGTACTCACATTTAACAAGCCTGTGTTGTGATCATTTTGGATTTCTTCTATGACGAAGAAAGAAAGTTTCTCACCAGAATTTGATCTCATCTTAAACAGTTCGCTGCTGGATTGTTCAAATCGGACAAGCCGTTCGGTATTAACTTCAAAACAATATAGCATGTATCATAAGACAGTTTTAAAAGCGAGAAATAAGTCCAGTAATTCATATATAGCAATTTCATTAACATTCAAATTTAAAATTAAAGAAATTAAGACATTGTAATTTTTCTTTTTAGAAGCAACAGAATTCTCAGTCATCTCCTACCAGCTATACGGTTGTAAGTCATTTCATTAACATTGCTTCAACTTGTTAGCCAATGTTTCCATGCAGGCGTAAACATTTTCCATTCTACCTTCCGCATAATTTGTTTCTGCAACTGTTTTCGGGTGTCTGTTCCAACAATCTTGCATTCCTTAAAAAGCCATATGAACGTTTCGTTTGCTCTCCAACACGTCTTTGCAAGGATTGGTGCTTCTGTATGCTTTTTTATGTGCGAAGGATGAGCACATTATGTGGGGATGCGATGTCACGGATACAGGTATAGAGAGAGAGAGAGAGAGACCTAAGACGCTCTTTTTTTGCCAAAATGTAACAATAGATTAACTTTGAAGTCGCCGTAAGTGTCGGCATTAATGATATCATTAGCAAAAAGCAATTAATTTACAATAAACATCAATTAACAGCATTTTCTACTGTGGCGAACTGGTCTAAACCACCACTTTCTTAAACTAGAGGTCTGGAGTTCGATCCCCGTTTCACGGTACTCTCAATATTTTTAATGATCGTTTGGTTTTCATTTTCATGTTTTCATACTCGAATCATTGATCGTAACAACTCTATCCGTTTATGTCCTTCAATAAAGTTTTTCATTTTTTAGTCTTCAATTTCAATAGTTTCGTTTACTTTTATATGCTTTCGCGGTCCGCAGGTGCATAAAAGCGAATGAGTACCATGAAAAGAATACATATGGATCATATTAGTATTTATTTACTGGAGATCTGTCCCTCAAATTTCAATAAAAATTTTTCAGGCTGATATAGTTATGACTATGGAATACTATTTTAAATACATTGATTATGATTGAACGAAAATCACGGCTGGGCGTAATTTACATGGACTGCACGTGAAAGTCGACATAAACATGTTAAAATAGCATTATTTCTATTTGTTTCTGAGAACTTTTTGACTCTTCTCAGTTCTTCTTGATTGTTCTCAGTTCTTTTTGGTTCTTTTCAGTATTTCTTTATTGTTCTTGTTGGCATTTCTTGGTTATCCCCCTATAAGTTGTGTTTCCTCTCAGTACTTCTAAGTTCTTCAAAGTTGCACTTTGCTGTTTTCAGTTCTTCCTGATTCCCAGCAGTTCTTCTTGACTTTCCTCAGTTCTTCTTGGTTTTTCTCATTACTTCTTGGTTCTTCAAAGTTCTTCTTGGTTCTTCTAATCACTTCTTGGTTCTTCTTAGTTCTTTTTTGTTATTCTCGGTTCTTCTTTGTTATTCTAAGTTCCTTTTGATTCTTTTTTGTTTTTCTCAGTTTTTCTTTGGGTATGTCAGCTCTTCATGGTTGTTCTCAGTACTTCATGGTTCTTTTCAGTTCATCTTAGTTCATTTCAGTTATTTTCTGTTCTTCTCAGTACTTCTTGGTTCTTCAGGTATTTTCTTAGCTTCCTTTGTACTTCTTGTTTCTTCTGCGTTCTTTTTTGTTCTTCTAAGGTCTTCTTGATTCTTCTTTGTTCGTCTCATTTCTTCTTGATCTTCTCAGCTCTTGTTTGTTCTTTTTGGCCTTTTTCTGATATTCTCAACACTACTTTGCTCGTCTCAGTACTTCTTTGATGCTCTAAGTTCATCTTTTTCTTCTTATTAGTTATTTTTTTCTCAATTCTCCTTCCTTCTTGGTTCTTCTTAGCACTTTATGGTTCTTCAGGGTTCTTCAGGGCTCTTCTTTGTTCTTCCCAGTTCTTCTTGGTGCTTCTCAGTACTTCTTTTTTCTTCTCAGATCTTCATTGTTCTTCTAAGTTATCAATTCTTTCTCGTGCTTTTCAGTTCTTCCTTGTTCGTCTCAGCTGTTCTTGGTTATTTTCAGTACTTCTTGGTTCTTCTCAGTTCGTCTTTGTTCTTCTCTTTTCTTCTTGATACTAGTAATTATTTGTTCTTTGCACTATTTTTAGGTGCCTCTAAGTATTCTTTGGCTCTTCTCAGTTCTCTTTTATTCTTCTCAGTTTTTCTTGGTTCTTCTTTGTCCTTTTCGGCAATTCCTGGTTCTTCTAAATATTTCTTGATACTTGTCACTACTTAATTGTTCTTCGCACTGCTTTTCCTTTCCTGTGCTTCTGAATGCTCGTTGACTGTTCCCAGTTCCTCTTGGTTCTTCTCAGTACTTCTTGGTTTTTCTCAGCTCTTCTTTGTTCATTTCATGTCTTCTTGATTCTTCTAAGCAATTCTTAGTTCTTTTCCGTTCATCGTTGTTCTTCTCAGTTCCTCTTTGTTCTTCTCGGTTAATTCCTTTTTGTTCTCACTTCCCTTAAGTTCCCTTAGCACTTCTTGATTCTTTAGTGTTCTTCTTTGCTCTTCTCAGCACTGCTTTGTTCTTCTCAGTCCTTCCTGATTCTTCTCAGTTATTTTCTTGTTCTTTTAAGTACTTCTAGGTTTTTCTGTGAGTTCTTCTTTGTTCTTCTCGGCAATTCTTAGTTCTTTTCAATTCTTCTTTGTCCTTCTCAGTTCTTCTTAACTTTCATCGGTTCTTCTTGATTCTTCTCAGTTCTTCTTTGTTCTTCAGAGCTATTATTTGCTCTTATCTTTTCTTCCTTATTCTTCTTAGTACTTCTTTGTTCTTCTCAGGTCATCTTTGTTGTTCTCAATTCTTCTTAGTCCTCTCAGGTCTTCCTGGTTCTTCTCAGTACTTCTTGCTTTTTGGTTCTTCTAATTTCTTCTTGGTTCTTCTCAGTACTTCTTGGTTCTTCTGAGTTCTTGCGGGTTCTGCTCGGCAATTCTAAGTTATTTTTAGTGCTTCCTCTTTCTTCTCTGGTTCTCAGAACTTTTCAGCACTTCCTCGAACCTCTCATTATTTC
Organism: Chrysaora quinquecirrha; assembly: GCA_014526335.1. Classification (NCBI taxonomy): domain Eukaryota; kingdom Metazoa; phylum Cnidaria; class Scyphozoa; order Semaeostomeae; family Pelagiidae; genus Chrysaora; species Chrysaora quinquecirrha. Next base: position 205,403 of record JACTAT010000155.1, read on the forward strand.
TCTTAAGTTCTCTACATCTTCGTCTGTAGATAGATTGAAGAATAACGAGCACTTCCTCTGAGAAGAACAAAGAAACACTTAGAAAAAAGAAGCAGTCTATGTAAGTTCAACAAAGCAATTTAGTTTAAGAGTTTGATCGAGAAAACATCTCTTACTGTCTGCATCAGTTTTTTCATTGTTGATGTGAAAAACGCTCAATTCTCTGCGAAATCTGGGTTATCCAGTCTAAATGCATTTCTATCGTAGAATCACGGATAAGGGTGGTAGGAAGTTGTTTTTAACTGACGCATCGTGGATAGTTTCACTCTGACACTCTTTACCGATAAATCGCTCTGAAAGATATTCGTAAGAAGGAAAGCGCGACCTTTGTCCAAGGCATCACCACCCCATGTAATGTCTGTGCAGTACGGTGGGGGATGTGCAGTACGGTGGCGGATGTTCAGTACGGTGGGGAGGCATCTTGCAGTACGGTGGCGGATGTTCAGCACGGTGGGGGATACCATGATTGCCGTGGTGGATATTCAGTAGGGTGGGGGACACCATCATGACTGTGGGGATATCATGATTGCCGTGGGAGGCATCATGATTGCCGTGGCGGATATTCAGTAGGGTGGGGGGACACCATGATGACTGTGGGGGGATACCATGATTGCCGTGGGGAGGTATCTCGGAGTACAGTGGCGGATGTTCAGTACGGTGGGGGATACCATGATTGCCGTGGCGGATATTCAGTACAGTGGGGGGATACCATGATGCCTGTGGGGGGATACCAAGATTGCCGTGGGGAGGCATTATGATTGCCGTTGCGGATATTCAGTACGGTAGGGGGATATCTCTGAGTACGGTGGGTGATGTTCAGTACGGTGGGGGTAAAATATGATCTTATCAACTAAATCATCGTAAATCAGAGACGGGGGCTAAATATTTCTGCTTCAACAACATTCGCCGAGCCTTTAATTTGTTTAGTTAATTTTTTTTTTAATTCTTTAAGTTTGTATTATCCCCCAGCTGGTGAATGAGTAAAAATTGAAATTAATGATGATTATGATGATGACAAGCGGAATGGAAAATCGCTGACCAAAGTGCTTGTGGACACTGCTTGGTTACCAACCAGCATAAACTTGAGCATCTTGTAACAATGGCACCAGGAACGATGGCACAGGTATGGAGTTTCATTTTGCACTATAAACATCAGCTTAAAAAAGAGAAGCTTTCTTTTTAGAATAATTGATGACTGAAGTTCCATAATTCTAATTTATCATGAGTTATTTGCGAAATAATCCCGCAAGTTATGTAGGTAGAGTAGACTAGTAGAAATTGTGTTTACTTTAGAAAAATCTAGATAGGCCTAAATTTTGAGGCCTTCCTTGGTAAATGGTATGAGATGGTGTGTTAGAAGCAGGTTTACTCATAGAATAGGGCCCAGGCAATGCCAAGGCCTGACTCAGAATTTCACCAAAAAGCGCCTTTGTTTGCGCTAAGTATTTCTCAAATGTCAAGTCTGTTCTGTGCTGTGGAGTGTGGTTTTTTCCTCCACAACGAACTACAATCAAATAACTTTGGTAGTCTACCTTGTTTGATAATTTATATGTTGCTTAATGCAGAAAAATACTGCACTCTAAACACACTGTTTTCTTTTAAGAACCACTTTATAAGGAACCTTCGTGTATAGAAGGTCGAACAATTTAAAAAACTTGTCCTACTAAAGATAAAACCACTAAGGAACTTTTTCATTTTGAATATTTAATCAATGCAAACAATATAGAATTACAAAGCCAATTCCATACATTTGTAGTTAAAACTCACATAAATTGTTTGCTACGCTTGTATCAAATGCTTCCTTCACCAGTTTCCAGCTTTGCTTATATTCAAATGTCTCTTCATAATTCTCAGATGGCACGTAATATGCAGTTAAAATTTAGGAACTATTAAGGAAATTTTTGTAGGTACTATAATTGAATCCAAAGAGGTCCAAAATAAGGAACCTTGGAACTAGACCTTGAGCTAGGTTCTTTATATAATAAAAAGCGTGTATATCTGGTAAACCGAAAAAAGTACCCCCCTCCCAAAACTAAATGTTGTTAATTTTAAAGGGAATCGAACAAGGCTAAGGCAGTGCATTTTATAGAGAGCCTATTCAATCATTTTGGATTTGAGAGCATGTTAGTCACTGCAATGATTTTCTGCACTGCACAACAGAGTCAGTTTGTTGCCCATTACCAGAAGACAATAGTTTATTTATGGTATCTGAGAGCAACTGGCCCCTGCCAGCTTTAACCTTGTTGATTCCTTTTAAATTTACCTGGTTTGAATTTGAGTAAATTTTGTGCCAGGGAAGATCTTATATGAATTAGATAGTTTTGGGGGTTACTTTTTTGCCAAGCAGATTTATTCTCTAAATAATTTTCCAATACAATATTTTGTGGAATTCAGTCCCAAAAAGCCATTGCATAAATTTTGGCATTTATTCTTATTATATGTTTGCTTGAAAAACAATGGTTGGGGTGTCATTAAAATTTTTCAAATGCTAGAGAGGATATACTGACAAAGCTGGCTTCAATCTAAATAAACAAAAATTCTGTCATGCCTCAATGATGATAATAACCATTCTTCTTATTTTAATGCATTTGGTTGCAAGCACACACATCTACACACACACGCGGAGCTTTTGGCAGCAGGAATTTTATTTGCACATTATTTTTTGCAGCCTGACCCAGATGGCCCTCCTGGTGGCACAAAAACAATTATATTTGACTGTTCAAAAAAAGAAATATTCAATCCAAATAATGGTTTCAAATCTTGGTGTCGAAAGCTAAGAGCAAACTGGAAAGTTGTTGTGTACGTATGTTCTTTAATTTTCCAACATTGTCTATGCCCCTGCATAAATTGCTGCTATCTATATGTAATTGGTAAATGTCACTTATTATGCTGGGTCATTTCCAGTGTGAAATATCACCATAGTGATGTTGCATAGCGGACAAAAAGTTTTTAAGTTGTACAAAACTTTAGAATTGTGAAAAACAGGGGAAACACTTTCAGACATGCTTAAAAGCTATTTTCGTCTGACACTCCTCAACGTATGAATGCCAAACAGACGGAAACAATAAAACTAAGGTGGAATTTATACCCATATGTGGCTCGAAATGTACCAATCAAAAGAGAAGCTGAATTGGCATTGTGTTTTCAACACCAATCAGCTTTTAGCAGGAAGAACAATGAAAATAAATTGAAGAGTCCAAGTGAGAAAACAAACTCTTTCTGTCTACACAGAACCGGCAGGGCTGTTTTTGAATAATTGGCAGGGCTAGATCCTTGTTTCATCCCAAAATTTTGCAGTCTGTCCACATCAAAACTGGAAAAGCCAGTTCTGTGTAGACAGAAAGAGTTTGTTTTTGCTAGGAGAATTTTGGTTTTTTTCATTCATGCTCCTTGTATTCGTAATTTATAAAAGTTAAACCCACCTGAACCCACCCGAACCCAGCTGAACCCACCTGAACCCAGCTCTGAACCCAGCAGGTTTGAGAAATTTCAGGCAGAAATCTCATGCACTTTTTGGCCATTAATGCACGTAATGCAGCCCTTATAAGACCTACAATTTTGCCGTAAAGGCAAAACAATTTCCAAGGGATTTTGATTAAAGTCAAAGGATTTCTAGCAAGGATGAACAAGTTTTCTATTGTGAAAGTCGGGTTTCATTCGTTCCTTTGTAATTCGTTCCTCCGAGATTTTCTAGAGAACCCCGATTTGTAAACAAGCAGAGGTGCGTTTTCCCGAAACATTAAAATTTCATTGTTCTAAGGTGAGAGCAGGTGGGTTCGGCGGTTTGACTGCTGGGTTCAGGTGGGTTCAGGTGGGTCACTGCTGGGTTCAGCTGGGTTCAGCTGAGTTTAACTTTTATAAATTACGCCTTGTATTGCAAGGCATATGATTTGCCACACACCACTTACATATCATATGCCCATGTAGGCTCTAGGCTCAAACCCTCTCACTGCCTATCACCTACCTTGTTTATATCCTTATTACATATGAATAATTTCACCCGTTGCTCAATTCTTAAATGCCAGATGTGTTTCACACTTCTTGGAACTCATGTGTGAGAATCGAATGGGGGGTTTGTTGCATGAGGAGTGCAAGTGCTAATCACACAACCGCCTGTGCTGAGCCAACTGGAGAGTAACTGCATGAGTTTTTAGACTCGTATCACATAATTATTATATGGTGTTCAAAAATACGGCTTTTCGGACCGGCAACAGTGCAATCTGATTGATTCTTCACTGGTCCGTACAGCCATGTTGACTGGCGTTGATATGACCAGGTGCTATAGCCACGAAATTTTTTATTGATGAAGTGAGAGAGATTGAGATGGGAAAATGAAATACTGAAAAATGATGTTTCTTGAGTAAACATTCTCCAAGAAAGTTAAAAAATATTCAATATTGTTTTGAAGACCACATAATAAAGCCTTCATTGAACGATTGCTTGGTCAGTGCAGGAAAACATTCAGACCTCAGCTTCTTGTACGGACCTCACTATGTTTGGTCCGTACGTCATGCTTCAGTCTGAATATTTTCCATCATTGACCTCGCAATTGTCGATAACTGCATAGTACTGAAATCTAGCATATTATTAAATAAGGTTGATACCTTACCTAAGGCACAGAAACGTAGTTAGGCTCATATCAAAATAGCACAAATTTGTATTTACACATCCTTTTTTGTTTTAGAAATAAAGAAGAGATAACCCTTGAAAGAATATCATCTGGTAATGTTCTAGTGTTGGCTGGCCCAAAAGAAAAGTTCAAAGCATCCGAGGTTGTTGCTTGCTTAAATTTATCTCTAAATTCAAACCTGCTTTAGAAACCAACTTTGACCTTCTGTTTTGAAACAGAAACTTTCCTTCCTAATGTTTGTTTTAATGGGCAACACACTTAAGAATGAGTTTCTACACTACCTATCTTCCAACTTTAAAAGTGTGCAATGAACTCTTGAAACCCCATTCTGAAGCATTAACAGTGCTAAAAATTCTGATTTCTGTGTTTTGGGATACCGCTAAACCATTTTGCGTGTATATGCTGTACATCATTTCAGCAAAAAGCCAGTCCTCCAATTTCATTTTTTGCAGTCATAGAATTGGGATTTTGAATGCTCATAAAATTAAGATCCCAAGCTCTAAGGAACCGTGTCCATTGAGTGTCTAATTTTTAGACCCCAATTAGACACCATGAAAATCGATGTTCATCTAATCATTTTAGCTCCTTGTCTAATTAGACCAATAGACATATAATTTAAACTATTATTAGACGCGCATTAGACCAAATTAGAGTGTAGGGTTTAGCCGCATTTTACCCAGATTAGACGAAGCCAGCGCAAGCACAAAGGGTTTACCTTGAGGAGAAATTATTTGACACTTAAGAAACTTCATTTCAACCTGTTTTGTAATGATAACATGCAGCAGGAGCAATAAATATTTTGTTACAAAAAACATGTAAAACAACCCTTAAGTGCCCTACAGGGATTTAGTTTTGCAATTTTGCTTCTTTGACAAATGGGGATATTCACCGCAATGGTCTAAAACGTCTAACTGAATCTAATTTCGTCTAACTCTCACAGGTCTTAAATGCGTCTAATTATTTTAGACGCTGCTCGAATTTTGCTATGCATCTAATTAGACTTGCTGATCGTCTAATTAGACGGAAGAAAAACTTCTAAAATATTCGAATTTTTAGACACCCAATGGACACGGTCCCTAAGACAGTGCAACTTTGCACCTAGATTAAATTTTTGTTGCTTTATAAATTTTAGCGTCAAAAACTCGATAACTTGAAGTTGTTAGTCGTTTACCCAAATGATCTATAAGCCTGGTTGTGTAATGGACAGGAGGTGCATAAGGTGCATTATGCATCTTATTTCCCGTTAATTAGTAATTCCTCTTCGTCCTTTTTGACAGTTTGATGCCATAAAGCAATTTCTCGAAAAAGGTGGCAGTCTGCTTGTGATGATGGGTGAGGGTGGAGAAAACTCACTGAAAACGAATGTTAACTTCTTGTTAGAAGATTATGGAATCATGGTCAATACTGGTAAATGAATATATCACAAATTTTGCATCCAAGAATCGTTTTTAGCAAGACATTATCTCCTCTTTTATCCTACTTAAAGTTGAATGATGAAGATGAACTGGTGTATTTAGCGCCAGTTGCTAGTAGGCTAACTAATCAAGACCTCGATCCGTACGAAATAATATAATCGAGACCTCAACTCAGACCAATTGATGTAACACTACCGTAAATGGGGCTCGAACCCTGACCTTGCTGAGCTTCTGGCACCCAGGCCAGTTGTATTAGACCACGATGCCACGTTACTTTCAAGGTGCTGCATTCATATAAAGAGAATGAAAGGTGAGAAAAATCTACGAAAATGAGAGATAGCAAAAAAAGAAAAATTTTTGAACGTAATGAAAAGCTTTTTGTCTGACATTTCTCATGTTCTCAGAAACATCCTAATGCTAAACAAGATAAGAATAAGAGAACTAAGATACTGAGATCTAACTTGTGCATAGTTCATTCCTAGGCAAAGTGACGTTATTAACCACGAAATTTCTATTTTTGTAACAAGACGCCTATAGGTTTATGTTGCGGTTTGGTCCCGGAATAGAAACTGAAGCACTTTATTTCGTCACTTTGCTTAGGATAAACCTGTGCAAGATATCAAAATACCCTGATATTAAAAGGCAGTAATTTAAGTTTCTTTTGAACCAACTGGTGAAATCTGTGCATCAAAAGAATCATCAATGTCTGGACGACGAAATTATACAGTTGTTTTGTTACACTATGCCCGCAAAACCCTCAAGAAGCATGAATCAAAATGGGCCAAAATGACAAGATTTAGTTAGACTATCTTGGTTCTCTTATTTTATCTTGATGTTAGCAAGTGCCAAAAGTCAAAGGATATGTTTATATCTATAGGTATTCATTCTGGCCAGTGTCGATTGGCTGTCCTTTATTGATCGCCTGTGTCTCCACGTTGACAATCGAAAGAATAATAATAATAATAATCGACTTTATTTAAGTGTCAATGTATTTAGCATTTCTACTAATTGGGGACACTGTCAGTTATTACCCCAGAAATCTGGGTACTCATTTACCGACCTCGGAAGGATGGACAGCTGAGTTGACTGCAGGCTTGTGGAAAGTGGTCTCGACGAGATTGGATCCGGAGACGAGCGCCTTGACCACTCGGAAATTTGACGCAAGCCCCGGCCACACGTAGCTAAAATTTCACCCCAAATTGGTCAACATTAATGTTAACCAAAATGCTGACAACGTTTGGCCACCTCCTTGGGCGATCCAACAACATATTAGGTGATGTTGGCTGAAGTTTGATCAGGGTAAAAAGTTCACGCAACATTTCAGATTGTTGGCTTCGTTTGGCCACCCCTGCCAACAAATGGAAAGGCATTTGTTTTATTGGAAAAACGAAGCAAGAATGCATTCAAGCAAGGTCCTAAAAACCGTTTGATTTTCCGGCATATAAAATACTTGGAAACGAACCCAAATCAACCTCGTCCCCAGGCCCCAAATCGAATTTCCTCGAATCTCCGTCAAATCGATTTTGGCCCTGGTACCGGCCACAAACTCTGCCAAAATACTGGCAATTTTGGCCTAGGCATAAAAGAAGATGTAGATTCCGAAAGCAGATCTTCTTAGAAAGGAAATGCAAATAATTTCATTGATAACTGTAAGGCAAGATACAATATCTCATGTAGCATCATTTTTTGGTTTTATAGATGGTTTTTACATAGTTTTCGGCCTATTTTGGTGTGAAATTTTGAAGAAACTGTGACGTCACTTAAAATTTCTATTGTTTGAACAGCCAATCAAATTGCGAATAGACAAGGCCGATACCAGGGTCGAATATGGACAGCGGAGTTTCACATAGAGGCCTATTCACCCTGGGGACGAGGTTGAACCCAAATAAGAAACTCCCGACGGCAATCGGCTCTTTAATCAAATTCACCTTCTCATACGAATGTTTGCAGAAATGTTAGCTACGTTTAGATACCCCTTCCCTGACATGCAGCCAACATGTTAAACGAAGTTTTGCGAAATGCTTGGTCTACTAATGTCCGCGACGTTTGAATGAGAACAGAGCAACGAGAATAGCTTAAGTCTACAATACAGTCACAACATATATGCATAGGCTTCATGAGTGTAGGTACTTCGAACTTACAGAGCGAAAGTCACACTACTTGTCTTGTTTGCTGAAAAACTGGGATTAAAAGAATCAAACTCTTAATGAAATTTAAACCCGGCTGATATTATTAAATTCTTAAGTTTCCACAATTTTGATCCCGCAGTAGAATATATTCTCAAGACCGTCGGAAGGAATCTCAGCTTGGTGGGGGGGGGGGGGTGAAAAACTGAAAAGTACAAGGTGAAATAATGATTTTATGACGTCATACTATTGTTTTCAAAATTATTGGCTTGAGTTAGCCCCCCCCTCCGCTTCCAACGGCCCTGATTCTTGTCAAAGAAGTGTGTAGTCAGTTGTTTTTATTTTTATATGTACCTTTCAGATGCTGTGATCCGTACAAATTATTACAAATATTTCCACCCAAAAGAAGCTTATGTATCAAATGGTATTCTAAACAGGTAAGAATTATTGACATTGATTCAAAGTTACCGTAATTACCGCCCAGGGGGGATACATGGCTTTTGAACGGATGTGCCGCCAGATTTGAAAAACCCACCAATTTGTAATATAGACACAGGCCCAATATTATGAGTAGTAATAACATAGCATAGATCCGTTTCTTTTTTGAACGGTATCGTATCTGTTTGGGAACAATAGAGAAGCGGATCCATTTGGATCCGTTCCCGTATTGGTACCGTGTAACATATGCAGCTGATCTAAAAAATGTGCGGCGCTGAACGGAGTCTGATTAAACTAAAACAGCAAAGAAAGAAACAAGAAAACACGAGCATAATAACCCATCGCATCAAGCATAATAGCCCACCGCAGTAGTTCTAATCAACCACAGGACGCAAAACAATGCCACCACATCCAGCATGGTAACCCATCAAATCAAACATAACAACCCACCACAGTAGTGCTTATCCACCACAGTACGCAAAAAAATATCACCACATCAAGCATAAAAACCCACCACATCAAGCACAATAACCCACCACAGTAGTGCTTATCCACCAACGTACGCAAAAAGTACCACCACATCAAACATAATAGCCCACCACGGTATTGATTATCCACCACAGTACGCAAAAACACCACCACGCCAAGCATAAAAACCCACCACATCAAGCATAATAACCCACCACAGTACGCAAAAAATACCACCACATCAAGCAAGGTAACCATCACATCAAACATAATAACCCACAACATTGGTGCGTATCCACACCCGTACAAAAAATGCCACCGCATCAAGCATAACAACCCATCACAGTGCTGCTTATCAACCACAATACGCAAAAATGCCACAAAAATAATACGTATTGATTCTCTAGCGTGAGGCGTGATACTGTAGAATGAATAACTCAGTTGTTCTGTTTCAGAGAGTTGAACCGAGCAGCTGGCAAGAAAATACCTGGATCTTCAGTTTCAACAAGCGATATGACTCAAGCACACGAGTAAATACGATTTCTCATCTTTACATTTCCCCCATCATATCCTTACATTTTAAGACAACGCATTTTTGTATTCCTTTCTTTTTTGAGTATTTTACGTTCCCTAGATTCTCACAACATGAGAATTGGTATCAGTGTTACATTTCTTTTGATTATCAATTAGTTAATAAGCACTAGGGCTGGGATCAAACAAATTAAAAGCCCTACCATCCATGATAATGCTGTTTCCCATGTACCAAAAAGTACCATAAATCCTCGAATAAGCCCCCACCTTCGAATAAGCCCAACCCTCGAATAATTCATTCGAATCCATTAATGAATTAATGAATTCATTAATTCATTACTTAATTAATTAATTAATTAATTAATTACTTACTTAATTAATTAATTAATTAATTCATTAATTCATTAATTCATAAATTCATTAATTCATTCATTAATTCATTAATTCATTCATTCTTTCGAATAATAATTCCTTGAAGAATTCATTTTTGCAAATAAACCCTCCCCCCGAATAAGCCCCCATAGGGAATTATTCGAAGGATTTATGAATTTGTTTCTATCTATAATGCATCTTTCAATTAATTAAAACACTGAAAAAGTTAGTCCTGACAGGTTTTACTATCAATTCAACCAATAATCACCAGTATTTTGAACACCAATCAGTTTACAGGATACTGCAGAAAGGCCAATCAGTTAATCGAGGCGTCCAAGTGAGAAAACGAACTCTTTCTGTTGGTTCGGAACCGGCCGTTTGGTTTTGATGTGGACAGAATCAGAAAACCCCTAAATGAATGATTTGAAAACAATCCTCCCTGTAATTTTCTGCACAATATCGTAAGTTTTGTCTTATGGCAGAATCATAGTAAGATAAAGAATGTTGTTTGGATCTACGGGATGGTTGCTCCTGTGGCCATAAATTGTGCTGATGGATATTAGTAGGAACGTGTTTTATCTTACCCCAATCTCTGGAAAGTCTGGCCACCTAGAACATGATTTCTAGCATTTGACTTCTTTATTCCGTAGGTGCTTAAGTTTTGTTTACCCATTTGGAGCAACATTAGCAGTTGATAAAAGAGCAGTTGCAGTGTTATCAACAGGCAGTGTGTGCTTTCCACTAAATCGACCAATATGTGCATTTTTCACCTCGAAAGTAAGTATCCCAATAGTTCTATTTTGTTCGACTCTTTTCTTAATTCCAGCCTTGTATCTTATATTTCATGAATGGCAAACACTAGGATATATTTTTCCCCATGGCATACGACAGTTTTTTGGATTTGAAGCCCAAGGCTGCATGATCCGACGAGAATCAGACAGCCAACGGCGATTTCACTGAGCTCGGTTTCAAGATCCCTACCTTCAGGGACGCAACATAGCAAAACAATAATTTACTTTCAAAACGTTAAATACGTTGCCATAGCTTCATTCCCATATCAGAAACACAACAGCAACGAAAATTGACTGGCAATTGCAACTTCAAAATAAGCAATATGCGGTCTTATGCGATTCGGAATGAGGACATTTAGAGAAATAGCTAAAAATATTGTGGAAGAACATGATTAATATTCGTTGAAACATTTTTGACAGCATTTTAAGCCGATCTAAAGGCCGTGGCCACAAAAATTTTCCCCCGGACCCCCCAGTTTTTCGGTTACGTTCCCAGTCGCCCCCTCGCCCTACCATCGCTCCGGCGTCCCTGCTTATCTTGAAAGAAGGGAAAAAATTTTTTCTATTGTTTTTTTACAATTGTTGCCAAAATTTTGCCAAAATTGTAGTCTGCTCTGGAGTTGGAGTACCGAATAATCGTACCCTATTGATATTTTTTGAAAACTTTTCCTATCACCCTCTCTTATTCCAACCTCCCTTTAATTAGTTGAGAATATTTTGCTGAATTAGATAAATTCAAATTTCCTGAAATTTTCATTTTGCTGTCCTGCTGTTGAACATACTGTAATAAATATTGCTATATTGTAATGTGAGCTCTTACTTGCGCTCGTACGATATCGTTTGAGCAGTTGAATGATATCGAAATGTATTTTCGAGCCCCCTTTTATTCCAACCCCCTTTCCGTTTATTAAATTTCCAAACATTCTCTGACCCCCCGATTATTCAAATTACCGGATTATGCGGTACTCCAGAGTGTTCTTTTAAATAATTTTCTAAATTGCGATGAATAGCGGAATCATTTTCGGGCATACTTAAAAGCTTTTTTTCGTCTGACACTCCTCAGAGTATGAACGTCAGAAACAGACCGAAACAATAGACTAAGGCGGAATACTATCTACTTGATAACCCAATTTGTGCGGAAAATTACAGCTAGGATTGTTTCAGAATCATTGGCAAAGCAAGATCTTTGTTTCACTTGGGGGTTTTAGAATCTGTCTACATCAAAACCAAAAGGCCGGTTCTGTGTAGACAGAAAGAGTTCGTTTTCTCACTTGGACACTTCAAATAATTTTATTGGTCTTTTCGCTGTATCCGACCAGCTGATTGGTGTTCAAAACACAATGCCAATTCAGCTTTTCGTTCTTTCTGATTGGTGCATTTCGAGCCGCATCTGGGTATATATTCCGCCTTAGTCTATTGTTTCGGTCTGGACGTTTATACTCTGGGGAGTGTCAGACGAAAAAAGCTTTTAAGTATGCCCGAAAATGATTCCGCTATTCATCGCAATTTTGAAATAATTTTCTCGTCTAACCTATGCTCTTCCTTCACATTCTAGTCTCCTCTGTTCTGCAATATCCTCGTATTTATGTCTTGAGGAAATACCCATCGTGTTTATTTTTCATATATCTCATTTTCCACAGACTTCCAAAGGAAAGTTGGCTGTGATTGGGTCAGCGCATATATTCAGTGACCAATACTTAGACAAAGAAGAGAATAACAAAGTGCAGGTGAGTACACTTACCAATTAATCATACTTCCTCCGAAGACTGCTGCCAGAATATGGGCTATATTTCAGGGCTTCAACTTTCAAGGAAATTTCCTGTTGTCATAAGGCAATGAAAAGGGAGATGAGTTTTCAAGGATGCATCAAGGAAATTATCTTCGTAGAAAGAATTTGAAATTTGACAAACCATTCCTTAAGTTACGTATTTTATGCATTTTACACGGCTGCGTAGACTTATTACCCGTGTCTTAGTTATCGCGAAATGAATTGCTTGGACGCTCAAACTACATTTGAGCAATCTCGGTTTGGTGTAATCTCGGTCTGATGAGCGATAACTCGGACTCAGGTAATAAGTCTAACGTCTGCAGCTGAGAACAGAAATAATTAGTCTTTTCACTCCGGTAACTAAGGAAATTTTTCCTAGAATTTCCTTCAAATATCTTTAGTAAAAAAACAACTGACAGAAACGGCTGCAATTTATTGCATGAAGATCAGCAATTAAAAATAATTCAACCGAATATGGTAAGGTGTATGGTATGGACTCGCATGTATCGGCAAGCAACTGGCTTGAAAATTCAATAAAATCTTTTCAAGGCCTGGCTAAACTAGGAGACATGTTGCGCAGGACATTGATGTCCCTTCGGTGTCTCCCAGTTTAGCCACCTCGGAAGCTTCTAACTCGCGACAAAATTTGTAGCAAGAGACACGCAAATGTTTCTGGGAGATAACAGAAAAATTTCTTGTCCCTGCGACTAGCAAATGGCACGGGGAAATATTGCTCGCTTGTTACTCGCATGTTTAGCCACCCTAGGAGACACGCCGAATACAGTGTCGCACGCGACAAGTCTCTTAGTGTAGCCGTAGCTTAAGGGAAAAATACAAAGCACAGAAATAATCGCCACCGTTGACGGATGCCTATGTTTGAAGTGCATAGATGATATCGTTCTTGTTTCGTTGTTGTGTATTCTGCCCATCTGTTCAATCCATTGCATAGGTCTCAAAGTTTTCATTGGGAAATTTCCTTGGAACCTTTCCTTGCGATCCTTACAACTCCCTTTGTGAATTGGAAGGATCGGATAACTGAGTAGCCTGATCGGTATTAGGCTAAATAAACTCGTTAGCCTATATACAGGGTGGCCCAAAAAAGGGACCCCCTTGGGTAAATAATTTCTGGATAAATTTTCTCAAGGAGGAATTTTACCAAATATATACCAGGTAATATTCAAGTCACGTACGCTATCGTGTAGAAATATGTTGGTGATAAAAGCTTACATCTCGGCGCAATGGGACATTAAATTCATGTTGTCCAAAAACCAGCTGTTTATATTCCACCATTGCGTACTGTACTGCAATCGTGCGTGAAGGAGAATCATTATCCCAGAGTAAAATTGTCACGACCATTAATGTATGGTCAGTCATATTAGAGAAGTGTATTGATCAGGATTGAGGACATTTTGAATATCATTTGACTGAAAAATGAGTTATTGATTTTTCTGTTTTGTTGCGTAAGGATATAAAGTTGCATTTTTGTTACAGTTCGTTTTTGGATTGTAAAGTTTTAAAGTCAATTTATTCAGAGATACTAACCCATATCATCATGATATTTACATGGTATATCTCACTTGAGTTGAACATCATGTAGTATTATTTTCATGAAATTCCAACTTAAGAATAAATTATTTATAAATTATTTAGCTTGGGGGTCCCTTTTTTTGGGCCACCCTGTATTATATATATTTGGGCTCAAATATATTTATGGTACCTCAATACTCGTTATTATATATTTATATACATTTAGACAGTCAGCGTTTATTGTTGTAGGATATAATTCTGCGCTGGTTAACAAGTAATGAATTTCAACTGAATAATATCGACGCTGAAGACCCAGAGGTAATTTTCTTTAACCGACTGGTCCAAAAATTCTTAATAGTACTTTTCAATTATGAATTTCTAAATGCTGCTTTTACTTTTATTCTAATACAGTACATCCGCGATTATCCGAACAGGTTGAACTCAATTTGCTATAGGGTCTTTCGGATAAGCCAAAAATTCGAATAATGGACAAAAATTTCGCGTGCTGACCTACCTTTCAAGTTTATTATAACTGCGCACGTATTGCTCAAATGGTTTGCAGCCGACTTTAGCAGAAATTTTCGGGCGCAAATATATGTACATTACATTACAACCGAAAAAGTGTTATTGTTTCCGAATAAGTTAAACACTGTTTTAAAAACGAAAGATAAATTGATTTTATGTAATGACTAAAACAATACAGTAATTATATTGGACAAAGATTCAGAAAAGTGGGGCTTACATTTGGTTAATATAAAATTAATTTGGATAAAATACAGGGGTTCAAAAATGTTTCCGTTTCAGAAAATTGAGGTTCGGATAGTCGAGGTTCGGATAAACGAGGACTGCACTCCTATTTTTCCCTACTCTTACTCTTATCTAAATTGTTTACTATTTTCGTAGGTGAATGACTATTTCTTCATACCTAATAGCACGCAACTCAGTGACAGACTGAGGTCCTGCCTTCAGGAGGGAGATGATGTGAGTGAAATATTCACAAAATTAATTTTATTGCCTTTGTAAATACATATAAATTATATCCCTCAGTTCACCAACTTTCTTACTGTTTACACTACAGGTAGTCAGTTTTCGGTTTTATTTTGGGTAATGAACAATTAACGGAGTCTTTCAGGCTGATCATATTTTCGGAAGAAGTCTTGAGGCATCGTCCACATTTCATTTCATTTTTCATTTAATATATTTACTACTGGGAGGGTAGCACATTCAGCACAAAGGTGCTGATTTACAAGAGGCCCTCCCTTAAAACTACAAAATAAACTAAATTAAAAACTTACTTACAATGTTAGTAATAATACATCTAATTTTAATTAATTATGAACTAAAAGATTTTTTCAAAGTCTTTTTGAAAAGACTGAGAGAGGATGCCTGCTTTGACTCGGCTGAGAGGCTATTCCAGATCCTGGCTCCTCTGCAAGAAAAAGATTTGTGGCCACTCGTTGTTTTTTTCAGGGGTAGCCGTAGATCACTCTCTGTATTTCGAAGGGTATAAGAGGAGTGCTCACAGTTCTTCATAAAAAGACCACTCAGGTATTCCGGAGCCAAACCATTCAGGGACTTGAAGACCATCGTTTGTGACTCATTTTCAATTAGGTCCTGGATAGTCTTCCAACCCAGACGCTCAATAAGTGGGTTTGCTTGGGGCATCAAAGCTGCTATTTGTCATGATTCTAGCAGCGCGGTTTTGCAGTTTTTGTAAATGGTTGATTTTAGTTGAACCTGCACAGCCCCAAACAGAGCAGCAATACCGAAAATGGGGCTCCACAATGCCTGTGTAAATAGTTTTCAATGTATCTTTTGGTAAAAAAGATTTTCCATGCTTCAAAAACCCAACAAAATTAACTCATCTGTTAGCTGACAAGCCTTTGTTAGCAATATTTGACAGCATACAGTTAATAAACCTTCTAATGAGTTTACTGTCTTTCACAGAACCCGAGAGATTATACTCAGATGTTCCACGAAAACCTTTTTACGCTCGACACTAAAACAGTTCCAGCAGTTGTCAGGTAATTTCTTTGTGTTGTGTTCTGTTGTAATTGCCTAGCTGTACGTCAATATTATGTATTTACTTCCTGCAATTGAGTTTTCATGTGGTCTATTCTTTTTACAGGGCTTTCTCCGAGTTAAAAGTCAAACATGAACAACTTCAGCTAATCACTCCACAATTTGAGACACCATTACCCCCGCTACAGCCTGCTGTAAGTATGAAACTGCATTTAAACATTGGCGTAGCCGACGGTGGTTTCCTTTAGGGCGTACCACAAAGGGCCCCCAACCTATAAATATAGTCATAATGAAGTCATCGTTTTTAAGATGAAATAAATGTATTTTTCATGTAAGAAACTGCTTGTAAGACCTAAAAGTTATGACAATATGCCTTTGAAACTGTCTTTTGTACGGTATGTTTTAGGTACGTACTGTAGTTACATAGTTTTTCTGCTAATTTGCTTTCCCCTTTCTTCACTAAGGGCCCCACGTACCTCCGCTACGCCACTGCGATTTAAACCATGAACATACCAGTTTACGCGTAGTAAAAATTCCATATTTTAGCCTACATTTTTATGTAGCTGTGTAATACCTTTAGAAATACCTCAGATATTTTATTACTGTTAATACCAGTCATAAAATACACTCTTTTTTACAAACAATACAAAAGTTAAACAATCGCTCCAGAAATTGCCAACATTTTAAGCAATAACTAAACATTAAACAATAGTCATAAATGTAACAAAATCAGCTTAATGTGCCTAAAGTGAGTCACTGTCTTTCAATGCTTATGGCTCGCAATAATCTCACCTTAGGAATACTTCACTAATAGTTGCAGTACACCAAAATGCTTGCGAACATATCCCCCAATGTAAGCTTACCAAGGTAAACAATGAATTACCCAGGTTAAAAATTAATAATAATAATAATAATAATAACAACAATAATAATACGTTATTTATACAGGGTAATTCTATCAACTGGGTGGAAGGACCTCGAGTTGGGCTGACTACTTCATTGCACTGTTAAGTGCATTGGAGTAGTCAACTGGCTTATTGTCCAGAAGGTCACTGGTTCGAATCCCAGTCAAAAGGCAATTGTAACAATTGTGGTAGTTCAATTCATAAAGTGTTCTTTCAGTCCTTGTTTGAAAAGAAGGTACAATTTTTCAGTCTTTAAATGCATTGGCAAGCATTACACCTCCGACCTCCATATTAGAATCCTTTTTTCGCAATCTCAGTTTTTACTCTCGGAATTTTCAAATTACGTTCATTGACTCTTGTAGGTTTTTGGTAATAAACAATTCTTTGGGGTGTAAGTAGCTAAGCAATGCTTGGGGCGAAGTGCAAAAAATCAATTCTTTATTAAATAAGAGTGTAGCTGAAATGGGGATGAAAGGCGTCAATAGGTCTAGGAGCATCACTATCAAACATACATTAAAATCGAAAAGCCTCGGACGATCAAACTTTCGGACAAGATTTTGTCCGAAAATTAAACCGTCCGAACGATTTAGAATCTCCTGAAAACTTATCCGAAACTTTATTTGACAATCTTTGTTCGTGGATATAGCTACTTTCTTCAGAGTGTGTAATACCCCGTTTCACTTTATAACTTGGACGCAAACTTTCGAAATTGATGAGAATACAGTGGTAAATATTGCTGTTTAACTGAAAAACAGAAGTTTCAGAAAAGACCATTTCAACTAAGGGCCTCGTTTTCAAAAAAGTTGAAAATTAGGTCACAGAGAAATTTCGAATTCAGCACCTTCTTTTTAGGGTTGAGGCAAATTTTTATGCTTCTAGTCCTTAAGATTTTGATTTTATAGGTGTTAAAAGTTTTAAATTCTATAAAGGATTTGACCGTGAAAAGTCGCTGGGGATGCAATTTTTCACCCTCAATCATTTTACATGGTCAAATCCCTTATAAGTTTTGAAACTATTAATCGCTATAGAATCAACATCGTAAGGACTAGAAGCGTAAAAATTTGCCTCAACACTAAAAGGAAGGTGCTAAATTCGAATCAGAAGTCAAAATTTCTCTTTGACAAAATTTTCAATTTTTTTTGAAAACGAGGCCCTTATCTGAAGTGGTCTATTAATGTTCTGTGTTCCGGACGAGGATAACTTTGTTATTGGCGCAATGTCATTCTGCAAACAAACCTTTCATGACTTTTATAACTCAAATGTTATGAAAAAGGTGAAAGTTTTATGTATGAATGTAACCTTTTTCCATTATTAATTTGTATGCCCGATTGGATATATTTTCAAATATTATTGGTTTCCTTTACATCTTGTCATATACCCCAACAGGTCTTTCCACCGCAATTTCGAGAACTTCCTCCTCCGTCTCTCGACCTATTTGACCTTGATGAGAGCTTCTCCTCAGAGAAATCACGACTGGCGCAAATCACGAATAAATGTAAGTTTTTATTCCTATATTTACCATCAAGCAAATTATGTCATTTTGTTATGAGAAAGAAGTTAAAGTTGATGTTCAACCCGGACTACAATGGCTGCCAAAAAATGTAGTTGGAACGCCCAAGATTTTTCGATTGAATCACTGACATTTTCGGTAAATCTAGCATATTCACGAGCTTAATCACTTCCCTCCCCCTCAAACAATGTTGGGACTATGGATGATCGTCTTAGCAATCGCGCGAGGCCAGAATTAGCTGGAAATTTTAATGTTGAACAACATTGTTTTAGGGAAAAGAGGGGGAGGGTGAAGCAATAGCTGGCAGTGAAAGAGAATTCCATCACAGGCGTTCCAACACTTTTGGCAGCCATTGTACGATACCCCTTTCAGACGAGATCCGAGTTACGAAATAACGCGCATAACATTTACGCTTTCATATTTCATTGTAAAAGATTAGAACCAATTGGAAGTTCGATAGTTTTTAGTACTATTTAAGGTTTTCAACAAAACGGCTTTCAGATATGGAAAGATAACTGGTTCAAAATTGCAAAAAACAATTTTGGTCATACTTGAACGCTTCTTTCGTCTGGCACTCCTACGAGTATAAAGGTCAGAAGCAGACCGAAACACTTGAAAAAGGCGGAATTTGTACCCAGATGTGGATCGAAAAGCAGCAATCAGAAAATAGCGCTGAGTTACCATTGTGTTGCTAGATTTATGCCCAATTAAAGTTATTAGACAGGGTATTTTGGCCTACAATCTAAGGAAGTGCCTAACCTTTGTTTTTAAACTCGATTCCCGGTTAATATCACGTGATATACGACGTCATGATGACATCATAAAAATATACCTTTTACCCATTTTCATTCGCTTTAGCCACTTGGCATGAAAGAAAATGACAAAAATAGATAGAACACATCGAGAGCTTTCGATTGATATACATTTTGTCGCATTTTCAAGGATAAAATATTTATGATGACGTAAATGAATCTTTAAGTTATTAATTTCAGCTCTAAAATCTCATTCTACAGCCCTGTTCACACCACAAAAGTAGCCTAGGCTCGGCTCCGTTTTATGAAAACCAAGGCTTGACCTGCGCCCAGGCTAGTGTGAACGTGTAAAACTTGGGCTCCACCAGACTTGCCTGTGGTTCTAAGGTGGGCTTGGCCCTGGTTGAAAAAGAAAGTGTACGTTTTACGCGTTCACACTAGCCTGGCTAGGCCAAAATATAAGACTCAAAGCTGTTTTTGTTTTGTAAAATGTCCATCCTGTGTCTTGACTGTTGTGTTTTTTTTTAACCTTTTCAAGCAATGGCAAACTCATAATTGAAGTATCTTTCACATCGGGGTGACAGTCACAGCTTCCCGGCACACCGGCACAGAGCACCCGTACACGGTACGACAGGCCAAAAATCGACCATGGTACACTTGGAAAAAGCAATACCATAACATGCGCATGTTTGAAAAACTGTAGAACGGTACATTGTCACAAATAATGGCCGGTACGCTTGCAAAAAGCCGATACACCAGTACATCGATGAAAGCTGTCACCAACCCCCCTCCCACTTTCACTGTACAGTATCGTGTGCCCGGGGGGGGGGGCTACGTCATTGTTCAAGAGACTAGACGTGCCGCCCAGTTTTTCCAAACCCAACCATGTCTACCAATAAATTCTGTTACTCTTGGTACCCATGTGAAGAAAGGACAACGAAATTTTTTACCCATTCGTACCAATATATCAAATATTTCAACCCAATTTAACGCCTGAAGCAACTCTAAATACGGCGAAAAGGCCTTTGTTTGAAAACTAAAAAGCACTTTCAGGCTTTTCAAGACAATGCATGTCTAAAAGTTTTTATATATTTTACTACCCATGTGTAGCGAATATCACAGAAAATCAATCCACATGTAGGGAAATTGGCACTGAAAGAGTTACCCACTTGGGCGGCACGTCCAGCATAACGAACAATGGAAGTACCCCCCCCCCCCCGGATCGTGTTGCCTGAAAGCCTCGTCCCGAATAGTGGAATATCATCCTGTCTATCCAGGACGGAACGTTTCTGAATTATCAGTATAAATCTTACTTTATAGTTCACAGACATCTCGGCCAGTAGACTATATGCAGTGTACCTATATTTTGAGTTCTCGATATGGTCTTGAACATCAAGGAAACATAGCAACGCTATCGCTATGTCCGAAGGACAATAATCATCATCACAATCATAATCATCATCATCAAAATCGTTATCATCATCATAAACGTTATCTTTATTGTCATCATGATCATCATCATTAACATCATCATTATCATCATTAACATCATCATTATCATCATTGTCATATCATCACATCATCATCATCAAAATCGTTATCATCATCATAATCGTTATCGTTATTGTCGTCACCATCATCATCGTCATCATCATCATCATCGCCATCTTCATATGATATGATATGATATATTTCTTTTTTTGTTAGTTACAACACATAGTGATATACACTAATTCATACTAACATTAAGCAATCGTAGGAATTGCATTAATCAACTCGCATCTCTATGCGCCATCATCATCATGACATCATCATCATCAAAATCGTTCTCATCATCAAAATAAGACCTTCGAGAACATCTGCCAAATAGCTGACCAAAATGAATCATCTACTTGTTTACAAACTCCGTAATTGTCAATTAGTTGATTTTCATTATGATCAATTACGGCGACTTCAAAGTTTACTTCCTCGTATTTGTGACTCATCTATTGTTACCCGTTTGGCAGGAAAAAGTGTCTATACATGTATTCATACATACCTACATGCGTTCCACGAACACCCTCTCATTATGTCCTTCGGACATAAAAACTCAGAACTTCTTTACTTGAATCCAAAAATAGGAAATAGATATTGTGTACAGTATCTTGTTTTGTTTCTTGTTCTGTTGTTTGGATAATAGTAAAGTTTTAAGAATTAATGATTTAAGAATTTAATTATTGGTACTGATTAAAAAACTACGATTTTCCGCGGCGTTAAGAATCTAGAGTAATGAAAGACGTAAACTTTGCACCCGTCCTTTAAAATGATTTTTACCACCAAAACATTAAAACGGCTGATTTAAACGGGGTTAACTTTGCTATTTTCTTCTCGTAGGTAATGATGAAGATCTCGAATATTACGTTAGAGAATGCGGTGATATTCTTGGAGTGTCAAGTAAACTAGCATCTGAATCACGCGATGCAAAACACATTTTAGAATACATCTTCACCCAAGTAGTAGAATTCAAGAAACTCAACCAGGTAATTAAAGTTTCAGAGGATTTGCTAGTCTTTCTAGACATACATACTTTGTCTTAGCTCAAAACATTAGCTACCAGACGCTAACTGAAAATATATGTCCAAGACAATGAGGGATTGGGTCCCAAGCATAGTGTGCCTAACCGTACAAGCACGTTATAGTGTGTCCCCGTCCCGCTTTTTGTGCTTTTAATCTTTTGTCAAAATTTTTCAACTACAGGGTGGCCGAAAAAAAGGGACCTTTTTTATAAGAACAAAGTATATAAGAACATAAGGCTTCAAAGGCTGAAAAGTGAAGAACATGCTAAGAACATTACAAGGCTTTGTGGATTTAGAAACAAATTAGAATTTACTTTCTTGTGGCGCTGTCCTGTTCTCCATTCTAGAAAACAGGCGAGCTATCAATCATTGTGACTATATGTGACATTTTTACATGTGCGTTCCTTTTTGTAGCAACTATCACCTAATTTGAAAAACAACAGCTTTTTTAAAAGCAAGAAAATTAAGAACATGTTAAGAACATTTTAAGCCTTCAAATCGGAAAAATTAAGAACACTGCATGGCTTTCTTCAATTCCAGTGTTCTTATAACAAACGTGTACATCTAGGTGCAATAAGGGCTCTTTAAAGCAATTTCGTCGCAGCGTGTGGTTACCTCAGGGTTTTTCATAACAGGACATTTTCAGAAATGTCGCGTCGCCTGGACAGGAAAGATATCGAGCATGTAGCTAACCATATATTTCAACGAATGATTTAAATGCAGCGATGCATTCTTTGAATGAATAAAGAAACACGCGGAGAGTGCCTCCTAAACAGGTTTCAGAAGATTGAACAAGACAAAACAGCATATTTCGTTCATAACAAGATCATCAAAAAAAAAGAAAATCATGCAGCAAATACGAATGCAAGTTCTTGCTTCAGTTCTTCGTCATCTTCGTCTTCTAGCGTCCCCAATTATAATTTGCGCATCGACGACGACAAAGGGCGCAAGGGCCTCTTCCGTTGGAATCGCAACTCGGTGCTGGATCTGTTGGAAAACAGACATCATCTCAGCAATACATTAAATGTTATATGAATCAAACGAGTAAACATATGATTCTTGGCAAAAAGAATAACTAACCTTTTTGCTCAACCGCCTCCTCGAACTCATCAGGTTCATCAGAATCAAAATCTTCTTCATAACTCCTTCGCCTAGCATCTAGAATGAGAAATTTTGGAATTTCGTTCAGTTAAAGTAGCATGCATTGTTTTTTGAACTACCGATTATTTACCAACTACACTTTTTTAATGAGCAACTACTCAAGAAACAAGGACTAGAGCTGGACTGAACATAAAGAAACTGAAAGGTTGAATTGAACTAAAAAGTCAAACAACCAAGCTGCAGCACTTACATCAAAATAAGATTTTAGTGTTAAAAGATATAACATCTTATTTTTGAAGATGAGGGCCTTTAGGTAACGTGTTTCCACTTACTGTCTCCCAAAAGTTTGGTTATAGGCCTAACAGTTGATAATTTTGACCGGCGAAGTTAGGAGTCGTCGTTAGGTACAAACAATGTGAAGCAACTTTAGCATCTTTGAGGGCTGAAATGCCCAAAACTTAAAGCAACTTCTAGGGCTGGTAGTCCAGTTGCTCACTGACAAAACTATAGGGCAAGGATCATTAATTGTTAAGAAACTTGAGGGCTGATGAGAAAGCTAGCTATATTTTGCTTGTTGACTACACTCTTTTTTTATAAGAACAATTTACACGAACACGAGCCTGGAATTTGCCCAGATTTTAAGAACCAATTAAGAACAAGCTGAGGCTGGCCTTTTCAAAAGCCGTAAGAATACCAGCTAAATATGTAAGACAGTCACACTGAACGTAAAAAGCAAGCAAACAAAGGAATAGACAAGAATGCTGCATTTTCGCACAAACCCACTACCTCCGTAGACATTTATTGAAAAATATAGCTTTCTAAGTAACCAAGGAATTAAGAACAGATTAAGAACATTTCAGGCTTAAAAACGGCAAAAATTTAAGAGCAGCCAGCCTCGATCAAAATTTCCTGGTTCTTGTAAAAAAGAGTGTATTTTGTTTATAACATATTGCTTATATGCATAAGATAATTGCAAATTTTGTCCATTTTTGCTCCCTTTAAACTGAACAGAAACAATGTCAATGTTGTAAGGACAGTCAAGTCCTCGGGCAATTAATGGTTTGGTGGCAGCTTGTCAGAAAAAATTCTGATTTACTTTTAAGTTTTACTGCAAAGAAGCAATAGAAATGAAGCTTACTGCAAACAGCAAAGGCAACGCAAAGAACAAGGGCAAGAAACCAGATTGTCTTCATCTTTAAAGCGTTCTTTGAAATCTAAACGTTAGGAAAAAATAAACTTTTAAGTCATTTTGAAGTTAATTAAACGTATCTCCTGCTCTAGACGAAAGATGCTTCGATATAAGCGATTGAGTTTATGCTATTTTGAAACATTCACTGCCAATTCTTTCCTACAACTTATCATCAAAT
>JACTAT010000155.1:230219-372387 GCA_014526335.1 Chrysaora quinquecirrha
ACTCTTTTTCAATACGCAACTGGACTTTTGTCCAGCCCTCAAAACTGCTTTAAGTTTTGGATATTTCAGCCCTTAAAGTTGCTTGAAAGTTGCTTAACATTTTTTGTACCTA
The DNA here is from genome assembly GCA_014526335.1 of Chrysaora quinquecirrha. Lineage (NCBI taxonomy): Eukaryota > Metazoa > Cnidaria > Scyphozoa > Semaeostomeae > Pelagiidae > Chrysaora > Chrysaora quinquecirrha. The sequence goes on from JACTAT010000155.1 coordinate 230,332, forward strand.
ACAACCACTCCTGACTTTCCGGGTCGCCATCGTCAACTGTAAGGCTTACAACACCAGACGTTTGGGAGACAATCAGTGTAGTCACCTTACTTAAAATCTGTAATATCTTATGCCGCAGCTTGGTTGTTTGACAGCTTACATTAATTCAGTTGAGCCCTTGATTTGCTAAATGATCAGGTCAGTCCAGCCCTAGTTGCTTATTGACCAGTTGCTTATTGAAAAAAGTGTATATTAGGAATTTTCGGTATTTTAACTTAATTTACGAAGAACGCCTTTTTATTTTAGTTTACTGTAGGTAAATAATTCAGCTAAGGTTTTTTTTTGAAGCAAACTGATTATTTTCAGAAGTGAGGAAGAACACTAACAGCCCATGCCCCTTGCTTTCTTGCTAAGATCTAGGTGGCCCGTACTTTTTCCTTTAATAGCCCTCTCCCTTGAATAAGAGAGCTCCGTTATCTTAGTGGCAAGGACATTAAGTATATTTGAGGAAGAGCGACGAAGGCAAATTTCACCCCGTCATGTACACTCTTTTTTTTATAAGAACAATTTTATAAGAACACGAGCCTGGATTTTGCCCAGATTTTAAGAACAAAACAAGAACAAGCTGAGACTGGCCTTTTTACAAGCCCTAAGAATATCAGCTTAATATGAAAGTAAGACAGTCAGACTGAACGTAAAAAGCAAGCGAACAAAGAAATAGACAAGCGTGTTGCATTTTTACACAAACATTCTACCACTACAGACATTCACTGAAAATATTACTGTCTAAGTAACCGAGGAATTAAGAACAGATTAAGAACATTTCAGGCTCAAAAATGGCGAAAACTTAAGAACAGCCAGCCTCGATCGAAATTTCCTGGTTCTTATAAAAAGGGTGTAAATATTTTGGACACATTAGGTGGTAATCATATTTTTACACTATGGAAAAATTTTAATGATAACTTTTGAAAGCTGTTACACTCATTTCATTTACTAATACTTTACGGCATTCCAGAGAGCCACGAAGACTGTACCTTTATTAGGTTTCTCGTGTTGGGGGCCTACAATTTTATCATAAATGTTATCTCATGAACGTACTTTTATAAGAAACTTTACAACATCCAGGTACCTGAGTTTCTTAATTCTCACCGAATTCTGGCCAGTCATATCATAGGAATATAGTCATATGTTTCATCCTCGTATGAAACTCTGGATTCTTTCATTTCCCTGTTGGACAAGGTTATTCCCGAGGGGCAATTCACTCCTTGAAAGTCTCGTACACCTTTGCTGGAAGTCCTATTGTTTTCTCGGAAGTCCCTTGAAAGTCTTTTTGTTTTAATGGAAGTCTCGTACGCCTTTTTGCAGAGTGAAATGCCCCTCGATTTCTCCAGTGACAATTCCCTTAACGTGTCTATGTACAAGCTTTCACCCTCCTTTCTTTCTATAAGCACCTGATGCAACTTTGTGGAGATACTTTGTCAATTTAACATTACAGAAATGATACTAAGATTCAAATTATGACCTAGAATAAAAAAACTCAAAATATAAACTTTCTTAAATGCATAGGGCCAGCAAAATTTCTTAGTTTGAACCAAAGCAAAATTTTTTTTGATAGCGTGCTTGTGCCTGTTCTTATAAACGGTTTATTATAAAAAATATGAATGTGCTGTAAATGAAATGGCAAAATGTTAGGGCATATACTTAATTAACTTAATCAGAACTCGTGAAATACCGAGAAAAATTCCAACACAGAGTGCATTTTGAGTTCATGCACTGATATATTTTTGGCTTTGTGATACTACGTGCGATTTTGCAGTGTATTGATTACGTATTTTGTAGTGACAAAGATATTGATTATTATTGATACTCAGCCGAGTTGCTTTCTATTTTGCTTTTTCTGAAAATGCGCTGTACTGCATGTGACTCTGATATACACACCTTTTTACGCACATCTTCGAATTATTCTTCGTACATTGATGTAGTGAGGCAAGCAAACGCAGAGTAATATGCGGTTATTGAACGAATACCCTATTTAGCGCCTAGAAGCTGTTCAGGGGGTATTTGGGAGGTAATAGTAAGTATTTCTCAAGAAAAGAGAGGGTCTTAAGAACCCCTGATTTTGGCGAATTTTTGACCATTTGGCAAGGCTATAGACTTGCCATTTTGGCGAATTTTTGGTGGAAATAATTTCTATCAAATTTGACCTAATTTGGTAGAAAAATACCCTATTTAGCACCTAGAAGCTGTTCAAGGGGTATTTGGGAGGTAATAGCAAGTAGTTCTCAAGAAAAGGGAGGGTTTTGAGAACCCCTGATTTTGACGAATTTTTGACCATTTGGCAAGGCTATAGACTTGCCTTTTTGGCAAATTTTTGGTGGAAATAATTTCTATCAAATTTGACCTAATTTGGTAGAAAAATACCCTATTTAGCACTTAGAAGCTGTTCAGGGGGTATTTGGGAGGTAATAGTAAGTATTTCTGAAGAAAAGAGAAGGTCTTGAGAACCCCTGATTTTGGCGAATTTTCGACCATTTGGCAAGGCTATAAGCTTGCTTTTATGGCGAATATTTGGTGGAAATATTCTCTATCAAATTTGACCTAATTTGGTAGAAAAATACCCTATTTAGCACCTAGAAGCTGTTCAGGGGGTATTCGGGAGGTAATAGTAAGTATTTCTCAAGAAAAGAGAGGGTTTTGAGAGCCCCTGATTTTGCCGAATTTTGGACCATTTGTTAAGGCAATTTGGAAAATTTTAGACTTGCCTTTTTGGCGAAATTTTGGTGGAAATATTTTCAATAAAATTTGACCTAATTTGGTAGAAAAATACCCTATTTAGCACCTAGAAGCTGTTCAGGGGGTATTTGGGAGGTAATAGTAATTATTTCTGAAGAAAAGAGAAGGTCTTGAAAACCCCTGATTTTGGCGAATTTTTGACCATTTGGCAAGGCTATAGACTTGCCTTTTTGGCGAATTTTTGGTGGAAATATTTTCTATCAAATTTGACCTAATTTGGTAGAAAAATACCCTATTTAGCACCTAGAAGCTGTTCAGGGGTATTTGGGAGGTAATAGTAAGTATTTCTCAAGAAAAGAGAGGGTTTTGAGAACCCCTGATTTTGGCGAATTTTTGACCATTTGGCAAGGCTATAGACTTGCTTTTTGGCGAATATTTGGTGGAAATATTCTCTATCAAATTTGACCTAAATTGGTAGAAAAATACCCTATTTAGCACCTAGAAGCTGTTCAGGGGGTATTTGGGAGGTAATAGTAAGTATTTCTCAAGAAAAGAGAGGGTTTTGAGAACCCCTGATTTTTGCAAATTTTTGACCATTTGGCAAGGCTATAGACTTGCCTTTTTGGCGAATTTTTGAAGGAAATATTTTCTATCAAATTTGACGTAATTTGGTAGAAAAATACCCTATTTAGCCCCTAGAAGCTGTTCAGGGGGTATTTGGGAGGTAATAGTAATTATTTCTGAAGAAAAGAGAGGGTCTTGAGAACCCCTGATTTTGGCGAATTTTTGACCATTTGGCAAGGCTATAGACTTGCCTTTTGGCGAATTTTCGGTGGAAATATTTTCTTCCAAATTTGACCTAATTTGGTAGGAAAATACCCTATTTAGCACCAGAAGCTGATCAGGGGTATTTGGGAGGTAATAGTAACTATTTCTGAAGAAAAGAGGGGTTTTGAGAACCCCTGATTTTGGACGAATTTTTGACCATTTGGCAAGGCTATAGACTTGCCTTTTGGCGAATTTTCGGTGGAAATATTTTCTATCAAATTTGACCTAATTTGGTAGAAAAACCTCCTATTTAGCACCTAGAAGCTGTTCAGGGGTATTTGGGAGGTAATAGTAACTATTTGTGAAGAAAAAGGAGGTTTGAGAACCCCTGATTTTCACGAATTTTTGGCCATTTGGCAAGGCTATAGACTTGCCTTTTGGCGAATTTTCGGTGGAAATATTTTCTATCAAATTTGACCTAATTTGGTAGAAAAATACCCTATTTAGCACCAGAAGCTGTTCAGGGGTATTTGGGAGGTAATAGTAACTATTTCTGAAGAAAAGAGAAGGTTTTGAGAACCCCTGATTTTGGCGAATTTTCGACCATTTGGCAAGGCTATAGACTTGCCTTTTGGCGAATTTTCGGTGAAAATATTTTATATCAAATTTGACCTAATTTGGCAGAAAAATACCCTATTTAGCACCTAGAAGCTGTTCAGGGGTATTCGGGAGGTAATAGTAACTATTTCTGAAGAAAAAGGGGTTTTGAGAACCCCTGATTTTGGAATTTTTGGCCATTTGTTAAGGCTATAGACTTGCCTTTTGGCGAATTTTCGGTGAAAATATTTTCAATAAAATTGGACCTAATTTGGCAGAAAAACCCTATTTAGCCCCTAGAGGCTGTTCAGGGGTATTTGGGAGGTAATAGTAACTATTTTTGAAGAAAAAAGGGAGTTTTCAAAACCCCTGATTTCGGACGATTTTTGGCGATTTAGCAAGGCTATAGACTTGCCTTTTTGGCGAATTTTCGGTGAAAAAATTCGGTTCCAAATTGGATCTAATTTGGCAAAAAAATACCCTATATAGCCCCTAGAGGCTGATCAGGGGTATTTGGGAGGTATTAGTAACTATTTTTGAAGAAAAAAGGGAGTTTTCAAAACCCCTGATTTCGGACGATTTTTTGCGATTTAGCAAGGCTATAGACTTGCCTTTTTGGCGAATTTTCGATGAAAAAATTCTGTTCCAAATTGGATCTAATTTGGCAAAAAAACACTATATATACCCCAGAGGCTGATCAGGGGTTAACTGGCAGTATTTAGTAACTATTTTTGAAGAAAAAAGGGAGTTTTCAAAACCCCTGATTTCGGACGATTTTTGCGATTTAGCAAGGCTATAGACTTGCCTTTTTGGCGAATTTTCGGTGAAAATATTTTCTATCAAATTTGACTTAATTTGGTAGAAAAATACCCTATTTAGCCCCTAGAAGCTGATCAGGGGTATTTGGGAGGTAATAGTAACTATTTCTGAAGAAAAAGAGGGTTTTGAGAACCCCTGATTTTGGACGAATTTTTGACGATTTGGCAAGGCTATAGACTTGCCTTTTGGCGAATTTTCGGTGGAAATATTTTCTTCCAAATTGGACCTAATTTGGTAGAAAACCACCCTATTTAGCACCAGAGGCTGATCAGGGGTATTTGGGAGGTAATAGTAACTATTTTTGAAGAAAAAGAGAGTTTTGAGAACCCCTGATTTTGGACGAATTTTTGACGATTTGGCAAGGCTATAGACTTGCCTTTTGGCGAATTTTCGTGGAAATATTTTCTTCCAAATTTGACCTAATTTGGCAGAAAAACCCCTATTTAGCACCTAGAGGCTGTTCAGGGGTATTTGGGAGGTAATAGTAACTATTTTTGAAGAAAAAGAGGGTTTTCAGAACCCCTGATTTTCACGAATTTTTGACCATTTGGCAAGGCTATAGACTTGCCTTTTGGCGAATTTTCGGTGAAAATATTTTCTATCAAATTTGACCTAATTTGGCAGAAAAATACCCTATTTAGCACCTAGAAGCTGTTCAGGGGTATTTGGGAGGTAATAGTAACTATTTTTGAAGAAAAGAGAGAGTTTTCAGAACCCCTGATTTCGGACGAATTTTTGACCATTTGGCAAGGCTATAGACTTGCCTTTTGGCGAATTTTCGGTGAAAATATTTTCTATCAAATTGGACCTAATTTGGTAGAAAAATACCCTATTTAGCACCTAGAGGCTGTTCAGGGGTATTTGGGAGGTAATAGTAACTATTTTTGAAGAAAAGAGAAGGTCTTGAGAACCCCTGATTTCGGACGAATTTTTGACCATTTGGCAAGGCTATAGACTTGCCTTTTGGCGAATTTTCGGTGGAAATATTTTCTATCAAATTTGACCTAATTTGGTAAAAAATACCCTATATAGCACCTAGAAGCTGTTCAGGGGTATTTGGTAGGTAATAGTAACTATTTCTGAAGAAAAGAGAGAGTTTTGAGAACCCCTGATTTTGGACGAATTTTTGACCATTTGGCAAGGCTATAGACTTGCCTTTTGGCGAATTTTCGGTGGAAATATTTTCTATCAAATTGGACCTAATTTGGTAGAAAAACCACCCTATATAGCCCCTAGAAGCTGTTCAGGGGTATTTGGTAGGTAATAGTAACTATTTCTGAAGAAAAGAGAGGTTTTGAGAACCCCTGATTTTGGACGAATTTTTGACCATTTGGCAAGGCTATAGACTTGCCTTTTGGCGAATTTTCGGTGGAAATATTTTCTATCAAATTTGACCTAATTTGGTAGAAAAATACCCTATTTAGCACCTAGAGGCTGTTCAGGGGTATTTGGGAGGTAATAGTAACTATTTCTGAAGAAAAGAGAGTTTTGAGAAACCCTGATTTCGGACGAATTTTTGACCATTTGGCAAGGCTATAGACTTGCCTTTTTGGCGAATTTTCGGTGGAAATATTTTCTATCAAATTTGACCTAATTTGGTAGAAAACCACCCTATTTATCACCTAGAGGCTGTTCAGGGGTATTTGGGAGGTAATTAGTAATTATTTTTGAAGAAAAGAGAGGAGTTTGAGAACCCCTGATTTCGGCGAATTTTTGACCATTTGGCAAGGCTATAGACTTGCCTTTTGGCGAATTTTCGGTGGAAATATTTTCTATCAAATTTGACCTAATTTGGTAGAAAAATACCCTATATATCACCTAGAAGCTGTTCAGGGGTATTTGGGAGGTAATAGTAACTATTTTGAAGAAAAAGGGGTTTTGAGAACCCCTGATTTTGGACGAATTTTTGACCATTTGGCAAGGCTATAGACTTGCCTTTTGGCGAATTTTCGGTGGAAATTTTTGTATCAAATTTGACCTAATTTGGTAGAAAAATACCCTATATAGCACCTAGAGGCTGTTCAGGGGTATTTGGTTGGTAATTAGTAACTATTTTTGAAGAAAAAGGAGTTTTGAAAACCCTGATTTCGGATGAATTTTGACGATTTAGCAAGGCTATAGACTTGCCTTTTGGCGAATTTTCGGTGAAAACATTTTCTTCCAAATTGGACCTAATTTGGCAGAAAAATACCCTATTTAGCCCTAGAAGCTGTTTAGGGGTATTTGGGAGGTAATAGTAACTATTTGTGAAGAAAAGAGAGGGTTTTGAGAACCCCTGATTTCGGACGAATTTTTGACCATTTGGCAAGGCTATAGACTTGCCTTTTGGCGAATTTTCGGTGGAAATTTTTCTATCAAATTTGACCTAATTTGGTAGAAAAATACCCTATATAGCACCTAGAAGCTGTTCAGGGGTATTTGGGAGGTAATAGTAACTATTTCTGAAGAAAAGAGAAGGTTTTGAGAACCCCTGATTTTGGCGAATTTTTGACGATTTGGCAAGGCTATAGACTTGCCTTTTGGCGAATTTTCGGTGGAAATATTTTCTATCAAATTTGACCTAATTTGGTAGAAAAACCCTATATAGCACCTAGAAGCTGTTCAGGGGTATTTGGGAGGTAATAGTAACTATTTCTCAAGAAAAAAGAGGGTCTTGAGAACCCCTGATTTTGGCGAATTTTTGACCATTTGGCAAGGCTATAGACTTGCCTATTTGGCGAATTTTTGGTGGAAATATTTTCTATCAAATTTGACCTAATTTGGTAGAAAAATACCCTATTTATCACCTAGAAGCTGTTCAGGGGGTATTTGGGAGGTAAAAGTAAGTATTTCTCAAGAAAAGAGAGGGTCTTGAGAACCCCTGATTTTGGCGAATTTTTGACCATTTGGCAAGGCTATAGACTTGCCTTTTTGGCGAATTTTTGGTGGAAATATTTTCTATCAAATTTGACCTAATTTGGTAGAAAAATACCCTATTTAGCACCTAGAAGCTGTTCAGGGGATATCTGGTAGGTAATAGTAAGTATTTCTGAAGAAAAGGGAGGGTTTTGAGAACCCCTGATTTTTTCAAATTTTTTACCATTTGGCAAGGCTATAGACTTGCCTTTTGGCGAATTTTCGGTGGAAATATTTTCTATCAAATTTGACCTAATTTGGTAGAAAAATACCCTATTTAGCACCTAGAAGCTGTTCAGGGGTATTTGGGAGGTAATAGTAACTATTTCTGAAGAAAAGAGAGGGTTTTGAGAACCCCTGATTTTGGACGAATTTTTGACCATTTGGCAAGGCTATAGACTTGCCTTTTGGCGAATTTTCGGTGGAAATTTTTCTATCAAATTTGACCTAATTTGGTAGAAAAATACCCTATTTAGCACCTAGAAGCTGATCAGGGGTATTTGGGAGGTAATAGTAACTATTTCTGAAGAAAAGAGGAGTTTTGAGAACCCCTGATTTTGGACGAATTTTTGACCATTTGGCAAGGCTATAGACTTGCCTTTTTGCGAATTTTCGGTGGAAATTTTTGTATCAAATTTGACCTAATTTGGTAAAAAACCACTCTATATAGCACCTAGAAGCTGTTCAGGGGTATCTGGTAGGTAATTAGTAACTATTTCTGAAGAAAAGAGAGGGTTTTCAGAACCCCTGATTTTGGCGAATTTTTGACCATTTGGCAAGGCTATAGACTTGCCTTTTTGGCGAATTTTTGGTGGAAATTTTTTCTATCAAATATGACCTAATTTGGTAGAAAAATACCCTATTTAGCACCTAGAAGCTGTTCAGGGGATATCTGGTAGGTAATAGTAAGTATTTCTGAAGAAAAGAGAGGGTTTCGAGAACCCCTGATTTTAGCGAATTTTTGACCATTTGGCAAGGCTATAGACTTGCCTTTTTGGCGAATTTGTGGTGGAAATATTTTCTATCAAATTTGACCTAATTTGGTAGAAAAATACTATATTTAGCACCTAGAAGCTGTTCAGGGGGAATTTGGGAGGTAATAGTAATTATTTCTGAAGAAAAGAGAGGGTCTTGAGAACCCCTGATTTTGGCGAATTTTTGACCATTTGGCAAGGCTATAGACTTGCCTTTTTGGCGAATTTTTGGTGGAAATTTTTTCTATCAAATTTGACCTAATTTGGTAGAAAAATACCCTATTTAGCACCTAGAAGCTGTTCAGGGGTATTTGGGAGGTAATAGTAACTATTTCTGAAGAAAAAGGAGGATTTTGAGAACCCCTGATTTTGGCGAATTTTTGACCATTTGGCAAGGCTATAGACTTGCCTTTTGGCGAATTTTCGGTGGAAATATTTTCTATCAAATTTGACCTAATTTGGTAGAAAAATACCCTATTTAGCACCTAGAAGCTGTTCAGGGGTATTTGGGAGGTAATAGTAACTATTTTGAAGAAAAAGAGGTTTTGAGAACCCCTGATTTCGGCGAATTTTTGACCATTTGGCAAGGCTATAGACTTGCCTTTTGGCGAATTTTCGGTGGAAATTTTTCCATCAAATTTGACCTAATTTGGTAAAAAAATACCCTATATAGCACCTAGAAGCTGTTCAGGGGTATCTGGTAGGTAATTAGTAACTATTTCTGAAGAAAAGAGAGGTTTTGAGAACCCCTGATTTTGGCGAATTTTTGACCATTTGGCAAGGCTATAGACTTGCCTTTTGGCGAATTTTCGGTGGAAATTTTTCTATCAAATTTGACCTAATTTGGTAGAAAAATACCCTATTTAGCACCTAGAAGCTGTTCAGGGGTATTTGGTAGGTAATAGTAATTATTTCTGAAGAAAAGAGTAGGTCTTGAGAACCCCTGATTTTGGCGAATTTTTGACGATTTGGCAAGGCTATAGACTTGCCATTTGGCGAATTTTCGGTGGAAATTTTTCTATCAAATTGGACTTAATTTGGCAAAAAAATACCCTATATAGCACCTAGAAGCTGTTCAGGGGTATCTGGTAGGTAATTAGTAACTATTTCTGAAGAAAAAGAGGGTTTTGAAAACCCCTGATTTTAGACGAATTTTGACCATTTGGCAAGGCTATAGACTTGCCTTTTGGCGAATTTTCGGTGGAAATATTTTCTATCAAATTGGACCTAATTTGGTAGAAAAATACCCTATTTAGCACCTAGAAGCTGTTCAGGGGTATTTGGTAGGTAATTAGTAACTATTTCTGAAGAAAAAGAAGGTCTTGAAAACCCCTGATTTTGGCGAATTTTTGACCATTTGGCAAGGCTATAGACTTGCCTTTTGGCGAATTTTTGGTGGAAATATTTTCTATCAAATTTGACCTAATTTGGTAGAAAAATACCCTATCTAGCACCTAGAAGCTGTTCAGGGGTATTTGGTAGGTAATAGTAACTATTTCTGAAGAAAAGAGAGGGTTTTCAGAACCCCTGATTTTGGACGATTTTTGACCATTTGGCAAGGCTATAGACTTGCCTTTTGGCGAATTTTTGGTGGAAATATTTTCTATCAAATTTCACCTAATTTGGCAGAAAAATACCCTATATAGCACCTAGAAGCTGTTCAGGGGTATTTGGTGTATTTAGTAACTATTTTTGAAGAAAAAAGGGAGTTTTAAAAACCCCTGATTTCGGACGATTTTTGGCGATTTAGCAAGGCTATAGACTTGCCTTTTTGGCGAATTTTCGATGAAAAAATTCGGTTCCAAATTGGATCTAATTTGGCAAAAAAACCACTATATATACCCCAGAGGTTGATCAGGGGTAACTGGTAGTATTTAGTAACTATTTTGAAGAAAAAAGGGAGTTTTCAAAACCCCTGATTTCGGACGATTTTTGGCGATTTAGCAAGGCTATAGACTTGCCTTTTGGCGAATTTTTGGTGGAAATATTTTCTATCAAATTTACCTAATTTGGTAGAAAAATACCCTATTTAGCACCTAGAAGCTGTTCAGGGGTATTTGGTAGGTAATAGTAACTATTTCTGAAGAAAAGAGAAGTTTTGAGAACCCCTGATTTCGGACGAATTTTTGACCATTTGGCAAGGCTATAGACTTGCCTATTTGGCGAATTTTCGGTGGAAATATTTTCTATCAAATTTGACCTAATTTGGTAGAAAAATACCCTATTTATACTCTAGAAGCTGTTCAGGGGTATTTGGGAGGTAATAGTAACTATTTCTGAAGAAAAAGAGGGTTTTGAGAACCCTGATTTTGGACGAATTTTGACCATTTGGCAAGGCTATAGACTTGCCTTTTGGCGAATTTTCGGTGGAAATATTTTCTATCAAATTTGACCTAGTTTGGTAGAAAAATACCCTATTTAGCACCTAGAAGCTGTTCAGGGGGTATTTGGGAGGTAATAGTAAGTATTTCTGAAGAAAAGAGAAGGTCATGAGAACCACTGATTTTTGCGAATTTTTGACCATATGGCAAGGCTATAGACTTGCCTTTTTGGCGAATTTATGATGGAAAAATTTTCTATCAAATTTGACCTAATTTGGTAGAAAAATACCCTATTTAGCACCGAGAAGCTGTTCAGGGGGTATTTGGGAGGTAAGAGTAATTATTTCTGAAGAAAAGAGAAGGTCTTGAGAACCCCTGATTTAGGCTAATTTTTGGCCATTTGGCAAGGCTATAGACTTGCCTTTTTGGCGAATTTTTGGTGGAAATTTTTTCTATCAAATTTGACCTAACTTGGTAGAAAAATACCCTATTTAGCACCTAGAAGCTGTTCAGGGGGTATTTGGGAGGTAATAGTAATTATTTCTGAAGAAAAGAGAAGGTCTTGAGAACCCCTGATTTTGGCGAATTTTTGACCATTTGGCAAGGCTATAGACTTGCCTTTATGGCGAATTTTTGGTGGAAATTTTTTGTATCAAATTTGACCTAATTTGGTAGAAAAAGACTCTACTTAGCACCTAGAAGCTGTTCAGGGGATATCTGGTAGGTAATGGTAATTATTTCTGAAGAAAAGAGAGGGTTTTGAGAACCCCTGATTTTGGCGAATTTTTGACCATTTGGCAAGGCTATAGACTTGCCTTTTTGGCGAATTTTTGGTGGAAATTTTTTCTATCAAATTTGACCTAACTTGGTAGAAAAATACCCTATTTAGCACCTAGAAGCTGTTCAGGGGGTATTTGGGAGGTAATAGTAGATATTTCTGAAGAAAAGAGTAGGTCTTGAGAACCCCTGATTTTGGCGAATTTTTGACTATTTGGCAAGGCTATAGACTTGCCATTTTGGCGAATTTTTGGTGGAAATTTTTTCTATCAAATTTGACTTAATTTGGTAGAAAAATACCCTTTTTAGCACCTAGAAGCTGTTCAGGGGGAATTTGGGAGGTAATAGTAATTATTTCTGAAGAAAAGAGAGGGTCTTGAGAACCCCTGATTTTGGCGAATTTTTGACCATTTTAGTATATCAGCTAGTTGTCAGAATTGTGCATTATATGAAGCAAGCATGAAAATTGGCATACCTACCCAGTTTGATACGCTGAAGATGATGGGATACAGACCCCAATCGAAAAATGCCCCCAGATGCTATTTTTGGACTGGGGTACTCCGTACCATGCCTCTACAAGGGTTTCTACCATAACAATGTTGGGAATAACGATACTGACATGAAACTTGGTAAGAATGCACAGTTTGATACGCTGAAAAAGATAGGATGCAGACCCCTCCGGAAAAGTGCCCCCTTATTCTATTTTTAGACTAGGGTACTCGGTACCATACCTCTACAAGCGTTTCTATTGTAACTATGTTGGGAATTAAGATATTGCAATGAAACTTGGCAAGAAAACACAGTTTGATAAGCTGAGAAAGATAGTATGCAGACCCTCCGGAAAAATGCCCCTTATTCTATTTTTAGACTGGGGGACTCGGTACCATACCTCTACAAGCGTTTCTATTGTAACTATGTTGGGAATTAAGATATTGCAATAAAACTTGGCAAGTATACACAGTTTGATAAGCTGAAAAAGATAGGATGCAGACCTCTCCGGAAAAATGCCCCCTTATTCTATTTTTAGACTGGGTACTCGGTATCATACCTCTACAAGCGTTTCTATTGTAACTATGTTGGGAATTAAGATATTGCAATAAAACTTGGCAAGTATACACAGTTTGATAAGCTGAAAAAGATAGGATGCAGACCCCTCCGGAAAATGCCCCCTAATTCTATTTTTAGACTGGTGTACTCGGTACCATACCTCTCCAAGCGTGTCAATTGTAACTATGTTGGGAATTAAGATATTGCAATGAAACATGGCAAGTATACACAGTTTGATGTGCTGAAACAGATAGGATGCAGACCCCTTCGGAAAAATGACCTTTCATTCTATTTTTAGACTTTGGTTTTTTTTAATGAAATAATAATTAATAATCAAAAGAGAAATAATCGCCTAGTACCAGCCCACACTAAACTTGCAACGCATTTCATCAATACAGTATGGTGTATAAAAAATGATGCAATGTTGTATATCATAATGAATATATATTTAACAATACCAGCCCCCTTCACACCGTACTCAGCATCTAATCTCCCTTAAAGAGAATTTAGGAGGGATAACTGCTATGCTCCGGCACCCCGTGTTCTCGCGTCAAAGAATACGGTCTGAGGAGATTGGTCGTATATGAGAGTCGATGTATACTATAGAGGTCATGTATGCTGAAAGTTTTTTAAATTTGCACAGAGGTCATATACTCAAATGGTTATCAGGTTTAGCTGATTGTACATACAGCATAAATATATGATTTGTATATCCTTGAAATATGGTTTTAGGTCTCATTGTGCTCGCCATGTATATGTGTACAAATTGCCTCTCTATACTGTGCAAATTTATAAACTTTCAACATACAGGCGCTCTATCATATACATTGGATCTTATATATTATTGAATGCGAGAACATGGGTGCGCCCTTAGATGAACGGAGCACACGAGCCGTAGCCCCAGATGCTCTTTAGTTAAGGTAAGATAAGCTGATGAGTATAGTAAAATGCATTGTAAATATGATAAACAACTCTCCATCAGTTTTATACAACTTACTGTATACTTGAAAGTGTGTACGCCGCGTTTAGCGAGGGGTTTGTACTAGACCACAATTTCTTATTTAATTTATTATTAACATTTCATACAAACATGTTTTAAGTTTATGATAAGTTTGTAAATAATCAATAGTTGTTGATATGGTGCTGAAGAAGGCTCGACATAGCGGAAACAAAAAACGTCAGACGGGAGGAGAGCCTTTGGCTGTATGACTTAGAGAGTTACTCAGTGATTTCCTTGAGCTCTATAGCTCAGCGGAAATGTCGTTGGCTCTCTGGTCATGCAGCCCAGGTTCGGATCCCACTTATTGTGGTATCCACTTGTGGAAACATCTAATTAATAGTTATTGATATAGAGATGCTTGAAAGTAGGTACGCCAGTCTGACGCAGCATTGAAGCATATAGATACGAGGAATGTTCCTACTGTAATATCTTAACATAGTATATCACAGTTATAATTGAAACGTTTTGAGAGTGGTATGGAACTGAGTCTCCTAGTCTCAAAATACAACTGGGGACACTTTTTCAAAGGGAGTCTGCATCCTATCTTTATTAGCGTATCAAACTGTGCATTCTTGCCAAGTTTCATTGCAATATCGTAATTTCCAAAATAGTTACCACAGAAACACTTGTAGAGGTATAGACAGGGAATTCATTGTAACAATCGAGCAACCTACCTAATCTTTGTTTTTACTCTTGATTTCGAACATTTATGTGGAAAGGGTCATTTTAAGCCCAGGACACATTTCGGCAAAACAATAGAAGTCACGTGATTGATGACATCACGACATTACGGTCACTGAAAAATTGTTTTCTTGTTTTCTCAATTTCAAGTACATCAAATTGAAGAGCATAAAAAATGGAATCATTTGATATAAAACACTATGATCATTAAACTTACCGTTAACGATTTAATGCCAATTAAAAAGTTTAATGATGTCATCAACATGGCGGACATAAAAAGAAGTAGCAACATCTTTTTTTTAACTATTGTAAGAATTTGAAGCCTGTGTCACTTTGAATGTTCAAAATTACCTGAACTGATAAAAAATCTTGAAAAGATATTCCATATAATGATAAAAGAATCCATCTACCAGTCTTTGTCTTTACAATAACAGGAAATAGCGCCATAAGAGAGATAGAGAATCATGACACGTTTCTATCGTCTTCTATCAAAGGCAATCAAAAAGCTCTTTCAAAGCATCTGTTCTTTGGATATAAATGTGATAGGTGAATAGCTGGCACAAATGCAGAGCTGACTGTATGTTATTTAAAAGATGTATCGACTATGTTGTCATTAGTAGCTGCAGTCAGAGAATGCAACATAGAAAAGCATTTGCAAGCAGAGAGAGAGCTAATTTCACTGTCTTTCGCCTTTGATCATCAAAATAACGCTAGATACGGAAGTTACCAGCATGTCTTTTTGCATGACTTTAAACGAAATAACAGTGTGGCTTTTCAAGATTTGAAATCTAAAGGAATGGGTGCCAGCATTTCCGGTGAGCCGTTCTCTTCAATCAACGGTGACCTCGTTACAGAACTGTTCAACAAAGAAACGAAGGGGACATCAGGTCCTTTTCGCTCTGGATTCAGCACCAATGTCGATACAGTTAACACTTGGGTAAGAACCATCCACATTCATGGGATGCTTCAAGTAGCATTTAGAAAGCAACTGAAGATCAAGACTTCATCCCAGTTTAAGGAGTCGACAAGAAGTGGGAAAAATATGCATAGAAGTCAGGTGGAAAGCCTAAAATCAAAATTAAGAGGATATGGTACCAACCCCTTTTTGTCCAATGCACCCAAGTGTATTCCTACATTGGTTGTTGTGGATCATTCAGTTGCACACGACATGCTTCAGGCCTCTTCAATTGGAGCGAAATGCTTGGAAACGTTTTATGAAGAAAGACTTGTTATTGGAACAAAGAGCTTTTTTGACCCCATCAAAAAGCAGAAGCTAAAAACAGGGATCGTCCCAATGAAAAAAAAAAATTAAAGCCGTCGCTGTTTAGAAAGACGACTGTCAAGTATTTGGATTGCTTATCGCCAAGGCAGTTTCACTTGAAAAGGCATTTGCCTACCCTATAACAACTGTGCCTCTTGCCATTGCTACTCCTGAGAGAACGTTGCGCCAGTCTGACTAGTCATCTCTGAGAAATTTTCTTATTTCAAAAGGTGAAAGCATTGCAGAAATACCAATCAATGCAGCATGGTTTATAGACGGTCTGGCGGCAGTTAGATCATTGAAGCCCAAGAAGACTTACCGGGAATGGATGAAGGGTCTGTTACGATTCTTGCAGCCATCAGAAGATTCAAAGCCATCCTTGGTGGGAATGATAAATGATACTTACAAAAAACACAGCGCCAAAGGCATGGTAAGGAAAAGCCGTGGGGAAACCAACCTGAGAGTAAATGTTCAAGGCTTTGATCAACATATGCCTCAAGGAACCAAGTGGACTGAATTCCTCCACAATGGTGATAACAAAAATGAGCTAGTTGGGCTTATTAAGAAGTATGCTCGCAGTGATGAAGGTAAAAATCATCTCAAGCACTCTTTCATTATCACAGATGCAGCTAATGCTTATCTTATTGAGCAAAATGGAAATACAGTTCTTGGGACCTGCAATCACGAGGAAGCAGACACACGTTTGATACTGCACGCTTGTATTCAACAATCTGATGTTATTGTGGTCGGCAAGGACACCGATATTCTTGTCTTACTGATTTGGGCTTATGAGGCATTAAAGATCAAGTACAAATGGATCTTCAAGTATGATGATAAGAAGTTTGTTGATATTGGAAGCATCTGTCAATCTCTTGGCTCTACATTGTGTCTTGCCTTACCCGCCATCCATGCCATTTCTGGTTGCGACACAACGTCGTACTTCTACAGGGCGGGAAAGTGCGCATCATGAAAAAGCTTATAGCTGACCCCAGCAAATGTAGTTTAGCTACTTGAAGAGCTGGGAAGTAGCAAAGCTATTCCAAATAACCAAATTGCAGATGTGAGGGAATTTATAAGAAAGGTTATTTACAATGGAAGAGATGATGAAACCTATGTGGAAACAAGAGTTCGGATGTACCAAGATTTAAATTCGAAGACATCCTTGTCTATACCTACCACCTGATCAAGCTTCAGCTGCGGAAGCATAAAAAAAGCAAATTATCAATGTTTTATTTGGAGAAGATGCTGTTTTCAAAACGTTGATGATATTAGCTTAAAAGAGAATGGATGGCAAGTAATCCCCAATGAATCAAATGAGTCTTCAGCAGAACCGGTATGGTTTCAAGGGTATCAACTTCCACCTTCTTTACGTTCGAGGAGAAAAGCCGAAGCTAAAGTCTCGAAATCGCATACAGAGGCCGATGCAGATAGAAAAGGTAGTGATGGCGTAATGCAACAACCAAAGAGCAAGCGAAGGAAGCGGAAAGCAAAATCAACTTTGTCCGATCAAGCAGCTCACAACAAGAAAGACGATGGAGGAAAAGATGACGTGGACATGGTGTACGACCCGGACTTTGAGAGATCTGAAGCATCATCAAGCGTATTAGATGATGATTCTTCGACAGGATATGCACTTCCCGACTCTGAAAATGAATTGGAACTGTCAGACTTCATTTTCAGCGAAGATTCCATGGATGAATGGCTTCCTTGAAGTTATGATATTTACACCTTGAATATTAGTTACATCTGTTTTGTTCTGATGCATAATACTAATTCATAGATTTATTCAAGATTGACATTTAATTTACACTTTAGAAATGACCTTTGCTCTAAATTTAAAGGGTAAAGTCTTCACAATCATGACGTCATCAAAATTTTTAACTGGCATTAAGTCGTTAACAGTAAGTTTAACGGTGATGGTGTTTTATATCAAATGATTCCATTTTCGATGCTCTTCAATTTGATGTACTTGAAATTGAGAAAACAAGAAAAAAATTTTCAGTGACCGTGATGTTGTGATGTCATCAATCACGTGACTTCTATTGTTTTGCCGAAATGTGTCCTGGGCTTAAAATGACCCTTTCGACATAAATGTTCGAAATCAAGAGTAAAAACAAAGATTATGTAGGTTGCTCGATTGTTACAATGAATTCCCTGTCTATAGAGGTATGGTACCGAGTACCCCAGTCTAAAAATAGAATAAGGGGGCATTTTCCGAAGGGGTCTGCATCCTATATTTTTCAGCTTATCAAACTGTGCATTCTTGCCAAGTTTCATTGCAATATCGTAATTTCCAACATAGTTACCATAGAAACACTTGTAGAGGTATGGTACCAAGTACCCCAGTCTAAAAATAGAATGAGGGGGCACTTTTCCGGAGGGGTCTGCATCCTATCTTTTTCAGCGTATCAAACTGTGCATTTTTGCCAAGTTTCATGTCAGTATCGTTATTCCCAGCATTGTTATGGTAGAAACCCTTGTAGAGGTATGGTACCGAGTACCCCTGTCTAAAAATAGCATCTGGGGGCATTTTTCGATTGGGGTCTGTATCCCATCATCTTCAGCGTATCAAACTGGGTAGGTATGCCAATTTTAATTGCCAACGATTTCACAGTTAAGCCATTGCACTATTTGGCAAGGCTATAGACTTGCTTTTTTGGCGAATTTTTGGTGGAAATTTTTTCTATCAAATTTGACCTAATTTGGTAGAAAAATACCCTATTTGGCACCTAGAAGCTGTTCAGGGGGTATTTGGGAGGTAATAGTAAGTATTTCTCAAGAAAAGAGAGGGTTTTGAGAACCCCTGACTTTGGCGAATTTTTGACCATTTGGCAAGGCTATAGACTTGCCTTTTTGGCGAATTTTCGGTGGAAATATTTTCTATCAAATTTGACCTAATTTCGTAGAAAAATACCCTATTTAGCACCTAGAAGCTGTTCAGGGGGTATTTGGGAGGTAATAGTAATTATTTCTGAAGAAAAGAGTAGGTCTTGAGAACCCCTGATTTTGGCGAATTTTTGACTATTTGGCAAGGCTATAGACTTGCCATTTTGGCGAATTTTTGGTGGAAATTTTTTCTATCAAATTTGACTTAATTTGGTAGAAAAATACCCTACTTAGCACCTAGAAGCTGTTCAGGGGATATCTGGTAGGTAATTGTAATTATTTCTGAAGAAAAGAGAGGGTTTTGAGAACCCCTGATTTTGGCGAATTTTTGACCATTTGGCAAGGCTATAGACTTGCCTTTTTGGCGAATTTTTGGTGGAAATATTTTCTATCAAATTTGACCTAATTTGGTAGAAAAATACCCTATTTAGCACCTGGAAGCTGTTCAGGGGGTATTTGGGAGGTAATAGTAAGTATTTCTCAAGAAAAGAGAGGGTTTTGAGAATCCCTGATTTTGGCGAATTTTTGACAATTTGGCAAGGCTATAGACTTGCCTTTTTGGCGAATTTTTGGTGGAAATTTTTTCTATCAAATTTGACCTAACTTGGTAGAAAAATACCCTATTTAGCACCTAGAAGCTGTTCAGGGGGTATTTGGGAGGTAATAGTAATTATTCCTGAAGAAAAGAGAGGGTCTTGAGAACCCCTGATTCTGGCGAATTTTTGACCATTTGGCAAGGCTATATATAGACTTGCCTTTTTGGCGAATTTTTGGTGGAAATTTTTTCTATCAAATTTGACCTAATTTGGTAGAAAAATACCCTACTTAGCACCTAGAAGCTGTTCAGGGGATATCTGGTAGGTAATTGTAAATATTTCTGAAGAAAAGAGAGGGTTTTGAGAACCCCTGATTTTGGCGAATTTTTGACCATTTGGCAAGGCTATAGACTTGCCTTTTTGGCGAATTTTTGGTGGAAATTTTTTCTATCAAATTTGACCTAACTTGGTAGAAAAATACCCTATTTAGCACCTAGAAGCTGTTCAGGGGGTATTTGGGAGGTAATAGTAATTATTTCTGAAGAAAAGAGTAGGTCTTGAGAACCCCTGATTTTGGCGAATTTTTGACTATTTGGCAAGGCTATATACTTGCCATTAATGCGTGGCGGTCTCTAAGACAGACAAATGAGGCAATAACACACATAGGGTTGGCAGTATTTGGGATCGTATTTGGCAAAATTCACTATAATAACTATTAATAATGATACATTTGTTTGTGACTTATCATTTGCCACCAAATTCTTGGTGGCCAACCCGACTAGTACGATCCGGATTACGCCTATCGACACATGTTTGATTTTTATTTTTTTGCTAATCATATACATTGTTCTAGCTTTACAATGTAGAGAAATAGTGCTGAGAATGTTGTTCATTTGGATGAGGGATTTTCTACTCGCATCCCGTAGGTCGTGTAGCGTAGAGGATCTTCATAGGTTGTGCTTGATTTTTCATTGGAGTCTTCCTCCGACTTTAAAGGACTTGTTTGATAACTGACTTGTGGCCGTGGCATTCCATCAACGGTTTTCCAACAGGGGCTTCTTCGGAAATTTGCTGACTGTTGTACCTTCTTCCAATTTGTGAATGATTTGACTCCGGCAAGTAGTCAATCTTTTTATATAAACTCAAAGAAAGAAATAACAGTGCTTCAGCGTTTACGTTTTCAAAATTACGAAAATATATAACATTGACTAAATTCTTTCTTTGGTATGTTTCATGAAATAAGAATGGTGTCTTGTAAGACTCGTATGCCTGCAAAAGGTATAGCATTAGAATTGACGTGGATTGTTGTCTGATTGTACCTGACAGACCTGAGGTCGCGATAACATTTCATTGATAATATAAAGCATGTTGATATAACGACATAGAATTGATCCGTTTCCCATTCAAGATTTCATTGACACGGACTCCGTGTCTTTTCCCTATATCTATATACTGAGTACTTTTGCTACTGATATTACCATTCGCATTGTCACGGACTCCGTGACTTCACCCTTTCACTCTCTACAGTGTCATTGACACGGACTCCGTGTCTTCACCATTTCACTCTTTGTTTTCATTTCATTGATAATATACAGCATGTTGATACATAGACAGGGAATTTTTCCTTTTCCATTCAAGATTTCATTGACACGGACTCCGTGTCTTTTCCCAATATATACTGTGTGCTCTTGCTACTGATATTACCATTCTCATTGTCACGGACTCCGTGACTTCACCCTTTCACTCTCTACGGTGTCATAGCACCCCTAACTCTATTGATATTACTGTTTTGTGTTCCTTTTATCTATGTTACCATTCTCATTGTCACGGACTCCGTGACTTCACCCTTTCACTCTCTACGGTGTCATAGCACCCCTATCTCTATTGATATTACTGTTTTGTGTTCCTTATATCTATGTTACCATTCTCATTGACACGGGCTCCGTGTCTTCACCCTTTCACTCTATACTTTTCCCTTTTTCACTTTTCCATTTTTAAATATGCCCATTTTTGTAACGCTAGCTTGGTATCAACCCTTTATCATGAGCGATTCAATGCGTAGCGAGGTGGGAGGGTAGGGGAAATCACTTTATAACTGAGACTATCTAATCACCACTAAATGCTGACCTGAACAAACAAATATGATGATTTCACCGCAGTACAACTAATATCAGGTATCCAGGTCGGTAATGTTCAAAATGTGTCAAAGGTCAGGGCCTTTTTAAGGGGAGAAAACTAGGGGGCCAAAAAATTTAAGGGGACTTATTGTTCTATTGTTTTATATTCAGCGTTTCTTTCACAGTGCGAGCCCAGTCTTTGCATGTTTTCTTAGCCTTTTGCCAGGAATTCATGCACAACCAGTCGCGCAGAGCTGGAGAAATAACAAGGGGCATCTGTACTTCAGTTGAGAGTGTATACCGTACAAGTCACACTGATGCTACAGTTGGCTGTAAATGCCGACGGCGTGTAATTCTTCTCTATCATCAGCTACGTCACTTAGGGATCACATGAGATGCGAGCGCGCAGGCGCGGCAAACCATTGCGAGTTTGGCGTTAAGCCGTCCTGACGTGTTTTTGCGAGAGGAAAATTTTATATATTGGTTGTCGTCGTTCTTCGCAAAGATTCAACAAAGAGTTGGTAAGCACCTAAATAGGAACTTTTTCTTCAACCCATGAACGTAAGTGAATTCTTTTACATACTTTAGCTTAGCCGTAGACTTATCTAGTTAACCTCTTCGTAGATAATGGATTCTCCTTCCCATTCACCTGCGGCTGTGGAAGAGCATCAGAATGCAACGAATGACGATATCCATAAAACACTTTTGGATATCAGCTCCAACATGGCTTCCTTAAAATCATTCTTTCAAACCCTCACCGAGGGTAGCTCTTTAGGGCGCCGCCCTTCTTCACCCACCGGGACTGTTCCAACTCTGTCCACCGGACAAAATCAGTTGGAAGACCTCTCCACTGATGGCTTGCCCACCGGGCACCGCACTCCCACCGGGAACATACAACCCACCGGGTCGAGGACCTCGCTCATGAAGCGTAAGTCCGATACGGCCTCTGCCTCGGTTGCTCCGAAAACGGCCCGACCTGCCGTCCCTGATAATTCCGATGCTATCAGCATTTATGCTAGTGACGAGGAAGCCGATCTTAACCAAGGTGAACAACCTGACCCAGATCCTTTTTTGCTGAACCTTAGCCAGGATCTTGAGAACAGTGACAAGACTAGTGCCACTGTCCATCCCCAGTTGGCTACTATCGCGGAGAAACGCTGGGGACAACATTTGCCGCAGGAGAAACTTAAGGCTATCCTCGAGAAGCACTTGCGTCCAGAAAACTGCCCTAACATGTTCCCAGCGATTAAGGTCAATAAGGAAGTTTGGGGGTATTTGCTGTCCGACAAGAAAACGGTCGACAGCAAGCTCTCAAATGTCCAACAAACCGTTCAGCGTGTTGGGTGCATTTTGGTGAATGCAGCTAATTCCCTTGTCACAGATAACCAGGGTGATGATCCCGCAGACATCATAAGCAGTTTGGTGGACGGCATTGCTTTGCTTGGCCATGTCACTTGTGACCTTTCTGGCCTTCGCCGCAGTGCCTTAAAACCGGCCGTAAAACCGGAATATAGGGCCCTCACTACCCGTGATATCCCTCACAGCTCGAAGCTTTTTTGGTGATGATTTCACCAAAGAACTCAAAGCCGCAGAGGAATCGTCAAAAGTCTCTAAGGCGTTTCACAATGTAAAGTCCCCGGACAACAGAAACCGAGGAAGGCAAACCGCATCCACTTCCCACAGCTATCAGAGCTCACGAAACTCTTTTTTTGTACCGAGGCCGGTATCGCCCGCCATTCAAAGACCGGAGATTTGCCTCCCACCGGGAGCAGAAACAACAACAGCAGCAGACTCAACGCAACAAGAAATAATCAATGAATTGACTCATTTACAAGATTCGCAAAATGTAAGCGGATTTCTTTCAAAATTACCTTTTTTAATCTCACTACTTGCTCGTCAATGCAAATCGTTCCAAGCCGGTCGCATAGCTAACAATATACCCGAATGGCGGAAGCTTACCTCCGATCCTCAAATCCTTTCTTGTGTGAAAGGAACAGAAATCGAGCTTGCTTCTAGTGTTCACGCTATGCGTGATGCCAACACGACAAGCACATTTTCGGAGGCTGAGCAAGGCATCGTCAATGCCGAAATTGAAACCTTGCTCGGTAAAAAGGTTCTCGAAATAGCTAAGCGACAGCCCGGCCAGATCATTTCGCCGATTTTTCTACGTCCAAAGCCGGACGGATCTTTTCGAATGATTTTAAATCTAAAAGAGTTTAACAAACAGGTTGTTTACAGGCATTTTAAAATGGATACACTCAATACAATACTGAATTTGATGTCAAAAAATTGTTTCATGGCGTCATTAGATCTTAAAGATGCCTACTATAGTGTGCCTATTGGCATTAATGACCGAAAATACCTCCGTTTTCAATTCGGTGGGCAATTATACCAATATAC
The DNA here is from genome assembly GCA_014526335.1 of Chrysaora quinquecirrha. Lineage (NCBI taxonomy): Eukaryota > Metazoa > Cnidaria > Scyphozoa > Semaeostomeae > Pelagiidae > Chrysaora > Chrysaora quinquecirrha. Next base: position 254,123 of record JACTAT010000155.1, read on the forward strand.
GGCATTTCCTAATGGCTTAGCTTGCTGCCCACGGCTTTTCACAAAAATTCTTAAAGTGCCGTTAACGATTTTGCATCAACAAGGGTATATTGTAACGGCTTACATTGATGATCTCTACATGCAAGCGAATACTTATGAAGATTGCCTCATGAATGTTATGGCAACCTTTGAAATATTTACGAAACTTGGCTTCATTATTCACCCTAACAAATCCGCCTTCGTGCCTTCTAGGCAAATCAAAATGTTAGGCTTCATTCTTGACTCTGTAAATATGACCGTCACCCCAACGCACGATAAAATCGAGGGGGTTGTTGCTTTATGTCGTACAGTATTAGCTGAACAACAGAATTTGTCTATTCGCCAAGTTGCTAGGCTTATTGGAAAACTAATCTCTTGTTTCCCCGGCACATTATACGGTCCACTGTATTACAGAAGTCTTGAAAATGATAAAATTATTGCCCTGAAACTAAACAATGGGGACTTCGACTCTCCTATGCGTCTTAGCGCGGAAAGTCAGTCAGAGCTACAGTGGTGGATACACCACGGACCAGACCTTCACAAACCTATTGTCAGTCAAAAACCAAGCATGACAATTTCAACTGATGCCTCCCTGCAAGGCTGGGGTGCTGTGTGCGCTGGAAACAGTGCCAGTGGCATCTGGACCCAAAACGAAAAACTGCAGCACATAAATTATTTGGAAATGCTAGCCATTTCATTTGGCTTGAAAATTTTCGCCAAAATGTTCACAACTGTCATGTAAGGATTATGAGCGACAACACAACTGCGATTTCAGTCCTTAACCATATGGGCACAAGTCATTCGACTGCGTGCAACAAGCTATGCAAAACTATTTGGGAGTGGTGTATACAAAAAGATATCTGGATTTCTGTTGCCCATATTCCTGGTCTGCAAAATGTTGATGCCGATATTGCCTCACGTAAACAACATCATAGCAATACAGAATGGATGCTAAATCCATCAATACTTGAGTCTAGCCTACGCAAGTTTGCTTTCAAACCTGATATTGATTTGTTTGCTTCTCGTTTGAACAAACAGTTGCCTACATATGTGTCATACAAACCGGACCCAGACTCATTTGCTATTGATGCATTTACACTAGACTGGTCTTTATACAAACCGTATATATTTCCACCTTTCAGTTTAGTACCGAAAATTCTGAGGCGCCTTCAGGAAGATCGAGCAGAAGCAATTTGTGTGCTCCCTCATTGGCCAACACAAGCCTGGTATTCAAAAGCACAGCAAATGATGGTAGGCCAACCGTTAACATTGAAGCCCAGTCGGACACTTCTAACGTTACCCTCCAGTCCGACGACTTTACATCCACTTCATCAAAAACTCAATCTCGTAATTTGTCACTTATCAGGGACAAAGTAGACTCAACTATGTTATCGCAATCGGCAAAGAGTATATTATTAGCCTCCTGGCGCCCTGGCACCTTAAAACAATATGAATCGTCTCTCAAAAAATGGGGCACGTTCTGTAGTGCAAATACAATACACACTTATCACCCCTCTGTCGAAGAGGTAATTGAATTTCTAACCTCCTTGTATCAGCAAGGTCTGGGCTATAGTGCCATCAATACTGCCAGGTCTGCCTTGTCATCCATCATTACTTTGCCGAACAACAACCCTCTGGGTGAGCACCCTTTGATTAAACGATTTCTTAAAGGCATTTTTGAGCTTAGGCCTGCATTACCTAAATATTCCTTTATATGGGATGTGAGCTTGTTGTTAAAGTATTTAAAGAGGTTCAAATCTGCTGATACACTGGGCTTAAAAGAGCTTACTATGAAAACGGTCTGCTTACTGACCGTCTTAACTGGTCAGCGATGTCAAACGATTCATAACATTGACATCAATAACATACAAATGTTGCCTGATTTCGTCAGAATAATAGTCAGCAATCCTATCAAAACAACTCGACCAGGCCATCATCCGAAACCCTTAGAATTCAAATCCTATACACATGATCGGGATTTATGTATTGTCTCCCTTTTATCGGTATATTTGCGAAAAACTGCTGATCTTCGCAAACAACATACACAGCTCTTCATTAGCTTCCATAAACCCCACAATCCTGTGTCTAGGGACACGATAAGCAGATGGATTAAATCTACCCTCAAAGCTGCTGGTATCGACACGAATGTGTTTTCCGCGCATAGCTGCCGCTCGGCAGCTACCTCCGCTTCAAAATCTGCAGGGTTTTCTTTAACTGACATCATGTCCGCTGCAGGTTGGTCTGGCTGCTCTACATTCGCGAAATTCTATGACAAGTGTATAGTTAAGGACAATTTTGGACAAAAGGTCTTAGAAAATTTTCAGAAATAAAGCGTATTGTAATTGTCTTATTGCCCGTGTCATAATACTTATATCATTCCTTCGCTTTGTTAAAATTGTTAGAACTGTTGTTGTTGCTTTACATACACAGATTCGTCTCTTCACTTGTCGAGCCTTCAAGGATTTTTGCTCGTGCCTGCTGGGCTTTAAAGTCTCATGTGATCCCTAAGTGACGTAGCTGATGATAGAGAAGAATTTAAAAATTAAACGAGACTTACCTGTAAGGTGAAGTTTGATTGTAATTCTTCTCTGTCATCAGCAGGAACGAAGGGATCACATCCCTCCCTTATTTACGCTTTGCTTTTTCTCCCGACCCTGGGTGATCCCTTCTAGTCCAGCAGCCTCTCGCGTTAAAGGATGGTTTGCCGCGCCTGCGCGCTCGCATCTCATGTGATCCCTTCGTTCCTGCTGATGACAGAGAAGAATTACAATCAAACTTCACCTTACAGGTAAGTCTCGTTTAATTTTTAAATTTTTTTGGTGGAAATTTTTCTATCAAATTTGACTTAATTTGGTAAAAAAATACCCTACTTAGCACCTAGAAGCTGTTCAGGGGATATCTGGTAGGTAATTGTAATTATTTCTGAAGAAAAGAGAGGGTTTTGAGAACCCCTGATTTTAGCGAATTTTTGACCATTTGGTAAGGCTATAACTTGCCTTTGCACTTGCCTTTTTCGCGAATTTTTGGTGGAAATATTTTCTATCAAATTTGACCTAATTTGGTAGAAAAATACCCTATTTAGCACCTAGAAGCTGTTCAGGGGGTATTTGGGAGGTAATAGTAAGTATTTCTCAAGAAAAGAGAGGGTTTTGAGAACCCCTGATTTTGGCGAATTTTTGACAATTTGGCAAGGCTATAGACTTGCCTTTTGGCGAATTTTGGTGGAAATTTTTCTATCAAATTTGACCTAACTTGGTAGAAAAATACCCTATTTAGCACCTAGAAGCTGTTCAGGGGGTATTTGGGAGGTAATAGTAATTATTCCTGAAGAAAAGAGAGGGTCTTGAGAACCCCTGATTCTGGCGAATTTTTGACCATTTGGCAAGGCTATAGACTTGCCTTTTTGGCGAATTTTTGGTGGAAATTTTTTCTATCAAATTTGACCTAATTTGGTAGAAAAATACCCTATTTAGCACCTAGAAGCTGTTCAGGGGGTATTTGGGAGGTAATAGTCATTATTTCTGAAGAAAAGAGAGGGTCTTGAGAACCCCTGATTTTGGCGAATTTTTGACCATTTGGCAAGGCTATAGACTTGCCTTTTTGGCGAATTTTTGGTGGAAATATTTTCTATCAAATTTGACCTAATTTGGTAGAAAAATACCCTATTTAACACCTAGAAGCTGTTCAGGGGATATCTGGCAGGTAATAGTAAGTATTTCTGAAGAAAAGAGAGGGTTTTGAGAATCCCTGATTTTGGCGAATTTTTGACCATTTGGCAAGGCTATAGACTTGCCTTTTTGGCGAATTTTTGGTGGAAATATTTTGTATCAAATTTGACCTAATTTGGTAGAAAAATACCCTATTTAGCACCTAGAAGCTGTTCAGGGGATATTGGGGAGGTAATAGTAATTATTTCTGAAGAAAAGAGAGGGTCTTGAGAACCCCTGATTTTGGCGAATTTTTGACCATTTGGCAAGGCTATGGACTTGTCTTTTTGGCGAATTTTTGGTGGAAATATTTTCTATCAAATTTGACCTAATTTGGTAGAAAAATACCCTATTTAGCACCTAGAAGCTGTTCAGGGGGTATTTGATAGGTAATAGTAATTATTTCTGAAGAAAAGAGAAGGTCTTGAGAACCCCTTATTTTGGCGAATTTTTGACCATTTGGCAAGGCTATAGACTTGCCATTTTGGCGAATTTTTGGAGGAAATATTTTCTATCAAATTTCACCTAATTTGGTAGGAAAATACCCTTTTTAGCACCTAGAAGCTGTTCAGGGTGTATTTGGGAGGTAATAGTAAGTATTTCTCAAGAAAGAGAGGGTCTTGAGAACCCCTGATTTTGGCGAATTTTTGACCATTTGGCAAGGCTATAGACTTGCCTTTTTGGCGAATTTTTGGTGGAAATATTTTCTATGAAATTTCACCTAATTTGGTAGAAAAATACCCTTTTTAGCACCTAGAAGCTGTTCAGGGTGTATTTGGGAAGTAATAGTAATTATTTCTGAAGAAAATAGAGGGTCTTGAGAACCCCTGATTTTGGCGAATTTTTGACCATTTGGCAAGGTTATAGACTTGCCTTTTTGGCGAATTTTTGGAGGAAATATTTTCTATCAAATTTGACCTAATTTGGTAGAAAAATACCCTATTTAGCACCTAGAAGCTGTTCAGGGGGTATTTGGGAGGTAATAGAAAGTATTTCTCAAGAAAAGAGAGGGTTTTGAGAACCCCTGATTTTGGCGAATTTTTGACCATTTGGCAAGGCTATAGACTTGCCTTTTTGGCGAATTTTTGGTGGAAATATTTTCGATCAAATTTGACCTAATTTTGTAGAAAAATACCCTATTTAGCACCAAGAAGCTGTTTAGGGGGTATTCGGGAGGTAATAGTAATTATTTCTGAAGAAAAGAGAGGGTCTTGAGAACCCCTGATTTTGGCGAATTTTTGACCATTTGGCAAGGCTATAGACTTGCCTTTTTGGCGAATTTTTAGTGGAAATATTTTCTATCAATTTTGACCTAATTTGGTAGAAAAATACCCTATTTAGCACCTAGAAGATGTTCAGGGGGTATTTGGGAGGTAATAGTCATTATTTCTGAAGAAAAGAGAGGGTCTTGAGAAATCCTGATTTTGGCGAATTTTTGACCATTTGGCAAGGCTATAGACTTGCCTTTTTGGTGAATTTTTGGTGGAAATATTTTCGATCAAATTTGACCTAATTTGGTAGAAAAATACCCTATTTAGCACCTAGAATCTGTGAAGGGGGTATTCGGGTGGTAATAGTAATTATTTCTGAAGAAAAGAGAGGGTCTTGAGAACCCCTGATTTTGGCGAATTTTTGACAATTTGGCAAGGCTATAGACTTGCCTTTTTGGCGAATTTTTGGTGGAAATACTTTCTATCAAATTTGACCTAATTTGGTAGAAAAACACCCTATTTAGCACCTAGAAGCTGTTCAGGGGGTATTTGGGATGTAATAGTAAGTATTTCTGAAGAAAAGAGAGGGTTTTGAGAACCCCTGATTTTGGCGAATTTTTGACCATTTGGCAAGGCTATAGACTTGTCTTTTTGGCGAATTTTTTGTTGAAATATTTTGTATCAAATTTGACCTAATTTGGTAGAAAAATACCCTATTTAGCACCTAGAAGCTGTTCAGGGGGTATTTGGGAGGTAATAGAAAGTATTTCTCAAGAAAAGAGAGGGTTTTGAGAACCCCTGATTTTGGCGAATTTTTGACCATTTGGCAAGGCTATAGACTTGCCTTTTTGGCGAATTTTGGTGGAAATATTTTCGATCAAATTTGACCTAATTTTGTAGAAAAATACCCTATTTAGCACCAAGAAGCTGTTTAGGGGGTATTCGGGAGGTAATAGTAATTATTTCTGAAGAAAAGAGAGGGTCTTGAGAACCCCTGATTTTGTCGAATTTTTGACCATTTGGCAAGGCTATAGACTTGCCTTTTTGGCGAATTTTTAGTGGAAATATTTTCTATCAATTTTGACCTAATTTGGTAGAAAAATACCCTATTTAGCACCTAGAAGCTGTTCAGGGGGTATTTGGGAGGTAATAGTCATTATTTCTGAAGAAAAGAGAGGGTCTTGAGAAATCCTGATTTTGGCGAATTTTTGACCATTTGGCAAGGCTATAGACTTGCCTTTTTGGCGAATTTTTGGTGGAAATATTTTCTATCAAATTTGACCTAATTTGGTAGAAAAATACCCTATTTAGCACCTAGAAGCTGTTCAGGAGGTATTTGGGAGGTAATAGAAAGTATTTCTCAAGAAAAGAGAGGGTTTTGAGAACCCCTGATTTTGGCGAATTTTTGACCATTTGGCAAGGCTATAGACTTGCCTTTTTGGCGAATTTTTGGTGGAAATATTTTCGATCAAATTTGACCTAACTTGGTAGAAAAATACCCTATTTAGCACCTAGAAGCTGTTCAGGGCGTATTTGGGAGGTAATAGTAATTATTCCTGAAGAAAAGAGAGGGTCTTGAGAACCCCTGATTCTGGCGAATTTTTGACCATTTGGCAAGGCTATATATAGACTTGCCTTTTTGGCGAATTTTTGGTGGAAATATTTTCTATCAAATTTGACCTAATTTGGTAGAAAAATACCCTATTTAGCACCTAGAAGCTGTTCAGGGGGTATTTGGGAGGAAATAGAAAGTATTTCTCAAGAAAAGAGAGGGTTTTGAGAACCCCTGATTTTGGCGAATTTTTGACCATTTGGCAAGGCTATAGACTTGTCTTTTTGGCGAATTTTTTGTTGAAATATTTTCTATCAAATTTCACCTAATTTGGTAGAAAAATACCCTATTTAGCACCTAGAAGCTGTTCAGGGGGTATTTGGGAGGTAATAGTAATTATTTCTGAAGAAAAGAGAGGGTCTTGAGAACCCCTGATTTTGGCGAATTTTTGACCATTTGGCAAGGCTATAAACTTGCCTTTTTGGCGAATTTTTGGTGGAAATAATTTCTATCAATTTTGACCCAATTTGGTGAAATAATACCCTATTTAGCACCTAGAAGCTGTTCAGGGGGTATTTGGGAGGTAATAGTAAGTATTTGTCAAGAAAAGAGAGGGTTTTGAGAACCTCTGATTTTGGCGAATTTTTGACCATTTGGCAAGGCTATAGACTCTCCTTTTTGGCGAATTTTTGGTGGAAATATTTTCTATCAAATTTGACCTAATTTGGTAGAAAAATACCCTATTTAGCACCTAGAAGCTGTTCAGGGCGTATTTGGGAGGTAATAGTAATTATTCCTGAAGAAAAGAGAGGGTCTTGAGAACCCCTGATTCTGGCGAATTTTTGACCATTTGGCAAGGCTATATATAGACTTGCCTTTTTGGCGAATTTTTGGTGGAAATATTTTCTATCAAATTTGACCTAATTTGGTAGAAAAATACCCTATTTAGCACCTAGAAGCTGTTCAGGGGGTATTTGGGAGGAAATAGAAAGTATTTGTCAAGAAAAGAGAGGGTTTTGAGAACCCCTGATTTTGGCGAATTTTTGACCATTTGGCAAGGCTATAGACTTGTCTTTTTGGCGAATTTTTTGTTGAAATATTTTCTATCAAATTTCACCTAATTTGGTAGAAAAATACCCTATTTAGCACCTAGAAGCTGTTCAGGGGGTATTTGGGAGGTAATAGTAATTATTTCTGAAGAAAAGAGAGGGTCTTGAGAACCCCTGATTTTGGCGAATTTTTGACCATTTGGCAAGGCTATAAACTTGCCTTTTGGCGAATTTTGGTGGAAATAATTTCTATCAATTTTGACCCAATTTGGTGAAATAATACCCTATTTAGCACCTAGAAGCTGTTCAGGGGTATTTGGGAGGTAATAGTAAGTATTTGTCAAGAAAAGAGAGGGTTTTGAGAACCTCTGATTTTGGCGAATTTTGACCATTTGGCAAGGCTATAGACTCTCCTTTTGGCGAATTTTTGGTGGAAATATTTTCTATCAAATTTGACCTCTGTTAAAGAACAATTTTTAGAACATTAAGTTATTTGAATCTAAGCTTTCGTATCCTTTGTTTTTGTTTATCATTGATAGTTCGTGACCAGCCATTACGCAATTCATAAAGGTATTTCCTTTACATTGATGTCGCCATCCGGTTGTGTATTTGTATTTGTTGAATGTGTCATTAACGCTCTGGGTGTGACGTTCTATTGTCTTGCTGATGATATAATTGAGGTTCTTGCTAATTTGTAAGTTAGTTAGTCGTAATGGTTAGTCGCTAGCAGAAGTTGTCAGGAATCGTAAATTGCCGCTGAATTGAGAATCGTTTAGATGTTGTTAATTGAATAGGAGTTCTTATTGATGAAATTGCCGTGAAACTCGTGTTTTCTTGTCGTCTAAATCTGTTCTCAAGTCGAACTCACGCACTCTAATAACACGAAAGTTGTGTGTTATTACATTGGTGACCAACGACGTGACCATCAGCAAAGACAGCCGTTTAAAGATAGTAGAAATTGTCGACAGGACCAAGTAGAAAGACTCAGAGCAGAACAGGGGAAATTTGACGCCATGCCATTTTATCAGAAGGGAGTTCATTTGTATCTTCGAGCCTCAGATGGTCGTCCAATATGCAATTATTGTAAAAAGGTAGGACACGTTGTAAAGTATTGTCGCCTTCGTCCATTTATACATCCGCCTAAACACATGAGAAATGCAGTGTATCAGTGCAACCCATGGACAAATCAAACAGTAGGCCTAGTCAATACAAACGGAAGCCATGCAGGGCAAGAATGCAATTTTCAACTTTTTGGTAATCTTATTGATCAGTTAAAATCAATATTACTTCAACTGGAGAAGCTGATATCAAACAGAAATATTCCAACTTTTCAAGGACTTGAATCTGGTTGCAAGGAAGGAACAAAGGTCAAAGAAAGGATGCCAGTCACATTGGAGGCAACTGTTCGTCCACATCAATACGGTGAACACAAGAGCATGATTAACAACACGAGCAGGGACGAGAGATTGCTAACAAGAATGTACCAACCCCCGCCACACACGATTGGGGTCGCTGAAGGACTAACGTGAAACAAGCGAGGACGCTTGTTCTCGTAGGGGGGAGCTATGTTAAAGAACAATTTTTAGAACATTAAGTTATTTGAATCTAAGCTTTCGTATCCTTTGTTTTTGTTTATCATTGATAGTTCGTGACCAGCCATTACGCAATTCATAAAGGTATTTCCTTTACATTGATGTCGCCATCCGGTTGTGTATTTGTATTTGTTGAATGTGTCATTAACGCTCTGGGTGTGACGTTCTATTGTCTTGCTGATGATATAATTGAGGTTCTTGCTAATTTGTAAGTTAGTTAGTCGTAATGGTTAGTCGCTAGCAGAAGTTGTCAGGAATCGTAAATTGCCGCTGAATTGAGAATCGTTTAGATGTTGTTAATTGAATAGGAGTTCTTATTGATGAAATTGCCGTGAAACTCGTGTTTTCTTGTCGTCTAAATCTGTTCTCAAGTCGAACTCACGCACTCTAATAACACGAAAGTTGTGTGTTATTACAGATCCTTTTGGCGAATTTTTGGTGGAAATATTTTCTATCAAATTTGACCTAATTTGGTAGAAAAATACCCTATTTAGCACCTAAAAGCTGTTCAGAGTGCATCTGGTAGGTAATAGTAGATATTTCTGAAGAAAAGAGAGGGTCTTGAGAACCCCTGATTTTGGCGAATTTTTGACCATTTGGTAAGGCTATAGACTTTCCTTTTTGGCGAATTTTTGGTGGAAATATTTTCTATCAAATTTGACCTAATTTGGTAGAAAAATACCCTATTTAGCACCTAGAAGCTGTTCAGGGGGTATTTGGGAGGTAATAGTAAGTATTTCTCAAGAAAAGAGAGGGTTTTGAGAACCCCTGATTTTGCCGAATTTTTGACATTTGGAAAGGCTGTAGACTTGCCTTTTTGGCGAATTTTTGGTGGAAATTTTTTCTCCTAAATTTTCCCCAATTTGGTAGAAAAATACCCTATTTAGCCCCTAGAAGCCGTTCAAAATGTATATGGTAGGATAGAGTTAGTATTTTTGAGAAAAAGGGGTATTGAAAATCCCTGACTGTGGCAGACTTTCGGCCCTTTGGCGAGGCTATAGACTTGCCTTTTTGACGAACTTCTGGGGAAATAGTTTCTCTTAAATTTGACCTAAGTTGGTAGAAAATACCTTATTTAGTCCCTAGAAGCTGTTCAAATGTGTATGGTAAGATAGAGTTAGTATTTTTGAGAAAGAGGGGTATTGAAAATCCCTGATTTTCGGCCATTTGGCAAGGCTATAGACTTGCCTTTTTGGCGAATTTTTGGGGGAAATATTTCCTCTCAAATTTGGCCTAATTTGGTATGAAAATACCTTATTTAGCCCCTAGAAGCTGTTTAAAATGAATATGGTAGTGTAGAGTTAGTATTTTTGAAAAAAAGAGGTATTAAAAATCGCTGATTTTGGCTGAATTTTGTCTATTTGGCAAGACTGTAGACTTTGGGGGGAAATATATTGTCTCTCACGTTTGACCTTATTTGGTATAAAATTACCATGTTCAGCCCATAGAACCATGTTCCGTTCATAGAAAGTTTGGCATCATTATAAACTTTGAAATCATTCTAAACTTTCGTCTCACTACAAATTTTTCGCATCATCCTAAACTTTGGCATTATTCTTAACTTTGGCATCAATATAAACTTTCGCATCATTCTAAACTTTGCATCATCATAAACTTTGGCATTTTTTTAAACTTTCGCATCATTATAAACTTTCGTATGATTTTAAACTTTCGCATCATTCTAAACTTTGGCAACATTCTAAACTTTTGTATAACTTTCGCATCATTCTAAACTTTGGCATCATTTTTAACTCTCGTCTGATTCTAAACTCAATATATTTAATATTTGCATAACGATAAAATTAGGATGTTTAGTAAAAATGAAATAATTGTAGATACGGAGCAAATGATATAAAGTTAGAATGTTTAATAGAAATACAAAATGAATTTACGTATGTGTGTATGTATGTGTGTATCAATACTTTGGCACGATGCCCTATTAGCTACTACTTAATATAGTTAAATATATAATAATAATTTACATAAATAATCATATCAAATATCAAAATCTTAAATATTAAATATCACATAATGAAAAAATGAATAATGAATAATTATCAGGATGTAAAATACTTCTAGATACGGATCAAAACAGAAAAAAATCAAAGGTTGTTGCATGCCACATCGATTGGGACATGCCTTCGTCAATTCAATCAGTTTTGCTGAATATTAATCTAATGCTTGGGGCTCTCCATTCCAAGGCATCAGGATCTCCTAAATCAGGATTATAAACTCTCCTTTTGTTTTCCCTAAGTGGGACGCAGTGCTGATGATGTACTATAAGCGTCAAACATGGATTCAATACTGTGTAACCTAGTTTGTTGCGAAATATCCAAATAAGAACATGCTCCATTCCCCTTGTGTTGGCCGTGACAGTATCCATTAGCTTCAAATTTTCTTTTTTTATATCTGCTTTTACATGGAACACAAAAGTGTCATAACTGCCACCACCGTTGCTACAGCTGTAGCCAGCGGACACAAAACAGCCAGATTCGAAAGATGGGTTTCGAGTTAATGCATAAAAAATCTTGTTTCTTCTTAAAATATTTGAATTAAGTTGATCCCAACCAGCTCCAATCATATTGTCTTGATTGCTTATTGCAACGATTTTATTCTTCAGGCATTTTGTTGCGTAGAGAAACAGTTTGTTCATGGTGACACTTTCATTCACAAACTGCAAAACCATTTTGTTGCTGTTTGCTAAATCAAGCCTTCTCAGGTATACAACTGATTCCCATTCTTGAACAAGGATATGGATCCTGTCAATCATTTGATGTTCTAGATTCTTCTTCAATGCACCTACTACCTCAAACATTCTTGCCTCTAAAGCATTGTCAACTATTGGTTGCCCTTCAGCGAAATCATTATCATCCAGCTTCCACCCCATGTTCTTGCGATAATTTTCATGTCTAAAATCAACAAAGTTTGTAAGCCAAATTAATTTCTCCTCCCCACTGTCCTCTGATGGTGATACGATTTGAGGAACACAATTACCATTACTGAGGACTGCTTCATTGTATCCAGTTTTGAGTTGTTTATGCTCTGAATATTCAAAGGTTTCGCATATTGTTTTCGACTTGTTCTGCGGATCTTTGCGACAACCGAGATTAATCAATTTTGGTTCTGGTTCGATGCTGTTATCTTCTCTCTGAATGAATGACGGAGCAAAATAAACAGGATTCTTTCTCCCATAATCCATAATCAATATCATAATCATGATCATTGAAAGTGATAAGAAAAACAGAGATTTTATAATCTTCATTTTTTGTTCTGAATATTGCGCTTGGTCACTTTAGTATCTTCGGTACAAATTGTGTTATTGTAGGGTGGTTAATAACCAAACAACCAAACAGTTCCTGCAAAGGTAAAAATTTGTGAGGAAGTCGGGAAATAAAGAATCAAGAAGTAACCAGAGGTAGGGGATGCTCATAGGCAAGTAAGTGGGAGTCGGATACAGTTGCGTAACATAGACGCTCAGGTCCCGTATATATTTAGTAAGATAGAGCCTTATGGATGCAGGGACGGAGAAGCGATGTGAGCTCTACGGGGAAGGGGACACGGAGTAGTAGGAAATGCGGGAAAATAAAGAATCAAGAAGTAACCAGAGGTAGCGGATGCTCAATAGGCAAGTAAGTGAGAGTCGGACACAGTTGCGTAACATAGACGCTCAGGTCCCTTATAAATTTAGTAAGATGGAGCCTTATGGATGCAGGGACAGAGAAGCGATGTGAACTCCACGGGAAAGGGGATACGGAGTAATAAGAAATGTGAGAAAATCGTGAAATAAAGAATCAAGAAGTAGCCAGACATAAAGATGATACGTTACGTGTCCACTTGTTAGTGACTGTTTATGGCTTTAGGAGCCCTTTTGGCATAGCATAGCCAGAAAGCGCATAATAGCAATAATTTATCCGGGACCCTTTTTGGTCGGGGACCTGGGAGCCTAAACTCCATCATTGAAGGGAAGTAGACATAATTTTTCTACTACTCCGAGTGCACTGAACAGTTAACGCTATGTTCAGTGTCCAGTTGCCAATTTTTTCCTTTAGTTATTTTTGCGCGAAATTCAAGATTTTTAATTAAAAGATTGAGAGAGTTGCCGCCAGTTAATAACACGAGCACGCGAATATTGGACAATTGTTCAGTGTTAGTTCAGTTGAGTGGTTAAACGAGCTGCCAAAATTCCGAGAGAAGCTTGTTCATCAAGAATATTTTATTCAATCAATCAAGCATTCACTGAAGAACGTTCAGTGGCTGAAAAGGTGGTCAAGTGAGCTGGATTTTTCACTGAACTTCAATTTTGGACGATGGACGATGCTCAGTGAAATGTCGATTTGCAAGGAATTTTTTATAATACTGAGTGGGGGGGCAATTGTGTATCAGGTCGATTTGCCAACCTCCGTTTCACCCAACTTCCTATTTGCCCAAGCTGGTCTTTTCGCCCAACATTCTGGTCGTTTCGCCCAACTTATCTACTTGCTATTTATCATTTTTTTGTCACTAAAACAGTCACCATTATCATACATGACGGTTTGGGGGCAGAGCCCCGAATGTTATCAATCATATAATTTGCAAACTACACGAAAGAAGTTGTCTGTGTCATTTCAGGTTGGGCGAAAGCGAAACGACCACGATGAGTTCGGCGAAACGTCTTAGCGGGCTGGGCGAAAAGGAAGTTGGGCGAAACGTCTTGAAAGCGGCAATTGCCCCCTAGGCCCCTAGTCTTGCCCCATTACTGAGCTAAAAATAGTGCTTTTTCTCTCGTGGCCAAAGTAAAAAGGGGCACCTCAAATTCCCTGTTCCCTGTATCGAAATAATATGTTCTTGTGATAGAGAAATACAAATTTTCATGTTGTTTCTCCCTTACAACCTTCTTACTCGTTACTTTGAGGTTCGACTCATTTCTGATACCATAATTTTAAAAAACTGACACGAAAAACAGCCAATCTAAGGCAATCTGGAGGTGATATTTTGAAAAAAATTTTCCTGGGGAAACCTGCCCCCAGACCCTCTATAAACAATAACAATTTATTGATCGGCCCTGGGCCCCTTATTTACATCCCCTCATCCCTACTAAAATCCTTCAAAATACCCTGTTAATCTGTAAAAAAGGAAAATTTAAATGAATTTACTTATGCCATACCCCAGGAGAAAGGATATAAGCGTGATGCATTGTTTTAGAAAGGAAGGTATTTTGTAGAAAGTTAGAATTGCAGTACTACATAAGTTAGGACCCATGGGGGTATACAGTATATAAGCTTGTGAGTGATCAAGAGTCTTCACACGTCGATAGCGATTTCGTTGAGGAGTAAGGTTGCCCTCCCCACCCTCTCCCTTTGAGCAGACGGTCAAGGAACGATGTACAGTATTATGCTTGGTGAGATCGACATGAATTACATAAAATCGATAGACTGACTTTACTGTATACTTGTATTATATAATTCTTGTATTGTATCTTAGCGTAAAGTAGATATGAGTATGATAAGTAAATAAAGTTATTTCAGTTTGAATTTATGAATAAGAAAATAACGAATCTTAACTAGACATTAATATCCGATGAAAACCAATGGGAGTAAAAATCAAAACCATAATTATCAACTAAAGCAAAGCGAATGTCAATTAATGGGTCGCTTAGTCGCTCCCACTCATTTTTTTAAAAAGAAACCGACTATAAGAAACTATATAGCTATGCCGTTTTCTAAAAAATCAAGAAACCCTTCTATGTGGACTTTTAAGTAAAAAAAATAAACTGAGTAACAATTTCCGCTTTTAAATCCAGCATTCTATTTTCTGGTGTGCCTTTTTGTAATGTTAACATAAAAACAACCCCAAAAAACTATCATACTCGGGGTCAAATCCAGAAAATGTCCATATTTAGACTGCTAAGAACATGACAATTGACATTAAACCCTCATTTAACGAATTTTTCAAAATATAAATCTTTTTTTAGTTAAGAAACTCTGCAAGAAACTTTTACTATATTACTTGTGATCCAAGGTTAAGAAACCCAACTATATGGCTCAGAGCATAGTTTCTTATAAAAAATGAATGTATTTCTTTATTTTGTCGGCAGATTTCACATCTGGCATGAAAAGGGCTACTATAGTTTCTTTTAAAAAGCTAAATGTATCAGAGAACGCCTACCTTTCAGCTTCCTCTACCTTTTGCAATTGAACTATCCAAGAAGATGATAAAGAGAATTCTTCCTTTTTATATAAAGTTATGTAAATACACAACAACATAAACAAATAAATCTGTGATTATTTGAGCAACTAAGAAAACAGTGATAAGATACGGCATGGCTACGAAGGAATGCTGGTTTTGGTTGTGATATCATCATGATTTGAATTTTAATTTCCTGTTGCTTATTTTTTAACGCTGCATTTTTATTCATTAATGCTGTCATTCTCGGTCATTTTCACGGCTAATTACTCAAACGAGTTTTCAAAAACAAAAAATAGCAATACCAAGGTAATAAATAACAAAAGCGAAAATCCAGGTGTTTGGGATGTTAAGAAACTCCGAAAATATACCTTTTCAAAGAGGTCTGGGTTGGCACGACATGTTTCTGGAAGATGGCAGGCATCTTGAGAAAGGGAATCCTCTTCTAACGACCTGGATTGCCGTTGCGTCAGAAGAGGTATTGCAGCAAATTTTGCTTCCAATACACCTTTTCAATTAAGGGCCTCGTTTTCAAAAAATTTTAAAATTGTGTTACAGAAGCATTTCGACATCAGATTCGAATTCAACACCTTTGTTTTAGCGTTTGGGCAAATTTTTACGCTTCTAGTCCTTATACGATGTTGATTTTATAGCGATTAAAAGTTAGAAACGTTATAAGGGATTTGACCGTGAAAAATGACTGAGGGTGTAAAATTTCAACCCGGGCGATTTTTCACGGTCAAATCCTTTATAGATTTTCAAACTTTTCGTCGCTATAAAATCAACATTGTAAGGACCAGAAGCGTACAAATTTGCGTCAACACTTAAATGAAGGTGCTGAATCTGAATCTGGGGTCAAAATTTTCGTGCGAACAAATTTTATTTTTAGACAGTAAATTTTGAAAACGAGGCTCTTAGTTGAAAGCAAGAATGCACAGTTTGATAAGCTGAAAAATATAGGATGCAGACCCCTTCGGAAAATGCCCCCTTATTCTATTTTTAGACTGGGGTACTCGGTACCATACCTCTACAAGGGTTTCTACCATAACAATGCTGGGAATAACGATACTGACATGAAACTTGGCAAAAATGCACAGTTTGATACGCTGAAAAAGATAGGATGCAGACCCCTCCGGAAAAGTGCCCCCTCATTCTATTTTTAGACTGGGGTACTTGGTACCATACCTCTACAAGTGTTTCTATGGTAACTATGTTGGAAATTACGATATTGCAATGAAACTTGGCAAGAATGCACAGTTTGATACGCTAATAAAGATAGGATGCAGACTCCCTTTGAAAAAGTGTCCCCAGTTGTATTTTGAGACTAGGAGACTCAGTTCCATACCACTCTCAAAACGTTTCAATTATAACTGTGATATACTATGTTAAGATATTACAGTAGGAACATTCCTCGTATCTATATGCTTCAATGCTGCGTCAGACTGGCGTACCTACTTTCAAGCATCTCTATATCAATAACTATTAATTAGATGTTTCCACAAGTGGATACCACAATAAGTGGGATCCGAACCTGGGCTGCATGACCAGAGAGCCAACGACATTTCCGCTGAGCTATAGAGCTCAAGGAAATCACTGAGTAACTCTCTAAGTCATACAGCCAAAGGCTCTCCTCCCGTCTGACGTTTTTTGTTTCCGCTATGTCGAGCCTTCTTCAGCACCATATCAACAACTATTGATTATTTACAAACTTATCATAAACTTAAAACATGTTTGTATGAAATGTTAATAATAAATTAAATAAGAAATTGTGGTCTAGTACAAACCCTCGCTAAACGCGGCGTACACACTTTCAAGTATACAGTAAGTTGTATAAAACTGATGGAGAGTTGTTTATCATATTTACAATGCATTTTACTATACTCATCAGCTTATCTTACCTTAACTAAAGAGCATCTGGGGCTACGGCTCGTGTGCTCCGTTCATCTAAGGGCGCACCCATGTTCTCGCATTCAATAATATATAAGATCCAATGTATATGATAGAGCGCCTGTATGTTGAAAGTTTATAAATTTGCACAGTATAGAGAGGCAATTTGTACACATATACATGGCGAGCACAATGAGACCTAAAACCATATTTCAAGGATATACAAATCATATATTTATGCTGTATGTACAATCAGCTAAACCTGATAACCATTTGAGTATATGACCTCTGTGCAAATTTAAAAAACTTTCAGCATACATGACCTCTATAGTATACACCGACTCTCATATACGACCAATCTCCTCAGACCGTATTCTTTGACGGGAGAACACGAGGTGCCGGAGCATAGCAGTTATCCCTCCTAAATTCTCTTTAAGGGAGATTAGATGCTGAGTACGGTGTGAAGGGGGCTGGTATTGTTAAATATATATTCATTATGATATACAACATTGCATCAGTTTTTATACACCATACTGTATTGATGAAATGCGTTGCAAGTTTAGTGTGGGCTGGTACTAGGCGATTATTTCTCTTTTGATTATTAATTATTATTTCATTAAAAAAAAACCAAAGTCTAAAAATAGAATGAAAGGTCATTTTTCCGAAGGGGTCTGCATCCTATCTGTTTCAGCACATCAAACTGTGTATACTTGCCATGTTTCATTGCAATATCTTAATTCCCAACATAGTTACAATTGACACGCTTGGAGAGGTATGGTACCGAGTACACCAGTCTAAAAATAGAATTAGGGGGCATTTTCCGGAGGGGTCTGCATCCTATCTTTTTCAGCTTATCAAACTGTGTATACTTGCCAAGTTTTATTGCAATATCTTAATTCCCAACATAGTTACAATAGAAACGCTTGTAGAGGTATGATACCGAGTACCCAGTCTAAAAATAGAATAAGGGGGCATTTTTCCGGAGAGGTCTGCATCCTATCTTTTTCAGCTTATCAAACTGTGTATACTTGCCAAGTTTTATTGCAATATCTTAATTCCCAACATAGTTACAATAGAAACGCTTGTAGAGGTATGGTACCGAGTCCCCCAGTCTAAAAATAGAATAAGGGGGCATTTTTCCGGAGGGGTCTGCATACTATCTTTCTCAGCTTATCAAACTGTGTTTTCTTGCCAAGTTTCATTGCAATATCTTAATTCCCAACATAGTTACAATAGAAACGCTTGTAGAGGTATGGTACCGAGTACCCTAGTCTAAAAATAGAATAAGGGGGCACTTTTCCGGAGGGGTCTGCATCCTATCTTTTTCAGCGTATCAAACTGTGCATTCTTACCAAGTTTCATGTCAGTATCGTTATTCCCAACATTGTTATGGTAGAAACCCTTGTAGAGGTATGGTACGGAGTACCCCAGTCCAAAAATAGCATCTGGGGGCATTTTTCGATTGGGGTCTGTATCCCATCATCTTCAGCGTATCAAACTGGGTAGGTATGCCAATTTTCATGCTTGCTTCATATAATGCACAATTCTGACAACTAGCTGATATACTATGTGCAGTGTTTTCAGTTATGCCATATACGATCCCAAATCCTGCCAAATAAGCCTGTTTTCTTGTGTCTTTCCTTCGCGCTGCTTCGTGGCCGATAAGCGTTAAGGTGTATTATCGAATAATTGGAGTAAAGGAAAGAAGGGATAAAAGTCCCAGTTCATCTGCTCGAGAAGGCATTCTATGAAGTACTTTCCTTTTGGTGAGTTACGCATCTTGTTTCCTGAGTTTCTATTTATTTTCGCTGATTCCTTTTCTCTCTTTCCTTCAATTGTTCGTGAATTTGAAGCACAAGTTTGTTTACGTTCTTTATTTTCAGTTGGTTTTATTTTTTTGTAGCCGAAGCTAATTAACACCAACTATTTAATTAATTACAAAACAAATACACAACAGCTTATCTACGCTAAAATCTAAATCTAAAGTCACTTACGCAATCACAATTCGTTGCACGTGGAGAGGATTCCTCAATTAAAATGTCGGCCATCTTCCAGAAAAATAGCACACCGGCCCAGACCTCTTTGAAAAGGTCTATTCTCTTTACATTAGTTCGACAGCTTGACTTTGACAAACAGTCCCGTAAAGCAACTGAGAGCCTGACCGTTAACTGACTTTTACACCATATTCAAATTTTAATTTCTTTCTTTTGATGTGTTCATTGACGATCGGCCAACCAAGTTTTCTGATTATGGGAGGGGTGAGCAGATTTGGTCGTTCCTATTGATGTATTAAATATACAAAAGTTTAGTGGAGTTTCGGCTACCCTGTAAGTGGAGTTTCTGGAATGAATACCATGAGCAGGTTGTAGAGGCTCCAGACAGCGCTGCAAGAATTGTCGGAAATAATTCTGATGGTGCATCTCTTTAATTCTGATAATAAGACAAAGTGGTTGGCCCACCGTGAATGAATTTATTGAACACGAAGCCTCAAATATTGTGTACAAGCAGGTTAATGGTCAAGCTCACACTTCCTCACAGGACTGTTTGTCAAGCTATCGAAAACGTGGAACAAGAATTACGTAACACCAAAACAGATTTGGCCGTTCCTCTTCCCAACTCGGCTTTTGGACAAACGTGCGTCCCATATAAAGGAGCAAAGTTGTGAAATGATCTGCTTGTTGATGTCAAATCGCTCAAAGCTTACGCGATATTCAAAAAAGTATAAGCAAAAATGAAGGTCAATTGTGATTTCGAGTGGATCGGTTCCTAAAAGATCACGGTATGCTTTTTCATTTACACTCGTTCCACTATCGTACCGGATCTTCCGGATACGTGTCTTTTCCTCTCGTGTAAACGGGATCTTAATCATCCTTACCCTGCTATGTTACAGGAAATTTGTAAAAAAAGTTTTGTAAACAAAATAATAGAATTTGTGGCTATTTTCTTGTTATGTTAGGGTCAACTTGACAACAGAACTCACACAAAATAGATAATGAAAAAAATAACTCCCTTTACATTACAAAAATGCCTACAAATTGGCAAGCACGGTAACATTAATAAATACTTAACGTCTCTCAAATAAATAAATCACAAAAAGAGCAATTGCGAGACTCATAATAGCTCGATTTGGCTAACTGTCTAATGACGCTCTGAAAGGGGGGAGGTTTAGTTGCTCCCTTGATCCCATCTAAAAAGCACCGCCTCCCTTCCTTTCACCCAAAATTAACCTTGTATTCTTGGTAATCTCCTTCAAAAAAAATTCTCCAGAAATCCGTTTGCTTAGAAATAGACCATTTCAAATAAGGGCCTCGTTTCAAAAAAATTGAAAATTAGGTCATAGAGAAACTTCGACTTCAGATTCGAATTCAGCACTTAGCGATTAAAAGTTTGAATATTTATAAGGGATTTAACCGTGTAAAATGATCGAAGGTGTAAAATTTTACCCCCTCAAATATGCCGAACAACGATGATAATAATAACTAGAATTCAATTACAATTACAATTCCTCGTGAGTGGTCTTGCTCGTATCTGATTCAGTCTTTTCAGAGTTATTTTTCATCCACTGACCTTTAATGTTCACCTACAACAAATAAAAAGACATACAACATGGACCTTCTATGACCCTATTGCAAGAGTGGTGAATAAAACTTCTGACAAATGATGAAACCCCATGGGATGGTTGAAAGCTTATGAAATGCGTCTAATAGCACTGTAGAGTTATTACCTTCCTCCCACTCTTTCGGAAACAGCTTCTAACAACTGCAACAACATACAGCTGTTTCCTCAGAGTAGTAGGAGCGGGGTGGTGGAGTGTGGAGGAGCGTAGACTACGATGAATGTAATAAGTCTAATAGCACTGTATGCAGATGCAGTTCGAGGTTAAGACAATCTTGTGTATCACAGGGAAGCAGACATTCTTTGCGCTTTTCCTTCCATCTCTCTACGTCAAAAAGGCACCCATATTAACTACTACCATGTTTCTTTAAAAAGCTGCAATTTATTGATATCATGCAGCATTGAATGAGTTCTATCAACTCCATGTATCAAACAAGTACCATACACAATCAAACAAATCAGGTTCAATAACATCAGAGGTGTAACCAAAACAAAGGTTCGCTTGTCAAGTTTTACAAAATCAGCATCGAAAATCTGAGTTTTCCTGCATGTGTGCTCACGGGGGAGGGGCGGGGGGCTCTGCCACAGTAAAGGTACCTGGGGATGTGTCGCGCTTAAGAGTATACATTTTTGGACTTCTAGTAATTTTCAAAATGTATGGGGAAAGGTATAATGTTTTGCAATTTTGGTCTAACCAAGATTGCATTTTCCCCATCGAACTTCCCAAAAACTCCATGCATATTTAAAATTAGAAAAAGAAACAAATTTCCTGAAAAAATTACCATTCAAACCGATTTGACGAAAAGGAACAGTATAAGGAAATTTTAGCCTCATTTTGCAAAAAATTAACGAACATCATCCTCAATTTAGACCGAAGGTTCCTTAAAAAAAAATTTATTTTCAATCAATTTATCCATTCGGCACTGAAAGTTTGTGCACACAGGCTACGTGATTGGGGATAGCAATCTAATGGAAAGTGTATCACCTGCTGTTTACAAAGTTTCACTAATGATAGCCCAACTCATCAGATTTAACATGATCAAATATACAAGATCTCAAAAAGCCAATACGGAAAATCTACGAGTACGTCAATTTTAAAGATCAAGAAACGCCACTACCCCTGTATACAGGACTCTTGATACATTCTAAAACTAGGAAGAAGGGTCTTGTATGATCAGAGAGCCAACGACGTTTCCACAGAGCTATAGAGCTCAATGAAATCGCCGAATAATTTTCCTATTCATAGCTCTCCTCCCGTTTGACTTTTGTGTTTAGGCTATGTTGAGCCTTCTTCAGCACCATAAAAATTTCCTTCTATTTGACATGAATGGCGAACACTAGGATAGATTTTTCTACAAGCGACATACCACAATAGACGAGAGTCGAACCTGGACTGCATGACCAGAGAGCGAACGACGTTTCCACTGAGGTATGTATAGAGCTCAATGAAATCCAAGGCTCTCCTCTCGTTTGACATTTGCGTTTCGGCTATGTTGAGCTTTTTTCAGCACTATAGCTACATACATCTATATTGGGCCCCCTTAGGTAAATAATTTCTGAATAATTTTTCTCAAGGAGGAATGTTACAAAATTTATATCAGGTAATATTCTAGTCAAGTGCGCTATCGTGTAGAAATAATCGTGATACTACGAGCTTCCATCTCGGCGCAATTCGACATTAAATTCGTGATGTCCAAAAACCAGCTGTTAATATTCTGTCATTGCGTACTGCAATCGTGCATGAAAGGGAAATCATTCTCCCAACGCAAAATTGTCATGGCAATTAATGCATGGTCAGTCATATTTAGAGAAGTGTATTAAGCAGGATTGAGGACATTTTGAACACATCAATTGACTGAAAGAATGAGTTATTGATTTTTCTGTTTTGTTGCGTAAGGATATAAAGTTGCACATTTTGTTACAGTATGTTTTTGGATTGTAAAGTTGTAAAGTCAATTTATTCAGAGATACCAAGCCATATCATAATGATATTTACATGAGATCTCTCACTTGAGTTGGATATCATGTAGTATTAATTTCATGAAATTTCAACTTAAGAATAAATTATTTATAAATTATTTAGCTAGGGGGTATACCTCTTTTTGGGCCACTTTGTATTTGTTATGAATGGCGAACGTTAGAATAGATTCTTCCACAAGTAGCATACCACAATAGATGGGATTCGAACCTGGACTGCATGACCAGAGAGCCAACGACGTTTCCACTGAGCTGTAGAGCTCAATGAACTCATTGAATAACTCTCCAAGTCATACAGCCCAAGGCTGTCCTCTCGTTTGGCTTTTTCGTGTTTCGGCTATGTTTGGCCTTCTTAAGGACCATTCATATTTGTATATATTTCACATGAATGGCGAGCACAAGGATAGATTTTGCTACAAGTAGCATACCACAATAGATGGGATTCGAACCTGGACTGCATGACCAGAGAGCCAACGACGTTTCCACTGAGCTGTAGAGCTCAATGAACTCATTGAATAACTCTCCAAGTCATACAGCCCAAGGCTGTCCTCTCGTTTGGCTTTTTCGTGTTTCGGCTATGTTTGGCCTTCTTAAGGACCATTCATATTTGTATATATTTCACATGAATGGCGAGCACAAGGATAGATTTTGCTACAAGTAGCATACCACAATA
Source organism: Chrysaora quinquecirrha (assembly GCA_014526335.1). Classification (NCBI taxonomy): domain Eukaryota; kingdom Metazoa; phylum Cnidaria; class Scyphozoa; order Semaeostomeae; family Pelagiidae; genus Chrysaora; species Chrysaora quinquecirrha. Next base: position 277,566 of record JACTAT010000155.1, read on the forward strand.
GATGGGATTCGAACCTGGACTGCATGACCAGAGAGCCAACGACGTTTCCACTGAGCTGTAGAGCTCAATGAACTCATTGAATAACTCTCCAAGTCATACAGCCCAAGGCTGTCCTCTCGTTTGGCTTTTCGTGTTTCGGCTATGTTTGGCCTTCTTAAGGACCATTCATATTTGTATATATTTCACATGAATGGCGAGCACAAGGATAGATTTTGCTACAAGTAGCATACCACAATAGATGGGATTCGAACCTGGACTGCATGACCAGAGAGCCAACGACGTTTCCACTGAGCTGTAGAGCTCAATGAACTCATTGAATAACTCTCCAAGTCATACAGCCCAAGGCTGTCCTCTCGTTTGGCTTTTTCGTGTTTCGGCTATGTTTGGCCTTCTTAAGGACCATTCATATTTGTATATATTTCACATGAATGGCGAGCACAAGGATAGATTTTGCTACAAGTAGCATACCACAATAGATGGGATTCGAACCTGGACTGCATGACCAGAGAGCCAACGACGTTTCCACTGAGCTGTAGAGCTCAATGAACTCATTGAATAACTCTCCAAGTCATACAGCCCAAGGCTGTCCTCTCGTTTGGCTTTTTCGTGTTTCGGCTATGTTTGGCCTTCTTAAGGACCATTCATATTTGTATATATTTCACATGAATGGCGAGCACAAGGATAGATTTTGCTACAAGTAGCATACCACAATAGATGGGATTCGAACCTGGACTGCATGACCAGAGAGCCAACGACGTTTCCACTGAGCTGTAGAGCTCAATGAACTCATTGAATAACTCTCCAAGTCATACAGCCCAAGGCTGTCCTCTCGTTTGGCTTTTTCGTGTTTCGGCTATGTTTGGCCTTCTTAAGGACCATTCATATTTGTATATATTTCACATGAATGGCGAACACAAGGATAGATTTTGCTACAAGTAGCATACCACAATAGATGGGATTCGAATCTGGACTGTATGATCAGAGAGCCAACGACGTTTCCACTGAGCTATAAAGCTCAATGAACTCAACGAATAACTCTTCAAGTCATACAGCCCAAGGCTCTCCTACCGTTTGACTTTTGTGTTCTGGCTATGTTGAGACTTTTTCAGGACCATACATATTCCTTTATAGTTGTCATGAATGTCACCAATTTCAAATAGGAGGTTTCATACTCCATTAACATTTAAACAGCTTTCCGAAAGTATACGTAAAGCTTACTTGTCCAGGTTCAACTCCATCAAATATTGCCTCTAATTTTTCCAAGCTGATTTCCTGAATTTCAGTTTCATCAATTAATCCATCGCTGTTTTTATCCAATACTTCAAAATCCTGCAACAAGAATTAAGAGCAGGATACTATCCCAGATCAATCACGCTTTGCGCATTTGAGCAGGCAGGATCAATAGTTTCCTTGGGATAGTCTCAGATTTATCACCTGATTTATTTGGAAACATACCATTGATTTATTAATACAGGCCTGACAAAAATTGGACATCAAATTATAAACAAATCCTTTAGCTGTTTTGCATAACATTCGAGTTAGATCTGAGAATTTTAGCTAATTCATTATTCAACTAATTGGTGGATTTTACACCCCGCACCAATCATCGTGAATACTGGTTTCCATGTAGCCTTATAATAGCCAGCGATGTCTGTGCGGCACTGCCTACGACATCGTTTGCAGCAGTCGCAGGAAATCTCACCCCATGTAATGTCTGTGCAGTACAGTGGAGGCTGTGCAGTACAGTGGAGGCTGTTCAGTACAGTGGGGGGATAACATCAGTGAAGGTTATAGCGCCATCGTACTGCTTTCAGCAAGCTATTTTGTCAAGCATTATGGCTAAAAATTGCTTGAATTAAAAAGAATTATTGTATTTTACGAATGGCTCTGCAAAAATTACGATATTCTTATCCAAAAAGTGTGTGAAAACGTAGTTACACAATTGGATAGATAAATTACACTGCCTGAGCAACCAAACCATTAGTAAATTACTCTGTTACACAAAAGGGAAATAAAGAAAAAACTACACCCATATGATCTCAAATGTCTCATTCTGAAAGCTAACCAAAAATTAAATACAATAGAAACAAATCAAAACGTTAGAATATGATTACTTTAAGATCAAAGGTTAAGTTAACGAAATATTTATCTATTCTATCGAAATTGGTATTTCGGGCTACTGCTTTTCTGCTTTTCTTCTGGAGCTCTAAGCAAAAAGGATTTAAATTCTTCATACACTTATGTTTTTCTTGGCATAACTTCAGACAAGTAAGAAAGAAAAACTCGAAAACTTGATGACCTTGTGGCATTCTTTTTTAAACTCGATCACTCTTTTTACGCACTTACACGCATTTTCGGTTGCGTGCGGGGCTACGTTTTCATATCGGCCTCCACTGTACTCAATGTTATCCCCCCACACGCATCATGTTATCCCTCCACCGTACTGATGTTATCCCTCCACAGTACTGAACAGCCTCCACTGTACTGATGTTATCCCCCCCACATGCATCATGTTATCCCTCCACTGTACTGATGTTATCCCTCCACAGTACTGAACAGCCTCCACTGTACTGATGTTATCCCCCCACATGCATCATGTTATCCCTCCACTGTACTGATGTTATCCCTCCACTGTACTGCACAGCCTCCACTGTACTGATGTTATCCCTCCGCTGTACTGAACAGCCTCCACTGTACTCAATGTTATCCCCCCACACGCATCATGTTATCCCTCCACTGTACTGATGTTATCCCTCCACAGTACTGAACAGCCTCCACTGTACTGATGTTATCCCCCCACTGTACTGCACAACCTCCACTGTACTCAATGTTATCCCTCCGCTGTACTGGACAGCCTCCACTGTACTCAATGTTATCCCCCCACACGCATCATGTTATCCCTCCACTGTACTGAACAACCTCCACTGTACTGAACAGCCTCCACTGTACTGCACAGACATTACAAGGGGTGAATCTACATCGTGAGCACGGGTAATGAGCAAGTGTCTGCGTTGTCTGCGGGATCACGCTAGCAAACGTATAGCCTGAAAAAAGCGCAGTTTCTAAATAATTAATGCGCGTGCTCATTCTGTAACAAATGACGAGTGTGATGCAAATTATGACGTTGCTTTATGTTAGTGTCTAATAATGTGCTTGTCACTACTGTCAAAGTAACGGTTAATAATGTACAATACAAAAACAAAACGTATGATCACTACTGTGGAGATCATTTTGCACTACTTTGGTGGATAATCAATACTGTGATGGGTTATTATACTTACTGTGGTGGGTTATTTTTATATTTTACTATGTTTTATTATGGTGGTAATTTTCAACAACTACTGTGGCCCGTTAATTATGCTTGTTGTGGTGATTTTTGTGTGCTTAATGAAAAAGAAAACATGCAGCTGCAGCTGCGGCTACTGGTGATCCTTCATTGTTTACCGCCAACAATGTCATAAAATTTAGCCAATGGGAGCTAATGTTTTGGCGTCTTTTAGCAAATTTTTTTGCCAACTTGCGGTGCCGCATCCAAAATTTCTCATATGGCAACGTCAGTATCGGCGGCCTGCCGCAGGGAGCGCTTAGGCTGTTATACCTGTTAAACCAGCCTTAAACCCCAAATGTATTTCCAAGCCAATTTTCGATTTCTTTTGACAAAATTTTACGAATTTCATCTGCTTCATTATCAAGCGATTTTGAACAAACAGTACCCATGTTCAGAGAATTCTGCGCAAAAAACCATACTTAATAGCGGCACATACGGGTAAAGGGTCTCTGTTATGTTTCCCACCGAGAACACAAAGTACGAGAAAATCATATATTTGTCTTTTGCATCAAATAAAGCTGAATGAAAGAAACGTATTGTTTTACTTGCCTCGAATGAAATTAGATGTTCTCCAGTATGCTCTGACTGGAATAAAAATCAAAAAATTAAACTCCGAATTGACTTATAAATAGTACAGCGAATATTACGTATTTCCACTATTTAGGACTCATCCTGTTTTTATCACCCCCTACAATAAGCGCCCACCGAAATTTTGCTCTGTTCGAATTCAATGCCCCGTTGTAATTGCCCAGGGTGGTTTTTGGAGTCTAGGTTTTCTTATTCAAGTGTAGAGATTATTAGTATAGAACCTGTTGGCCGACAAAAAATGATCTTTCCTGCTCAAAACAACACAACCAAAAAAGAAATCAGCACACTGTAATTGTCGAAACAACCTAGATTCAGTTACCTTGTCTCTTCTAATATCCGATCCTGCTAATACCGAAGTCACAATAAGCTATTCTTTTCGTTTACACGCAGTTTTTTTATAAGCAACTTCGCTCGGGCCTAGTTCAAAAAGTTGCTTATTTTTGGACCTCTTAAGGCCATCTTTTAGTAGCAAAAGTTGCTTAGTAGTTGCTTAATTTTAACTGTATATTTTTTGCCGTAAGAATAGTATAGAGGCTAAAGAAACAGCACAATTTGGAGTACAACAAATAAATACTATAAATAACATCATTAAAGAAGTACCATGTAATTGTTACCATATAGAGTCTTATATTGAAAGTTAAAAGGGAACCCTCAATGAAATGCTTTATGTAATATGCGAGTAACACTCCGTTGATATGCGAGTTTAGACGGAAAATGAATGGTAATGGCTTCGATGTTGATCAATCCTTGATTGCTTGCAGTCATATAAATTATTTTAAATTTAAAATATTGCTTAGGTTCTTTCCTGTAGTACTATACGTTGCTTAAAATTTTAGCCCTTCTACATCTTGTTTGCTTATAAGTGGTTGCTTATAAAAAAAAACTGCGTGTATCTGAATCGCATGGATCCGGATCATCTTCTCTCGTGTGAACGGGTTGTTAATGTCTCACAAAAAATCACTATTTATAATGGCATAGGTATTCAAACTTTAGAAATTTTGCCAATTCTTTGTTAGTGCCCGGACGCTTAATACAAGGAATAGAAAATTTTTTAAAAGGTTCAAGCTAATTAAAATTACCACTAAAAATGGTAATCAAATTTTAGACGGTTTAGGCGAAACGGTGTTTTAGTCCCAGTCTTTAGGATATCAGGAGTAAAAGAAACAGCGAGACCCTGGCTGTGACGCTACCATAGCTTGGGCTCGAACCCCGAACTCACTAGGCCCCGGATACAACAAGGATGTCTTTCTCCAGATAACCGGCCCTAGGAATACCCAAAAAGAAAACAGAAAAGCAGTTATTCCATTTAATGGAGATTTTAAAAATACATATACTCGGGAACGATTCCAAATGGAACCGAAAACAAGACAAGTACGTATAGGCCTTGTGGTTGCACGGGAGCTGATGTAACCATTGATGTTACCACTCAATACTAAACTGTCAACCGTAGAGGTAGAAAGTAGGTCTCGCATGGAACTATTCCACCCAAGGGGGTAGTAACCACGTTTCGACACAGGGGCGCTATGCCATGTTTTTGGGTTTGAAATTTTGCTTGAAAGCCGTTTTTGGGACCTAAAAATTCTAACTAGAACTTAACGAAATTGGGTAAGTAATTTTCAATTCTGCCATTTTTTTTGGTTCGAATCTTATGATACATCAAAGTTAGTCTACTTTGTGATACGATATGACAACAACGGCAACCCATTCCTCGGACCCATCTGCCCATAAAAATTACCAACCATATTTGCACCACCATACGTAAAACCCCATTTAAAAATGTGGTCACTACCCCCCTAGGCCAAAGAGGCGATTCACTCCTTGAAAATCTCGTACACCTTTGGTAGAAAACCTGTCTTTTTCACGGAAATCCCTCGGAAATTATATTGTTTTTAAGAAAAATCCCGTAAACCTTTTTGGATGATGGATTGGCCTTCTCTGGGTCATACCGAAAAAGCTCTCGTGTGAAACCATGGGCTGCAGGAGACGTGGAATTTTGAATGAAAAAGAGCACGATTGCTCAATCCCACGTCAATCAGCCACGCGCAAGCATAACATGGCGCCTTCGCAGCAGAATACAGAGAGAGATATACAGAATAGGCAATCTATCGATCAAAAGTTCTTTTTCATTCAAAATTCCACGACTCCTGCAGCCCATGGTGAAACGGTTCAAAACGGATACGTAACGGGTCCTCTAGTGGATAATCGAATAACAAAGGACGTTTTGACGCCATTTTTCAACTAAGTAGCAAATTTTACGAATTTGTCTAGGCTTACCACTATGTTTTTTTTCATGGAGATGAAGTCCACAGGACCATTGCTTTCTTGCAAAAGTAGTAACAGCTGAAACCTGTTGGAAAAGCATACACACACTGCGGTTTTCAAAAGGATTTATTTTATCAGGCATTCTTGCAGGAAAATTTTCGTCGTCTAGCTAAATGAAGCCCTTTTCTGCAGGTATTAAATTAGGAGTCACAACAACCCAATGCTTTCATCCCTACTATTGGTGAAATTGAGATAATGGCGATGCAGCACATCTCGAAAGAGAACAGCTTTACCTATTGTATACATGGGCAGCATATCACTTAGCTGCTGCCATTCCCGCTCTGCTAGGCAAACTTATACATATTGTCAGCCTGTCTCTTTATCCAGTTCAGCTGAAAATTTGGTAAAGCTCGAGATAAAGAGCAGGTTTCCTTCCATGGGAAATGGAAAATGGTTTGAGACAGCGAATGTTCGAGATAACGGGGTTCGAGATAGCGGATGATTTTTCTATACAAACCCTTATACCAAAACGGGGAAAATGGGAAATCGTTCGAGATAGCGAATGTTCGAGATAGCGGGTAGTCGAGATACCGGATGTCAACTGGAATTGCACCTTCAATGCTCTATTTAACGCTCAACCTCTTTTAAATAAATTCTTAAGCTGGGGCGTTTAATATCTAGATTACAATTGAACGATTTTAATGCGTTAAGTTTATATTCCAAATAAAAATTTTGCTTAAAATCTAAGCCCTGGCCAATCATTGTTGGTCAAACATTCGAGATTCGGTTAACCAACAATGTTTGACCGTTTGGTCACGTCGCTAAACATTGTTCGACAAGCAGAATTCGATTTACTCTGGTTAATACTTACCATGAGGGATACTTACAAGACGACATTGATGAATATCTCCAAATGTTTTCAGGAAGTGGGCGTCAGTGCATCGGCCCTTAAACTGCCTGAATTCCAAACTACCGCTATACATCGGTGATTGAATGGGAAATACAATTTCTGGCCAATGCATCAGTCAACCTCGGAAAACGAGCCGCGGGAATAGGGAAGATATGAGGCAGAGAGTAGTATGGCAGGAAGATAATGCAGATAAATCTAAATTGACACATCAAACAGGAAAAATGGCGTAATAGGTCCCACTGGCAAAGAAAAATAAGCTACATAAAAGAGGGGGGGGGTGGAAGGAAAATCGCTGAATTGTCAAGGAAAGAACCGAGTTTGACGATGCCTCATGTGCCCAAGAACAGGAATGACTGAAGGCACGTCGTAGCCCACCAAATACGATTATCACAAAACGGAAGGACTGTGAAAGATCAATCACTATGGCAGCTGACTGACCGAAGGGAATCCGAGGGGGACTCCAACAAAGTCTAGGTCCCCAAATATAATAAAATCTTCCCTCCTGGAGTATTAACACCACTTAAACCCCCTGGTCTAACTGGCATGAAAACGTCAAAGACATGTTATGCTTGTCAGAAGTAAAAAGATGCTTCAGGGGTAATGTCTTACGACGAAGCAAAAACAGTCAAACATTGTGTTTGTCAAGCAATTTTTAGATCTTTAACAAAACATGTTCGATTGTTTGGCCAAACCTGAACTCAGACTCTTAGCCATTAAACTGAAACTTTTTCATTGGAGAATGACTAATGTCCTGGCGAAACGTACAAACATTGTTGGTCAAACATTCAAGATTTGGTTTACAAACAATGTTTGACAGTTGGGCCACATCACAAAACATTTCTTGACAAGCAGAATTCGCTCAGCAATGCTTTTGAAATACTTCAAAAACAAGCAGAAAATGTTGAACGAACAACTTCTATGTGATGTGGCAAAACAACGTAAGGTTTCATACTGTAAGGCCCTGGACAAACGATCAAACATTGTTTGTCAAACATTTGAGATTTGCTTGTCAAGCAAGATGTTTGACTGTTTGAACACGTCCCAAAACATTGCTCGTCCAACATTTTTGCGTGCCTCAAGTAAAAAAAATTTTTGAACTTTTTCAAAAACATCACGCCACAAATCTTGCTTATTTTGATTGTCGAGCAATGTTTGATCGTCTGCCCGCCTTTCCAAAATTGCTTGTCAAACATTTCTTTCGTTTTTGAACAGCTTGCAACATTTCATTAACTAGAAACATTTCTTAGCAACAAGGTGTTCGTGCTTGTGCATTAGCAATGACATCGTTGTTGGACAACAATGTTTTTGGAGGTGGCCAAACAGTCAAAAATTTGTTGTAAAGGAAATTGAAAATTTTGGACCAACAATGTTTGATCGTTTGGCAAGGGCCTAAATGTTTGACCAACAATGTTTGATCGTTTGGTCAATGTCTTAAACACTCCTTTGTAACACCACCCTCTCTACCAAAAGCCCCATCGTAAAAATGTCAAAATCAAATAAGCGTTCAGGGCGATTGAGCATTTATGGTACATGTTGAATGATTATGACTTTAAGAGACATTCAGCTTACAAGACTATGTTCTCTTTTGATACGCTTTTGTGCTTGTTCGCATAACTAATAACTTCAGAACCTCAAGACATGAGTTTTGTCATTTGCTTATGCTGCATACATCTAGCAAAAAAGTCGCCACGTATAAGACAGACGGCAAAAGACTAAAAGCTACTGCTTTTTTATAATAGCACTCTAAACATAACATATGAAAATGAAAATGAAGATTAAAAAAATACCTGTATTGCTCTCCAGGTGTAAATTTCAAATTTGACAAAGTCTTATTAGGCTGCATTTCTGAAAAAAGAAAAAAAAAGAAAGCTTTAGTGAAGCCCGTGCTAGATTATCCATCCATCCATCCATCCATCCATCCATCCATCCATCCATCCATCCATCCATCCATCCATCCATCCATCCATCCATCCATCCATCCATCCATCCATCCATCCATCCATCCATCCATCCATCCATCCATCCATCCATCCATCCATCCATCCATCCATCCATCCATCCATCCATCCATCCATCCATCCATCCATCCATCCATCCATCCATCCATCCATCCATCCATCCATCCATCCATCCATCCATCCATCCATCCATCCACCCATCCATCCACTCATCCATCTTTCCATCCATCCGTCCATCCACCCATCCATCCACTCATCCATCCATCCATCCATCCACCCATCCATCCATCCATCCACCCATCCATCCATCCATCCATCCATCCATCCATCCATCCATCCATCCATCCATCCATCCATCCAACCATCCATCCATCCATCCATCCATCCATCCATCCATCCATCCATCCACCCATCTATCTATTAATCAATCCATAATAAAAGCAGAGCTGAAAAAAATCAAATCAAAGGTAGCTGAACGAACCTTGGCAATTTGTTTGATTGAAAATCATCATTGGAGTCCACCAAATATTAACAGCAATGTTACGAGTATGGGATGACACTTGATGGGCCCACCTAAAATGCAGCGAAATTTATTTCCAGTTTCACGAGTTGTACACAAAGTGACCAAAATACGATAAAGAGAAGAAAATTATAACGATAACGTCACACAGAAACTCTTTTTCTTTTCGAATAAATGGAATTTTCTGCATAAAAGTGTCAAAATCAAATAAGCGTTCAGGGCGATTGAGCATTTAAGGTAAATGTTGAATTATTACGACTTTAAGAGACATTCAGCTTACAAGACTATGTTCTCTTTTGATACGCTTTTGTGCTTGTTCGCACACTTAGCAACTGCAGAACCGGCAGTCAAACTCAACTGATGCATCCCCCGATGCTTGTGAGCGGTAGTCGACTTGACTCTGATTGGTCAACATCAAATTCAGTATGCATCCCCCCATGCTAGCTGCTGATTTAGCGGACATTTGATTGGTTTAGAGCAGTCGACTACCGCTCACTAGCGCTCACCGACTCATCCCCCCATTCCAAAGCACTATGCACTATGAGCACCATTGAAAACAATGACGACGAACGGATCAATGGAGGCGGGGAAACCTTTGTTTCTCTCACGCAGGCATCAAAGGAATTTGGTCATTCATTGAGGGAAGGGAAAGCAAATCCTGCAATGCGATGATGGCTGGATTAGATATCTGCAAAAGTGGGCAGAATAGAACCAGAAAAGAAATAAGGAGAAAAGTGCATTTTAGTTTTGCCAGTATTTTAACAAATCCCCAAAAGATATTCAATTGTTTTTCAATTTGCTAGAAAAATCTGACTACCGCTTGAGCCGTAATAGCGTTAGTCTGGATCCGCCCCTGTTGGAGCATTTATTAATGTAGAGTTTCCAATATGTGTTAGAATATTATTGTTTTGAGAACTGTTTTGTCTCTCTTTTGGACAGAGACATGAATGTGTTAATATTTTGTCTTTCAATATCGTTTGCTGAATTCTTTAAGCAGGATATAATTGTGTTTCAACTAATGACGCACTTCTCATATTCAAGAACTAGTGATACTAAGGAATTTGATTCGGAAAACCGCAAGACGTGCTTAATGAAATTTTTATTTTGCAGTTTATCTCCACACTTAGAGGATATCGACCTGTTCCTAGGTGTAAAAAGAGTGTGCGATTCCCCTCATTCTTCTAAAACAATTTAAGACGGTAAACAATAGACATTCAACGACTTACCCAAATGGCACATAGATACAGTCCCCCTGTTCCAACGTCACATTCCACCATGGTATATTTTGCAGGAAGGGATATTTCTTCATGTCGACTTTATCAACATTGACACTACAATAGTCACCCTCTTTGTGGTCCATTATTATTTGCTCTGTGTTCTCCTACCAAAATAAAAAGTTTCGCAATTTACATAAATGAAGACTTATTACCTGAGTCTCAGTTATCGCTCATGAAACCGAGACTTACACTAAAGTGAGATCGCTCTTTCATTTGATGTATAAGAAGTTAATGTTTACTGAGGTTAGTAATGTTTTTGGAGCACGAAGTTATTTCTCGAAGTTATTTTTCAAAGTTTTTTCAAAACATGACGTCATAAATCGTAATGACATCAAATAGCTGATAATGTTTATATCAATTAAGATATTGAAATAATAATTACGTCACATAGGCAATCAAAGCTGCTGGATTCTTTGGTGTAAGTTTCGATATTGTACCGTTCACCATTTTTGAATTGGCAAGAGGGGCTCCAAAAGTCCACCGTACAAACCTGTACCTGTCCCGACCGACCCCATACTGAATAAGGTAATGGACATTATTGTGTTAAGGGGGGAAATCCAGCAGCACAAAATCCGCCTGGGGTACTTCAATCTGTCCATGATTAGACGTGAATCTGGACTTTGACAAAAGGACCCATTTGTATGATAGGATTTTCAAGGATTTCTGACCCATTTGCATGAAAATCGGGAAATTTCAAGCCCTTGTGTATGAATTTGGTTGATTTTAAAACCCTTTTACAGTGCTAGAATTCACGAAAGGTCTCGCAAAATCGAATCTGACGGCGATTCTTTGCAATCAATGTGACTGAGCTCTGTTGTTGCTGCTAATTCATCGTTTGGAAAGCAAAAAACAAAGTAGAAAGGTTGTCAGCCACTTTGCGGTAAATCATAATGGGACCTTTTGGTAAGAAAATCCTAAAATACCAACCCATCAACCAGAATCGAGCAGAATATCAGACCCATGTGTAGAGAAATTCAGTCGAAAAAACCCATCCATATGAGCGGCACGTCTGGTATGTCTACATATTGAAGTACCCCCCCCCCCCCCCCCGGGCTGCAGATGTTAGAAAAGAGTTATCTGCCAGTAAAAAAGTAATTCGACAACTTTTAATAAAGTTAAGAAATCAAGATACCTTATCTACCAAAAACCAAGATTTTGATCCACCTATCATGCAGTTAATGTTTTCAACTGTATCTAAATGAAGATGCGATTTTGATTTTCCACTGCTGAACCAAATCACGACATCCTAAAAAGTAATGAAATTTCTTTTCAAATATAAGTCTTCATTTAGCTACACGCTTTTTTTTATAAGGAACCACTTTATAAGGAACCTACATGTAGAAGGCCCGAAAATTTAAAGAACTTATACTACTTAAGAGAAAATCATTAAGGAACTTTTGAATGTTGAATACTTTTATCACTGCAAATAATCAAGAATTAGAAAGCCGGTTCCATTCATTTGCAGTCGAAAATCACATAAATTGTACGCTAAGCATGTATCCAATGTTTCTTTGAGTAGTCTCGAGCTTTGCTCACATGCAAATCGCTCCCTTTTATTGTTAAGACCACTGTATGTGCAGTAAAAATTAAGAAACTATTAAGGAACTTTTGGAACTACAATTGCCCCAAAAGAGGCCCAAAAATAAGGAATTTTAAGAACTAGGCCTTGAGGTAGGTTCCTTATAAAAAAAAGCGTGTACCGGCCGTATTTAAAGATATTCCAAAATCAATATGGGATTGTAGAAACTGTTTTTTTAAGGGATTGTAGCATAAAGGCCAACAAAAGTTTGTCATAATAAGTACCATATATTACGTACCTTAAGGGTAATACCATGTTTTACATATTTCATCTTTTACAAATGTGCTCTTTTGAATTTCATTGATAAGTTAAGCACATAAATTCATTATTATTATCATTATTGAAATTTGAGACAGAAAATCATCTAAGCCTTTCCTGAACACATCCAGCGATACCCCCATTTAAGTCCCTAAGATGTTTAGGTAGTAGGCTGAACAGGTTGGGACCCGGGATGTAATTGAAGATTTTCTGGTGCTACAGTTAATTACAGAAAAGTGTGTTGGTACAACAACTGACTAGCTCAGGCCCAAGGTTTGGAAAATGATGGAATAAACTTAGTTAGATAACCCTCACCCACTCTGAGATTTCTTGAAGCTCAATTTGAGGTCTCTATGAAGCTGACAAACTAAGCCCTCAAAATCTTTGGGATAAGTTTAGACAAAGATCTACTGTTTCAAACTACCAAACGAGGAATAGTGTAGATCTACAAATCCCAAAGCTTATGACAGAACATGAAAAAAAGGTTTCCACTACTCAATCTTGAAATCGTGGAACGGTATACCTGTCGACATTCGAACAGCTGAGACACTTGGGCGTTTAAAGAAAAAACTAAAAACGCACCTGTTAAGCTAAACTCAAAATAAAACACGAACCCCTGAAAGAACAGTTCTTGAAGCTCAATTTGAGGAGTCTATGAAGCTCATACAGGGTTTCAAAGATTTATTTACGGTCCCGGGGTTACTTAATATAATTTGGGTATAGGTACATGCCGCCCGTATGGGTGGACTTTTGGTTCCTTGCGGTTTCTTGCGGTTTCTTCACAGAGTCCTCTTCAGTAAATGGTAAAGTTACTGAGCACAGTCATTTTACGACGTGCAAGACTTGAATCGACGATTTTTTTTTTATATATCATTATTTCTGCTTAGTTTGTTCATGTTTTTGCTTTTTATGTCACTCTTTTCTAGTTCGAATCTTGTTATTTTTCTATATTCTTTGCATTCTAGATAATGCTCTGTGGTCTCGTCTACTTGGCAGTGATGGCATGTTATGTCATTATGAGAATTTTTATAGTTACTCAATGTAAGCCTTAGGATTTGCCTGCTTTCCTTTTTTTCTAGTTCGTCCATATATTGTGCTCGTTTTAGTTCATTTACCTCCACAAATCTCAATTTTTTCATTTCTTTCTGTTTCTCCGCTATTTCTGCAATTATCCATTTTGTTATATTACTTTTAACCTCCATTTTCCATTCCGACTTTTCGTGAAATTATCTAAAAATAGCAACGCTGTAGCAATGTCCGAAGGACGCTGATGATAATGATAATAATGATGAAGATAATGTTAATAATGACGAAGATGACGAAGAAGAAGACGATGATGATGAGAATGATGATTATGTTGGTGATGATGATGATGATGACGATGATGATGATGATGATGATGACGATGATGATGATGATGACTTTGAAGAGGATGATAATGACAATGATTGGTGATTGTGATGATGATGGTGATGATGATAATGATCCATTATGATGATGATGCGATTGTTGACAATGTGATCAGATGAATCTTTCCTGGAGGAATCCTAAAACTTTGAATCGAAAATATAAAACCTCTAGTAACATATATGTAGTAATAAATTTGAGCTCATAGGTTAAACTGTGTAACAAACAACTCCCTTCAGTGCACCGAAACCTGTAATCTTCGCTACAAATGATGAATTTAATTCTAGAATCTCCAAAAGCTATCATAACAATTCCCATACAATGCAGATGACTATATTCGATAATTAATAGCACTTTGAAGAATTGATTGCCAACTTTGAACCATTTATTTTCAGATGATTTTCGAAGCCGCAAACTGTTTTGAAAAAATTTCTTCTGTGTAACTTGGCAACAATTTCTACTGCGCCACAATCTCCTCCTCTTTTCACACGAAAGTACCTTGCATGTAATAGGACTTCTAGAAACCTCTTCGAATAACAACCCAATCAAAAACTGTATGAAAGTATTTAAAATAAAAAATAAAATCAAATTAGATTTGAGCAACATTTTGCAATATTGTAGTCAAACTTTTTTTTGAAACCCAACCGAGCCGGCTTTTTTGCGAGAAAATCTTGGTGTCAAATTTTTAGTTTCCTGCATCGTGGATCGAGCTCACAACCCTTAGCGCCAGAAACAAGCGCATTATTCAACTGCGCTACACTAACAGTTGATACTAATTGATGTTTTTGGCAAGCAATTGCATTTTGTTAATTATGCCCACTAACGACAACACTTATCGGCGATTTCAAAGTTTAATTCCTATTATTTGTGGTTTATCTTTTGTTACGTTTTGGCAAGAAAAAGCGTCTATATGCCTATCTATCTATTTTCTATGCGTACATGCGTTCCACGACACCCTCTTAATATGTCCTTCGGACATAAAAACTGGTATGGTTGTAACAAAAACCCCATATAACAGTGTAGGGAATTGAAGAAAATTATAAAATCCACTTTATTTTAGTCCGAGTTAATATCGCATCGAAGATGTTTGTACTGTAATTTCAAGCAATAATGAAAAGGATAAGCGAGGTTGCAGGAGCGTCATAAATTTTGCGCAACCTGCGAAGGAGAGGAAAGAAAGCGGAAAAGAAAGATCTCGCTCATCCTTGGATAAAAAAGATTTAGGACACTGCGGAGGAGCGTGCATACGTCTAAGTTTTGTATAGCCGGGGTGTATAGCTTTTCTGATGTGGGTTCTTTTGGGACTATCAACTCCGAGAGATCGAAATCTCGTTCCTTTGGGCAACTCGCGGGAAAATCAGAGATGGCATAGACTCTCCTTACTCCAGGGATGGAAGATCTTGCAGCCTTCCCAGAGATTCCCGCCTTGCAAATCGAACTCCTGGGGGTTACTTAATATATTTTGAATACTGGGGACGTGCCGCGCAAAAGGGTATCATTTTTCATGATTGATTTTGGTTTAAGTAGGATCTTAATTCTCTGAAAATTGACATAAATAAGGGTACTGATTTCTTGATAATTGGTATAAACTTGATAAACAACGGTCTTACTTTCATTTGTTTTCACCTTTCCCTGTGAAGTCTAATTGACACATTATAGCATATATAGTAGTGTACGAGTCGGATTGAGATTTTGGTATGATTTGGGTATAAATTTTCAGTAACTTGGTATAAAAAGGAGTAGGCATTTTGTTTCTTGGGTGGCACGTCGTTATCCGAATCCAGGGATCGCTGTCCGAATCCGTCAAACCCTCCCGGGATTTAACTACTCTTAAGTGTGTTGTTGTGTTTTAGTCAATTAGAATCGAAATCCTGCGAGGTTTACTTTTTATATTTTTCAGTGCGCACCCTTTAAAAATTTGAGTGTGGTGATCAAATTGAAAAATAAAACACCTTGCCTGCAATCTTTCTGTAAACCCACCACACAGCAAAGAATCCGGCATTATGACATCATTACGCATCTCTTTGGGCAATGTATCAACCAGATATGCATTGCTTCCATTGTAGATGTCAAGAAATTCACCGAGTTTAATAAACTCTGAAGGAGATGCGCGATCCTCTACTTTGACGCGATCAACGCTAACCTTCACATTTCCATAACTCTTTCTGAAAGAAAAGCAGAACATTTTTATCAGAGGTCTGGATAATTCTGTATTCTAGAACATCAGAGAGTGTCTGGTAAGAAGGTTGATTAGTTAGACATTTAGGCATTCCAAGCTATTCCCAGCTTCTTCGCAGGTCCGGTTAATTTCACACCTTTCGATCCGACCTTTGCAATAAATAGGAAAGAAACCACATTTCTCATTGCCCGATGATGGGAGACGGAACTCTCCCGAAACGTTGCCCTACTAAATAGCTATCAAAGGCTTGTCGTGATAAGTGGCGACTATCATGTCTAATACGGTGGCAGAAGAACTAAGTGGATGTTCCTAACAAGAGCGAAGGAGGGGTGAAAATTTTCAAAAATTCATTCGGTGGGACAGCAATGGGCGCCAAACAGTAGATGGTCTGATAGGATCACAGAAAATGGCGAAAGAATCACAAAAAACGGTTGTCTGATATAAACACACAAAAAGGGGTAAGAATCGCAGAGAAACTAATACATGGTGGTTCTAATCAAAGTGAAGGAGGAGTGAAAAATTTTCAAAAAATTAATTCGGTGGGACAGCAATGGGCACCAAACAGTAGACGGTCTGATAAGATCACAGAAAATGGCGCAAGAATCGCAAAAACGGTTGTCTGATATAAACACACAAAAAGGGGTAAGAATCGCAGAGAAACTAATACATGGTGGTTCTAATCAAAGTGAAGGAGGAGTGAAAAATTTTCAAAAAATTAATTCGGTGGGACAGCAATGGGCACCAAACAGTAGACGGTCTGATAAGATCACAGAAAATGGCGCAAGAATCGCAAAAACGGTTGTCTGATATAAACACACAAAAAGGGGTAAGAATTGCAGAGAAACTAATACATGGTGGTTCCTAATAAGAGCGAAGGTTGAGTGGAAAATTTTTAAAAAATTAATTCGGTGGGACAGCAATGGGCACCAAACAGTAGACGGTCTGATAAGATCACAGAAAATGGCGCAAGAATTGCAAAAAACGGTTGTCTGATTTAAGCACACAAAAAGGGTTAAGAATTGCAGAGAAACTAATACATGGTTATTCCTAATAAGAGCGAAGGTTGAGTGGAAAATTTTTAAAAAATTAATTCAGTGGGACAGGAATGGGCACCAAACAGTAGACGGTCTGATAAGATCACAGAAAATGGCGCAAGAATTGCAAAAAACGGTTGTCTGATATAAACACACAAAAAGGGGTAAGAATCGCAGAGAAACTAATACATGGTGGTTCTAATCAGAGCGAAGGAGGAGTGGAAAATATTTATAAAAAATTATTTCGGTCGGACAGCAATGGGCACAAAATAGTAGACGGTCTGATAAGATCACAAAAAATGGCGCAAGAATCGCAAAAAACGGTTGTCTGATATAAACACACAAAAAGGGGTAAGAATCGCAGAGAAACTAATACATGGTGGTTCTAATCAGAGCGAAGGAGGAGTGGAAAATATTTATAAAAAATTATTTCGGTCGGACAGCAATGGGCACAAAATAGTAGACGGTCTGATAAGATCACAGAAAATGGCGAAAGAATCACAAAAAACGGTTGTCTGATATAAACACACAAAAAGGGGTAAGAATCGCAGAGAAACTAATACATGGTGGTTCTAATCAAAGTGAAGGAGGAGTGAAAAATTTTCAAAAAATTAATTCGGTGGGACAGCAATGGGCACCAAACAGTAGACGGTCTGATAAGATCACAGAAAATGGCGCAAGAATCGCAAAAACGGTTGTCTGATATAAACACACAAAAAGGGGTAAGAATTGCAGAGAAACTAATACATGGTGGTTCCTAATAAGAGCGAAGGTTGAGTGGAAAATTTTTAAAAAATTAATTCGGTGGGACAGCAATGGGCACCAAACAGTAGACGGTCTGATAAGATCACAGAAAATGGCGCAAGAATTGCAAAAAACGGTTGTCTGATTTAAGCACACAAAAAGGGTTAAGAATTGCAGAGAAACTAATACATGGTTATTCCTAATAAGAGCGAAGGTTGAGTGGAAAATTTTTAAAAAATTAATTCAGTGGGACAGGAATGGGCACCAAACAGTAGACGGTCTGATAAGATCACAGAAAATGGCGCAAGAATTGCAAAAAACGGTTGTCTGATATAAACACACAAAAAGGGTTAAGAATTGCAGAGAAACTAATACCTGGTGGTTCCTAATAAGAGCGAAGGTTGAGTGGAAAATTTTTAAAAAATTAATTCGGTGGGACAGCAATGGGCACCAAACAGTAGCCGGTCTGATAAGATCACAGACAATGGTACAAGAATTGCAAAAAGCGGTTGTCTGATATAAACACACAAAAAGGGGTAAGAATCGCAGAAAAACTAAAAACTGAAAATTACATCTAGGCTTCTAAAGGTTCATTTAGAAACACAGGGAACATCCAACTCAATAAACTACGCCTTACAATGCTTGTGATGTAAAAAAAATGAATTTTCTATGAATTTTCTATGAATTTTCTATGAGGGGGTTGATTGTTGGCCATTGCGCATCAACAAAAAAGTTTTTCTCTTGCGATCCAACGAAATGTTTCCCAGATAGGAAAATAAAAATAGGAACACCATCAGCAACAAGCAACCAGGGAACATCTCTACATTGAACCACAATGAGATTCTTTGTTTTCTGCTAAGAATATGTCAAATGACAAGACAGGTTACACAAGATGGTACACCATTACAGATAAGCAACAAATGAGAAAACCGGGATGATTTCAATGGTTACCCATTGTCCATGATCATATTTGCAAAACATGAGACCCAGGCTTTGCTATCTGCTACAAGTTACCTAGTGGAAACTTAAAAATGTGGACAACATGGAACTTTAGAAAAATACAAAATTATCATTAGGAACTATTATTGTTAACTACAGTCATAAAACAAGCTGAAAAGTACCATCCTGAATCGTAGGGTAGTTGGCAGAGTTCCTCAAACAATCTATTGTCAAGAGTTAATCTTTGATGGAAGATTTGTTTTTACAACCAATGGCATTTGGGATAGATTTATTCTTATTTGTAACAAAAGTATGTCTTGGAAATGTCTGTTAGAAAGAGAAGGTTAATGGAGTTTCCACTTGATTGCACTATGCTGTTTGGTCTTCCCTTGTTATCAAGTGCCCAAGCCAGTTCTATATACAGTACATGAAAAGTGCTAGATGGTTGGCTATCTATGGTCCAAGTAGATTCTCTGCATGCTCCAATTACACAAGGAAGCAAGGATATTGATATTGACAATAGGGGCTGGGGGTTAAGGGGGCCATGGTCCACTTCTGTTCTGAAAATCAATGCAAAGTTCCCTTTTTTCTAGACCAAAAGGCCCCCTTTCCAAAGTAGAAAAGAGGAACCCTTTTCTTCTATTTTGAAAAAGTCATCCTTTGATGTAAGATTGGTCCTTTTTGCAGGTAATGAAGGGCTTCTAACAATGCTTCTCTGTCATGGTGAAATAGTGTATATAGGGCCAGTCATTAGGATTACATTAGATTAACTATTGAGGCGCCACAAACATGGGCTCGAGTCCAAATATACTAGCCTACAACAATCTAGGAAGGCAATACGGCTTCCTCTGAAATCAGCAAAATAGAAATGGGCAAGTACCTCTTATTTGTGTGGGGAGACAGCTATTATCAATGTACCTGTGTACCGGGTTCTTTGCAAAAGTGTTCCATTATTAAATATAATGTACCAGTGTACCAGCCCTGTACCAGTTTTCACCCCCATGCAAGTCATGGCTTTGACATTTCAACTGTATGTACCAGATTTTACCAGATTGTGTTTGTACGGTACAAGGTTGATTTTTATCCTGTCTTATCCTGTACAGGATGCTCTGTACCAGCATACAGGGAAGCTGTCACTCCCCCACTTATCCCCCACTTATTTATTGACACTTTCTTGTTTGTGCCAAACCGAACCCCTCAGCTCTACATTCACAAAAGGGTCTTACTTTGGGGGTCCCTCCTAGGTCACAAGGGAGTAGGAAGCATGCAAAATCTTCTGAATGGTGTTGATGGAGGGCTATGATTAGAAGACAGTTCAGTTTGTAGGGCTATTATAGCGGCAAAGAAAATGGGAGGGGGCTCAGGACAGGGAGCCACCCTTGAAGGTGAAATGGTGTTATAGCGCCAGTCAGTTGCTAGAATCTCAGTAGTACACAGGTTAACTAATCGAGACCTCGACCCTGGCTGTGACGCTACCATGGCTGGGCTCAAACCCTGACCACACTGAGCTTCTGACACCACGAGTCAGCTGGATTACACCACGACGCCACAGCACAGCACAGCACCTTCACCCTTTGAGACCCCCTAAACTCCAAAGCAAGAATGATTGCTTAATTAAAGGCAACCAGACCTCAGGTATTCATCTGTCCACAAATTTGCAGCAGGGAAGTCTTTGCATGCTCCTTTAAAAACAACTGATTTTGATTTCAAAACAAACTTCTCAAAAAATTCAAGTGGTGGCGGGAAATATTTCAATTGCTCAATATCGTCCTCAGCGGGCTTGTGATATCCAAGAGGCTTGTTATGTCCAGGGATATTATCAACACAGTGTCCAAAGTTCAATAACGATATGATTGCCAGGCCTAAGCAGGCCTGTAGCAGCTTCTCCATCCGTCAGTCATGTAGCCTGCAGAGGCCTGTGCCAAGCGTTGCAGATCAACAAATGGCCTAGCGCCTAGCCTACTGTGGCTTTTGGCGGTTATTATAAAACACGGAATGAAACCGGAAACTGACAAGTAAGGAATCCAGAATCTTGCAGCAGAACCAGAAAAGGCTGGAATCTTTATGCATCGAACATGGAGTTTTATATGCATCCTTGTTATGCTGAAATAGATAGGATTCTTTCGCCCAACAACGGGCAATAGATTTTTAGCTTAATATTTTATATATTGTAATCTTTTCCTTTCTTTCATTATTTTTTCTTTATCAATTAAAACAAAAATTGTTATGTGAGGAAAGCGTCTCAAAAACGTGAAGTGAACAGTAAAGGTTGGCTAACCAAGAGTTTTAATAGATTCTGTGCAATTTTCGTGAAAACGGAGACTTAAAATCGTGCCATAACGGATTTTTTCATAATATGGCACGGTTTTACGGCTTTTGAGCACATTTTGAGCGGTTTTACGGTTTCCAGACCCCTTCAAACACCCCCTCCTTAGCTGATCGCTTATTAATAATAGGTGTTTTAATTTTTGCTTAACTTATAATTAAAATGCTTCAATTTATATATGAATTGAATAGAGTTGAATTGAATTGAAAGCTTGTTGCTGTTTATTTAATTAAATCCAGTTACAATAACTACAAATCTGAAATTTAGGCTACCGAAGGTCAGAGAACGTAACAAACTGACGTAACAAAAGCAATTTGCGAAAGAGATTTAAAATCTCTTGCTATGAACCTTAGTTGCTAGTCAACTCTAGTCAGGAAAGCGGGAAACTGGTGCAGACTCAATACAAAAGTTGCAGATTAGCTTTCAGACCGCCAACATACAACATACAGTACACTTATTATTCTGCGAGCTTTGAAAAGCCGGGCTCGTTGACTATGACTGAGACACTGTTAAATTTGCCGCTGTAAGCATCATTGTCAATGAAACAGTGACAAGAGGCTAAAAGCTTCAAACAGCTTGGTTCTTTGAATGTGTAGAACTCATTACAGAGAGACTTTCAACAAAATGGACCAATACACCGATACCGAAACAAAATGGAATAGAACAACGGTCCATTTTGGATCCAGAGAATATACAGACGCTCCTCACAGCTAAAGCGAGATTGCTAAAGCGGCAATAATACTCTGTAATGAGTTCTGCGCATTCAACGAACATAGCCGCTTGAAGCTGGCATTCTTTTGCCACTGTTTTGTTTACAATGATGCTTGCAACAGCAAAGTCATCATTGTCTTGAGTAATATTTAACGAGTATGCACCATCCATATGGTTGGGTTTTCTGGCATTCGGCCACAAAATTCTTCTAAACATGGAGATCATTTCAACTAAGGCCCCATATAGCAGGGGTGGATAAAAGTAATCTCTAAATGGTCACCTTATTTGAGACAAAAAGTGCTGAAATTGCGTGGTAGAAGTCCATCTATAGTACAATTTCAAGTTACAACAAGGCCTTAAATCTTATTACTGTCATATTCTGCTTATTATTAATCACAATATAGGGTCCCTGTCATAGTATAAGGGTGAGGGTATAAGTGATAGAGATACATTATTATAGATGGCTCAATTTTGATGGTAGGGTGGTAGAGTTCTAAGTTATAAATGGTAGATTCTAGGTGGCACATCTCCGTCCGTCCCGTTCGTCCAAAAGGCATGTAGTACCTCCTCCTGGATCCTAGCTGTTGCTATTGAATTGGACGAAGAAGGTCTTTAAATTGCAGCGAAACTTGAGGGTTAGACAAGGGAATATTTCTATCGCTTGGGGCTTATATACTACAGGTTTTCACTTCTAGTACGTTTGGTATCCAGGAGAAGATTATCTCTCGCAATAATAAGAGAATTAACTAAGACAAAAGCCACCAGTTTCCATTTCCTCGTCAAGGTCTCAATGTGTGGCGCACAATTGGCCCATAAGAATTATTTGGCCTATCCTTAATGCCTATCTACGATGTCACGTCAAGGCCTGAGGCGTTCAATAGCAAATTTGTTGAACTAAAGACCTACCAGATTATATTAATTCAAATAATGATTCAGTTACTTGTTTAAATCATCAAAGGTCTAATTGAAGACTTTGATCTAATGCTTGCTGGATTTATTAAAAATAATTTCATTGAATTAAAAAAAGCCAAGCCGACGGCAAGCCGACCAACTAGATCATAAAATTATACTTCATTTTGAGGATAAAGAATTCCAAAAATGATTCCGCGGGTTTTCCGTTGGCGGTGAGTTTTCCAACGAAGATTTTGTAGGGAATTTGCCCCCCGCATCTCCGTAAAGTTACAAGTACGTCATTGTGCTCGTCAAGAAAAATTCATGTCCTTTTGCTCAAGGATTCTTCGCGTTAGATTAGACGATTTATTTGACAATTCTAGCGAATTCGTTACCGTTTGCGCGGGTGTACGGTGACGTCATTGAGTTTTGGTTTTGCATTGCTTACAACCTTTCTGACTGCAATAAAAATAACAAGATCCCAAGAAAAGACAATCAGCTGAAAACTGATGATGTTTTTGTTCTCAAGGGGAATTCAGAATGGGTTGTCAGCGTGCCAGCCTAATATTAGTCTGCGGTGCGACCTCTACGGAGGAGGAAAGGAAAATAGTTTCGATATTTTCCTTTCCTTTCCTCCTCCTTAGAGGCCGCACCGCAGACTAGCCTAATATTAAATGTCTTTCGCTTCTGGGGGTAAACGAAGAAACGCAGATCAGCAGATTGTACACATGCAGACAACTAGAGCGCTAAGAACCCAGTGGAAAGCAGGAAAATGAGTGAAAAGGAGATAAATCAAGCGAGGCTCGGAGGGCGAGTGAAAGAAAAATTGTTTGACTTGCACTTTGAAAAGTTCCCTGTTCATTCTTCATGTTCAGTACGAATGACAAAAAAAACAGAACGCGTGGCGAAAATCTAAAATCACCCCCAAATTTAAACGCACGAGCTAATCTGCTTCATCACAGCAACACTGCTGTAAAAGGAATTACTGAAATAGCTTCAACCAATCACGAGACACCATCCCAAACGGGTCTCCAACTTAGGCCCTACAGTACTGCTTTATTACAATCACTCTGTAGGCATAGAGAAAACTTACCCCAACGCTAACAATAATACCATGGGTCTGAGGTCAGGGCAAAAAATTATTTCGTTTGTTGGAAAGTATTTTTTATCTTTACACAAAAGTTGCCGATGGCAGTGACGGATTTATGTTTTGCGAAGCGATGTTGAGAATTTATCATTCTCACTACTCTTGAGAGCAAAAAGAAAGCGACGAAGGAGAAGCAAAACATTCGGCGAACTTTAGAGAGTGAAACGATTCGCGCATGCCTAAAGGAAGCTCCGACGGATAAACACTTAGGTCAAACCATAGTTAATTACGCCGGCCAAATCAGAATATAAGCAAAAAGAAACAATAGATCTGTTGTTCTATTTTTAAAATAATAATCTAGGCTTTTGTTTTTCTGACAGATCAACGCAGGGGCGCCAATAAAGCTTCATTTGGGCTCCACGCTGGAGATCTCCCGCGTAGCATAGGTGGAATGGACACTGCGGAATTGACGCATGTGATTACTTTGCTAAAAAGAAAGTAGAATGCTGTTGATGGTGATGGTGATAAAGATGACGATGATGCTACATATCATTATGATTCTAGCGGAGAGGAGATTTAAATGATTCCGATCACGGTGATGGTGATGGAGATTGTGATGGAGGTGGATACAGTCGAACCTCGCTATCTCGAACTCGGTTATCTCGAACAACCCGCCATCTCGAACAGATTCCCATTTCCCTTCGTTTTCCTTTAAGGCTTAGTATAGAGATAAAACCCGTTATTTCGAACTCGGTTATCTCGAACTATTCGCTATCTCGAACGAAATGTTTTTCCCGTGAAAGAAAAAACCCGGTTATCTCGAACAAAAAGTCACAAAACATTTTCAGTTGTCAATTATTATAACGATGATAATTCATTTTTTATAATTTAGCGAATCTATACGCACTGCTGTGTTCGATACGCACTATACTGTGGTGGTATATTTTACGTACCGTGGTGGTGTTTTTTCCGTACTGTGGTGGATAAGCACTACTGTGGTGGGTTATTATGCTTGATGTGGTGGGGTTTTTTGCGTACTGTGGTGGATAAGCACTACTGTGGTGGGTTATTATGCTTGATGTGGTGGGGTTTTTTGCGTACTGTGGTCGATAAGCACTACTGTGGTGGGTTATTATGATTGTTGTGGTGGGGTTTTTTGCGTACTGTGGTGGATAAGCACTACTGTGGTGGGTTATTATCGGATTGGTGCTATCGTCGACTCATAGACGATATAGCACTTCAAAATATGAAGCAAGCTTCAATAATGGACTGTTTCAGTTAAATTTGATGCTTTTGAGACAAATGAGCTCTTTTCCTTAGTTTATATTCTACTTTTACACACAGATGACCGCTTTTTGATCGAAAAAATTCAGAGTCCAGATATCTCGAAGTCCCGCTATGTCAAACAAATTTTCATTTCCCGTGCGAGTTCGAGATAGCGGGACTCGACTTTATATCAAATCGAAACAAAAATCGCAACAAATTATGTTGCAACAAAATCCAGCATTGCAACAAAATAAATAAATTATTGCAATTGCAACAAAATAAATTATTAAAAATCTGCTGACATCAATGCAATGCACTTGCTGAAAACTATTTTAAACCCTTAATGCGAGATAATTGGTATCAATAAAGATTTAAAATAATGTATTTCATATTATAATCATTTAATTAATTGCAGCGCACGACTTCAGGCAGTGATTGGCTGCTGAAATCCGATGGTAGGAATCATGAGAATTACGTAAAAAGCTCACAGAGAAACGGCATATGATATAATTAACGAATGAAATAGTACTTTAGAAATATGAAGCTAAATAATGAATAAAAAATTTATAAGGAAATTTCGTTGACAGATTTTCGTCGATTTGCGGTTAATCTATTTGCATGGAGATTTACAGCAGAGCATTAAAAAGTGGCATACCGGAATTTGATGACCCGGGACGCAGGTGGGACCCGGGACGTGGGACTCAAGTGGGACGCGGGACCCGGGACGGAAGTGGGACGCGGGACTCAAAACGGAAGTGGGACGTGGGACTCAGGTGGGACCCGGGACGCGGGACTCAGGTGGGACCCGGGACGCGGGACTCAGGTGGGACCTGGGACTCAGGTGGGACCCGGGACCCGGGACTCAGGTGGGACCTGGGACTCAGGTGGGACCTGGGACTCAGATGGGACCCGGGACTCAGATGGGACCCGGGACCCGGGACTCAGGTGGGACCTGGGACGTGGGACTCAGGTGGGACCCGGGACGTGGGACGCAGGACTCGGGTGGGACCCGGGACACGGGACTCAGGTGGGACTAGGGAAGCGGGACTCAGGTGGGACCTTGGACCTAGTAACGGAATGGGACCTGAGACCTGGGAAGCAAGTTGGTCCTGGGACCTAGGACGCAGTTGAGAACTTGGAACTGGGACGTATATTGGACCAGAAACCTGGGGCCAAGGACTCAGTTGGGACCTTAAACTCTGCGCAAGGATGGGGCCTGGGACAAGGTTTTGACCTGGAAAGTGGTTGCTTGCTGGACCATTAGTAGGACGTTTGACTAGAGAAATTTGATCACTTGATAGAAAAACTGAATCAACATAATTAAATATCTATGAAAATGCTTTTCACAAAAATGTTTAAAAAGTTACAAAATGAAACCAAAGTTCATAACCGTTCATTGATTTTTAGAGTTAAATTCTACTCATAATGCCAACGAACTAAGTGTAACAGAAAACGAGAATAAAACTCATGATTTTAGTAAACAAAAATGCGTTAAGTAACCATTATTGCTCAATTTTCCCCCTATTGTACAAATTTGGAGTCTGGAGATTTGAAACTACTAAGTTAGTCGCTGCGATGATTTGAATTCCAAACCGAAAAAAATGATTATTGAAGTTGAAGAATGAAACCTTTTTCGTTGAAATTAGACATGCTTCATCAACATTCCTTGAATAGCGGCTCCTAGAGAAAGGCAGTGCATACTTTATAGGGCATAAATCCTTACAGGGTGGGAATTTTCCTTTTTAACGATGTTCTAGTTGAGATAATAAAACAACAGAAGAAGCAAACATGCGTAACGTTATAAAAATAAGAGACACATTAATATATACTTCGAAATTCAAACGGTGTAGTCAAGATCTTCAATTCAAAAATTAAAATTCCTATGCCACAATTTCGCAAAATCTGTTTGTGCTCAGGAAGCAAGAAAGGCTTCAGTTGCGGAGGAACTACAATCATTTGCGGAGAAAACATTTGATTGTTGTGCGCTATGCAAGCGCGATTAAAGTGATAATAAACTTTAGCAATTCTGCAGATATCCTCCACTCACGTGCTTTTTGATCAAAATATGATCTTTGTGTTTTTGAAACAACGACCATATCATTGGGTGGGCTAGGGTACCCATTTTGATAGAACCTGCAAACAGCAA
Organism: Chrysaora quinquecirrha; assembly: GCA_014526335.1. Classification (NCBI taxonomy): domain Eukaryota; kingdom Metazoa; phylum Cnidaria; class Scyphozoa; order Semaeostomeae; family Pelagiidae; genus Chrysaora; species Chrysaora quinquecirrha. The sequence continues at coordinate 304,976 of JACTAT010000155.1, forward strand.
CATTCTTATGGCAAAATCGTAGAAGTGCAAATACGTATCCATTTGCTGGTGGATCTGGTTGAGGCGGTGGATTTAAGGCTGAATCCGCTTGCATGCCAGAGACGAGTGGTTGATGCAGCTGATTAGGAACATCTACTACTCTCATTTGAACATCAGAAGAATGAGCTGATGGTGCTGTCACATTTGGAGTAGCATCCGCTGGTGTTATGTATCTTTGGACCTTGGGTTTCACCACATTCGGTGGCCCCTTTCTCTTTTGGGTTGATTTTGTTTTTTTAACACCAGCTTTTGCTTCTTTCCCTGCATCAGCGAGTTTCTTTACTGAGGTGCGACCTTTGCTTTGTCCCATCAGAGTCCCAGGTCCCACCTGAGTCCCACGTCCCGGGTCCCACCTGAGTCCCAGGTCCCACCTGAGTCCCGGGTCCCGGGTCCCATCTGAGTCCCGGGTCCCACCTGAGTCCCGCTTCCCGGGTCCTACCTGAGTCCCAGGTCCCAGGTCCCACCTGAGTCCCAGGTCCCACCTGAGTCCCGCGTCCCGGGTCCCACCTGATTCCCGCGTCCCGGGTCCCACCTGAGTCCCGCGTCCCACTTCCGTCCCGGGTCCCGGGTCCCACCTGAGTCCCGCGTCCCGGGTCCCACCTGAGTCCCACGTCCCACTTCCGTTTTGAGTCCCGCGTCCCACTTCCGTCCCGGGTCCCGCGTCCCACTTGAGTCCCACGTCCCGGGTCCCACCTGCGTCCCGGGTCATCAAATTCCGGTATGCCTTAAAAAGTGTATGAAAGAGCCGACGTAACATCGCAGTTGCTGTGGAGTTGACTGATGAAATAATAGTATACACATTTATAGCGTTTATGTCAAATGGTTTGTGTATTTGCAGACGAAGGAAAAAGCGAAAGGGTTTCTCTGAAATGTTTCCAAACACACAGGAAAGGAAAGCCAGAGTAAGGCATATCTCGCTTCCTACATTATTTGAAAGTGGCGGTAGTCGTGATACGGAGGCCGCTGATTATGAATGGCACACAGAGAAGAATTTGTGGACTAAATTACCTAATTTTAAAACTGATCGAAGCAATGGCCGACTGCCTGATATTACAAATCAAACTTTACAGAAGCATACAAGAAACGATGAAAAACGATGTGGTGCTTCAAGGCCTAAAAATGGTTTGAATAAAAAACTGGAGAACAATTTCGGGGAGTTGATTTGCTCTCAGCAAACAACAAATAAAGTTCTTGACAGCAATAATAATGATGTTTCAAGTTTAAGAGGGCTTACAAACGAAAACGAACTGTTTGAAGTAAATAACATGAAAGAAATAAATGGCGAAATGGTACAAAAATCTCAAGATCCTTTGTTGACAAGAAGAAAAGTTGGCAAAATGCATGACGTGAAAGATTGGGTTAACGAACAAGCAGTCTTCAAACACGACGCACTGAATTTCAATGGTTGTCAGAATCTACCAGAAGTAACTCAAAATTCAGTAGGAACATGTTTCAGGAGCAAACAGGATAGTGCGAAAAACTCTTTCAAAGAAGAAACTTTTGCTACACGAAATTTGGAGGAAGTAGGAAGTCCTGCACGATGTGGTTTTGGGGGATTGTCAGAAATCCACGAAAAATACAAAAGTTTCGATGGGGAAGATTTAAAGCGTGAAAATTCATATCATTGGTTGACTGAAGAGTTTAAAGATAGGAAATTGTTAGCTGAGAATGATTTTAAACCACCTGTTGCATTCGAAAAAACCAAACAATCTCTGAGAAATTCAAACAACTCAATTTTGAAAACAAGACGACACTCGATGCAAAGTACTCGATTTGACAGCCCATTTCCAATTCAAAGAGAAATGACACATGATATGAGTTCAACTTCGAGAAAGATAAGTTTACAAGGTCCTAAGACCACCTTTCGTGGTTCAAGTGCTTTTTCTTGGCCTGGTTCAAGCATCAAAATGATTGAAAACGCAAATGGCATGGCTGAAAACTGCAAGAAAGGTTCGGCTAATGGATCACATAAAACCATCGTAAGGTCAAAATCAAATAATTTGTAAATCATTGCTTATACACTTAGCTACGTTCGAAAAGTATCGCACCACCTTTCTCAAAAAGGCGGGTAGCTGTGGCCCGCGGCCTTAAGCAAGCTATTTTCATAAAGAAGACAACAGGGCTCTGGAGCCTCATGACTAACGATTTTTGGCGGGAAAATATACGCCATTTTACTGGCTTTCCGTGAGAATTAAAAGTAACGAACAGTTAAAATGTTTTGACAGAGAAATTCATTAAGAAGTTTGGAGCAGTGTCTTTAAAAGATTTAGGAAAAATCTCTTTCAACTGGTGCTAGATAGGAACAAGATTCTTCGTCGGATAGGAACAAGATTTAGCCGATTTCTGCAAGTTAACCCATCAATTTATCTTTGAATTTGACACCAGTTAAAAGAGATTTTTCCTAAATCTTTCAAAGACACTGCTCCAACTTCTGAATGAATTTCTTTGTCAAAACATTTTAACTGTTCGTTACTTTTAATTCTCACGGAAAGCCAGTAAAGTTGTGAATATTTTCCCGCCAAAATCGTTAGTCATGGGTCTCCTGAGCCCCTTTGTCTTTGTTACGAAAATAGCTTGCTTTAGGCCGAGAGCCACAGCTAGCCGCCATTTTGAGAAAGGTGGTGCGATACTTTTTCGAACGTAAGTGTTTATAATTTTTGTTCCAAATTCGACTTGAGAAAACTCTTTCCAAACCATAACACTGTACTTGACAGCTGTAGTAAAGCAGTTTTACTTGAAGAAGATAGAATAAAAGTGTAGAACTAGATTCCAAGATTGAAGTGGTCCTTACAACCGAAACTAGTTCAGTCGTTTATTAAAAACATGTGTTTTTTATAAAAAAAACCTAGCTGGAAGCTGGAGACCTTTTGCTGAAAGCTCATTAATTTTTCACTTGATTTCATTACAAAAAAGTTACTTAAAATTTTCGTTTGTATAAAATTGTCAAACTGTCACAATCTTCGAAAATAAGTTAGAAACTGGTTGTTTCGTCAATATTCTTCTACAGAAAAACATAGATTCCTGTTTTGATCATTAGATCTAGATCATTTGGAGCTCCATTTGATAAAATAATACTCTAGTACACTCTTTTTTTATAAGAAACTAAGATTTTGGTCAGTACTCAAAGTTTCTTAGTTTTGGGACAAATTTGGTACTGAAAGTTTCTTAGCAGTTTCTTAGAATCAAAATTTTAAGTGCCAAAACGGGCAATTGACACTTAAATTCTACAAATAGAAGAAGCAATACAATTCACGTTTACATCAGCTGTTTTTCTGTCAAAATAGACACTTATGGTGCAACAGAAGTTTGTTTTCTCGATGCTTTATTTCTAATTCTAAAGATTCTTGAGACCTGCGAGTTTCTTACCATTTTGGTCGAGTACTGAAAGTTTCTTAACCAATATTGATCTCAGTACTGAGTTTCTTATAAATGGGTTTCTTATAAAAAAATGAGTGTATGCTTTAGAAATTTTATAACCTGAAAAAAGAGTTTGGAAAGAGCGTTAAAATAATCTGAAAAGATATCGAAAATCAATCGAAATACACGCTTTTTTATAAGGAACCACATTGTAAGGAACCTACATGTAGAAGGCCCGAAAATTTAAAGAACTTATACTACTAAAGAGAAAATCGTTAAGGAACTTTTCAATGTTGAATGCTTTTATCACTGCAAATAATCAAGAATTACAAAGCCGGTTCCATTCATTTGCAGTCGAAAGTCGCATAAATTGTACGTTAAGCATGTATCCAATGTTTCTTTGAGTTAGTCTCGAGCTTTGCTCACATGCATAACCTGCTATTTTATTATTGTTAAGGCCACTGTATGTGCAGTTAAAATCAAGGAACTTTTGGAACTACATTGCCTCAAAAGAGGCCCAAAAATAAGGAACTTTAAGAACTAGGCCTTGAGGTAGGTTCCTTATAAGAAAAGCGTGTAGTACATGTACTGTATGTATGTAAAATATTGATTATCAGATTAGGATGAAATTAGATTTAAAAATTTTTCAATAAAAAATCACAGTATTTTTTGCTTTTGTTCATAAATTTATTGACAATAAAAATACGGCGATTTTTGATTGCTAGAGTTAGAGTTTATTTTTAAGAAAAAGAATTTTTTCCAAAGATAGCAGGCTATTATTTTCAGAACCTTAAGATTACGAAAAACAGCGGAAACATAACATTGTTGAGCATATGTACTTAAAAGCTTCGTTTAGGGGTTTTAGATTATGATCTCCAAATGAAAACCAAAAAAGCTGGCTGTGTGTGTAGACAGAAAGTGTTCGTTTTCTCACTTTGTCTCTTCAATTAATTCTATTGGTAATTCAGCGTTTCCAGTTGGCTGATTGGTGTGCCAAAACACAATACAAATGCAGCTTCACTTCTCAGACTGGTGCATTCCGAACTGCATCTGGGTATAAAATCCCGCCTGTCTCGACTATTTGTATTTTAGCACTGTTTGTTTACATACGAAGTTCGTGTTGTCTTAGCCCATTCTCTGAAAATTTGTAAAAGTGAATTTTATGCGAAATTTTTCAAAAAGTAAACAAAGTTGGACTTATTGTTGGGCGTATTGTATTTGCGAATATAAACGAGCTTTCAAAAATGTTTCGATCCTTTTCCCGGTAGCTACATTTACTCCAGAACACAATGCGAATATCGAGGAAACAGTAATTGCGGTCTCAACAAGTCGAAATTTTGATCCGCTAAAAGTATATTAAGTTTGACAGAAAACCATGAAAAGTGGAGAAAATTTTAGAAAAAATGACGAAAAAATGACGATGTTTTTTTTGCTTATTTTTTCAAGAGTTTAATGTCGAGGTATTTTAGCTACAAGCTCTACGAGCGAACAAAAGACCGAAACAATAGGCTTCCAGGACAGTGTTTATTCTGTTGACTATGGTTAAAACATATACGGCTTAAATTTCAATGGTGGAGAACCTATTGCTGAATCAAAGAAGAGAGAGGCTTCGAGAACGCTTACAGGCTGCATTCATATTTTCACGATATTATTTTGACCTGGGTGTGGAGTGGATTTTCAGATATGACACCAAGGATATGAACTTAAAACTTTAGTCCTTGTTTAACGCACCTTGCAAGATTCTCAGAGCCCATGTAAACCACACAACCCGGATACAGGATAACCCCCTCCCCCTTCCCAGAAGAACGAGCAGTTTTCACTCAATATCTGCGACAATAAATGATCATTTTTATTAGAATATATTTAATTTCTTCTTTCGCTAATTAAAATCTAGATTACAAAACAAGTAGAAAAATCATACAAACTAATCTAAAAAATACGTTTTACGTTTAGCTGGAAAATAGATTCACAAAATGCTTAATATGAAAGTTATTCAGTCATTGTGTTGTTTCTTGCTTGGAAATTAAATACTTCCATGAAGTAGGAAATGTTTTGTTGCACTTTTTTGTGGTCGTATCTCTTCATAAATATGGTACACTTGAGGAAAAATCATTATAAATCCTACAGATCTTTTGAATTTTATAAATCTTATAAATCTCTTAAAAATCTCGTGTTATTACTACTGCACATGTCCACACGTTTCAACAAGTTTTAATTTTCCAACTACTGAAAGAAAGTTGTGAAAGACGTGATCTTGGAGATTTTAAGCAAGGCTACACTCTTTTTTTTTATAAGAAACTAAGATTTTTTTCAGTACTCAAAGTTTCTTAGTTTTTGGACAATTTTAGTACTGAAAGTTTCTTAGCAGTTTCTTAGGGATAAATTTTTTTAGTGCCAAAACAGTTAATTGACACTTTAATTTGACAAATAGAAGAAACAATACACTCATTTTTTTATAAGAAACCCATTTATAAGAAACTTAGTACTGAGATCAATATTGGTTAAGAAACTTTCAGTACACGTTTTTTTTTATAAGAAACCGGTTTATAAGAAACCTAGAACTAAACACCCAAAAAGTTAAGAAACTCTTAGAACTAGGAGGAAGAAGTTAAGAAACTGTAGAAATTTTTGCGTCCGTTTTCCAACATACTGACTCACATTTGTGGAGGTAGTAATTAGTTTTCAAGCATTTCCGTGCGACTTCTCGCACCAGCGTGGCAAATTCTGTGCGATTTATCTGCAAGCAATATTGGTGTCCCTTTATCTCGCAGAAGGTTTTTTGTCGTTTTTACTGCAATTTATTTCAATTCATTAAGAAACTGTTAAGAAACTTTTAGAACTAAAATTGCACCAAAAATTAAGAAACTTTTAGAACTTGGCCCCGAGCTAGGTTTCTTATAAAAAAAAAACGTGTACTCGACCGAAAATGGTAAGAAACTCGCAGGTCTCAAGAATCTTTAGAATTAGATATAAAGCATCGAAATATTGCACCATAAGTGTCTATTTTTACAGAAAAGACAAATGATGTAAACTTGAATTGTATTGCTTCTTCTACTTGTAGAATTTAAGTGTCAATTGCCCGTTTTGGCACTTAAAAATTTTGATTCTAAGAAACTGCTAAGAAACTTTCAGTACCAAATTTGTCCCAAAACTAAGAAACTTTGAGTACTGACCAAAAATCTTAGTTTCTTATAAAAAAAAGAGTGTACAATTCACGTTTACACGAACTGTTCTTTTCCTAAAAATAGACAATTGTGGTGTAACAGAAGTTCGTTTTTTGATACTATATTCAACTCTAAAGACTATTGAAACCTGCGAGTTTCTTATCATTTTGGGTCGAGTACTGAAAGTTTCTTAACCAATATTGATCTCAGTACTGAGTTTCTTATAGAAGGGTTTCTTATAAAAAAAGAGTGTAATGCCGACCAATGATACCATCAACCAAACGCCGACTAGTTGTGACTGCTAACTTATGTCAAGCGTCAACACAACAACAAGTCAGAACTGATAGGAAAAAGTTGATTGCCATCACGAGGGTACACAGGTTGCCCATTTACTGCGGCACGTGGATAGACCTGTCACATGATATACACGTGATCGCTCCCACACAAACAAAATGGCATCTTCCATGCAGGTTTACATCATGCGATGCTTGGAAAGATTCTCATTGGCCTCTCGTCCCCCTGTCGCGGGAGCACCCGTGTCGATTGTGACTGGTGGGGATCTGTTTGCAACCAATCGCAGAAGTAGAATATGCCCAACGCTCTGGAATTATGCGCCAACTTGTTGCAGTCACATGGAAGCTAGCCAGAGCGCTCATGTCGACCAGTCAGCTGCAATAGATTAGTTCCGAAAATTCGTCGATCAGTAGTTTGCAACTAGTTCTAACTGTGCGCTATGTCGACATAAGCAAGACTTAAACTTGCATGAGTATTAGAAATGAACCAGTAGTCTGAAGGACTACCCTGACTCTTGTCAAAATACATGAAATGAAATGGAAAGAAAATGAGATGAAATGCGGTACAGAAAATAAAAGGGAAGTTTAAGTTGACTGGTTGACACCCACGATGTCTTTGAGGTAAAACTGCTTTTAACTTGAAAGTTGGGATGATTATGCAAATACAAATTCGACTTCACAATCCAGAATAAGGAGTAGAACCTAGTGTCTTACTGATGTCGGATTAATTGTCAAATAATTAAAGATCAAGGACCTGAGCAACAGGGGTGTGTGAGTTGCCTGGTTGACCCCCACGATGTCTGTGACGTAATATTGCTTTAGGCTTTAACGTTTAGATAATTATGCGAATACAAAGTCGACTTTCACACTCCGAAGTAAGGAGTAGAAAATGGCGTCTCACTGTTACCGAATTGATAATTAAATAATTAGAAGATCACTGACCGAAGTTCTTTGGATTCAACAATCGATTGAAATATCATATTGCATTTTGTTTACTCATCTAATGCGTTATGCGTCCTTGCTGGAATCGGCGGAGGAGCATCTTTACTTGGAATCGGAGGGGGCGGTCTTTCTTTCGTTAATACTGGACTCTACATAAGAAACAGAAAAACATCATTATGGGGGAAACTGATCAATATGAATAATCCATCAAACGATGTTAAAAAAACCCGCCGCGCACGCTTAGACAAGGGCTGAGCAAAATACCATTCTTTGCACTTTATCCTCACGAAATTCTCACCGTGATGGGCGAAATTTTTGCTGAGAAATAAATTATTCTTGCCTGTGAAAATATCTATCATGTTTGATACTTTCTACAATTTGTGCAAAAATTTTCACCACGTGCGGGGGCCATGAGCATTTGCATTACAGACACGAATGACTAATTTTTCAACGAAAATTGCGCGCATACGGTGATAATGCTGCCAAGCAAAGTGTCACGAATGGTGTATTTCTCATCACATCTCAAAGCGTGTGTGGCGGGCTTTGGGCGAGTGCTGTTGCAAATTAGCAATGATATAAGAGAAATCGAATCCATGTTTAGTACTTGAGAAAGGTGAAATGCACTGTGACTGTATTTTCTCGAACAAGCGCCTCCCTCGAATAAGCGCGCCCATCAGGTTGGTCCCAGATATTCCTTTGATAGAGTATGTGCAAGCTCCATAAATAAAGACTTTATTACTATCTCTATGGCAAGCTCTTGATTGCATGAATCAAGACATGATTGCATGACACCATTTTCAAGTTGCTGCAAAGCTTTTCGTCAGAACTTTCGTTTATTCGTAAATTTTCACATAATTTCTCCGCTTTGAGATCGCATTTTAAGTAAGCACTCGAGCACTAAATCAAGGAAATAGGGTGAATTTAATATCTATATTGTACTATTGTTAGGGGTGCATTAAATTGAATTCATCTGCACATACCAGCAAAACTACCTTTTCGTGTTGACGCTACTCTTTGCCGCTGCTCGGCAACAATCAAAACAATTTAAGTCAGATCTCTACCAGACGGTGTACAGGAATACCGTGAGTACAAATTCGTATTAGAAAATATCTTATCAATGCATCCAAAACTTTACTGGATCGAAAGAAGAAGTGGTTTTATCTCCTGGTCAAACGTTTTTATTTGCCAAGCATTTCAACAAGTTGAATAGCCAAATTTCGCTTATATTCTTCTCAATTTTATTCATCTTCTACGCATCGTTTTTGAGATGTTTATCATCTCTTTCCGTGATATCAACGTAGGAAGATATTTGCACAATGTACAATTACAGCATATACTAGAAAGGCCTTGCTAAACTAGACAACATTGACTCATGACATCTAAAAATGGACCATGTTGCACTAATTTATTCTAGTTCAGTCACCGTGTCGCAATCCAATGTCTCTCAAAATTTGCTGCACTTCTATTGCAACATGCTCAAACATTTGTGCGACATTTGGCATGTTGCGCTTATGTATGCTAGTTTAGCCACATTGTTGACAGACAATGCAATTCAATCCTTGTGTTGTGTTTTCGCTTGTCAAAACATGATTTTATCTAGGATTTTGTCCAGCTCACTCACAAAAATAGGCAAATACTGCAAGTAATTAACAATGAATGAATAGTCACTTTTACTTATATTGAATACATAGAGCATAAGAAGAAACTGATGATAGACCAAGACCAGAATAGAAAAAGCCAGCTTAGAGTTTCTGCTGAGTTCTATATTATATATAACGAGAGCAAAAATCACAGCAACAACATTGGTAACATTTTTTTCATCATCGGCAAAGTCGACAGGTCTGCCCACAGGTTTGGATGTATATGCAACATGATAAAAAATGCAACAAAGTCGGGCGACAATGTTATCTAGCTTAGAGCCTGTTCATATGGAGGCGAGCCAGCCCGCTTGCCGGGCTAGCCCGGTCACCGAGACAAATTTCAAGTTCTGTTCATGTGGAATAATTCTGGCCCGCCTACGGAGACGCAAATTGTGCATTTTGGCAATTTCAAAGCCTTTTGTGGTTTCACACATGCGCTGTTGAAATTATTTCAGCCCGGTTAGCTGGATGGAATGTTCATATGAGAATTTTTCAGTCTGCTTGCCGAGATCCAAGCGAGATCTCGCTTACTGGGCCAGCCCGCTTTCTCATATGAACAGATTCTGTATGGTAAATGTACAGTAAATGGAGAGATCTCGCTTAGTCGGCTACAACAGCAAAGCAGTAAAACAAGAGTTCCTTACCGGTTGTCTATCTTGAGCATTGGTTGGTTGATTTCTTGATCTTCGTTCTGGGACAGGGGGTGGGGGCTCAGATGGCAAATTAGACCTAACAGAAACCATAGTAATCAGTTGATTTATTTTGATAGTGTTGATATATCTTCAGCATTTAATTTGAAATGAGAATAAGAGAGAATGCAGTGAAAATTACCTGTCATCACTGCCAAAAAATTCCGTCGTGTTTGACTTGCGCAATACAGAAACATGCATCGGGCTCGGTGGACCAATACCAAAATCTAACGGCTGTAAAATAAATGAAAAGATAAATGTAAAATTGCTATTAACAAATAGGCCTAGGCCCTTGTTTTCATTGGTCATTGCATTAAGAGATTTGATTGGACAGTTAAACAATTGCCTTTCGTACGAATTTTTTCGGACAGTAGAGTAGTGTGAAACAAAATCGGAGCTCGAATTTTGTTCGGAAACCGTATCCGAACCCGAACTCCGAATCCGAAGGAAGTGGAAATGGGCCTTTACAAGACATTTTTGCACCTATCCCATACTATAGAGAAATAAGGCTAGGTAAAGGAACAGCTCAAAAAGAATATGACAAAGGGAAGGCTTTAGAAAAAGACTAGATAAAAAAATATTACTCCTTGAAAGGCCAAAACTGAATGCCACAACTGAATTGTGATAACCTTGATTCGACACTCCGCATGTCCAAGATGTTAGCCAGTCGGAATCGCAATCTATGACTGTCGGTTCGATTCCCACCAATGTCAAACTTGCCACGAAGAGTGAAGAGAGCTCTCTGTAGTTCCAGGCAAAAGGCAAAAGGAAGCACGAGGTGTGGTCACATCGAGACCGGGGCCACACTGCTTAGCCATGGTATATTCAGTGCTATGACCCCCTATGCTTAACACGGAAACGCACACATTGAGCCTAAATAATTTTACATGCTTCAAAGAGAGTCTCTGAACAAGGTCAATAGCATACACTGACTATCAACTAACCATGGCTTTAAATCTAGTATCAGTCATTAATCAAAGATAATTTTAAGGAAAGATTAGGAGGCAACGTAAAAATACCAAAAGTTGAGATTCATTAAACAAAGTTACATTTGAATAAAAAACAATATTGAACATAACGACGGAACTTCATTGCTAAGATTTGATAAGACTTTCATGGAAGAAAATTATAAAGGAAACTAAAGCATTTTTATGTACAGAAGATCTGGAGCACAGGAGAGAATATAGTTCAACTCTTGTGGGAATGCCCCTATTTCTGAAACTTCAACTGATGAAATGTTGTATGAATAAAACCGATGCGCAAACATACAATACATCAAAATTGGTAGGCATGTCCAAAACTTCCTGAACTATCCCTGCTGATGCCTCCCGATGATATTTAGAATGATTATGGGTAGCTTTCCTTAAATGGGGGCCTGATCCCGGGGGTGCTCCCATTTAGGCCTGACAGGGGTCTAATAAAGGGCTAAAGAAGGCCAAAGCTCAAATCTAAACCACAAACCCCAAATAGTATTGTAAGAAGCTATGAATCATGCCTTTTGATAGCATCAAGTCCAGCAGTAAAATTTTCTGTAAAACGGCTGTTAACATTGAAATAGGAGGGGGTTGGGGGTCTGGGGGCAGCTCCCTCAGGAATTTTTCACAATATCAACTCCGGATTGGCTTAGATTGGCCTTCTCATATAAGTTTTTGTAAACTATGGTATCTTTAATATAGTATCTATCGTAAACGAACCTTGAGATAATGAGTAAGAAGGTTGTAAGGAAAAACAGAAGAAACTTGGTCACTGGCTGTCAGCCCTAAGCATACAGAACAGAACAACCAAACACCCTAGCCTAAACAACCGAATAACCGGAATATTCGAATTTTTGGAGGAGTGGTTGTAGAACTTTGTTTTTATCATAAATTTAATGAACTTTTTGGTAAGTTTTCTTTTGGGAGGACTAGGGGGCAACTGCATGAATGATGGGGGGCAATGATAGGGACTAGGGGGCATTTGCCCCCTAGTTACCAAGTTAAATGAGTGCACAGAAGGTTGCAAACTACGCTAAAACACCAGGAAATCATATAAAAATGACAGTAACTACCAAAAATACCTATCAGCTGCAGTATCATTTCTTTATTTCTATAAATTAGGACATTCGAAAGTAATTTGGTAAGGCTCTCAAACCAACTGGGACTTTTTTCTGGTCTCCATGGGAGTACCCCCAGAGGCCTGGCTTTAATTTACCTTACCGTCGTTTTTGCATGGCTGGGGAAAAAAGAGCTGAAATTTAACTTACCCTTTGAATTGTGATTCCTTGCCTTCTTTTTTCTGTTTCAACATAATGCTCCAATGCAAGATAAATGAATTTATACTGAGTCTAAAAAATGAAAAATAAAATAATCATTAAAATCAGTTATTGAATAATGTCGAATAATTGCATAATTGAATAAGGTCCTTACTTTACTATTTTGCAGAAAGTTTACAGTTTTATAGAATATTTTGTTATAGAATTTGTATCTTAATTTATCTTATAAAAAATTTGGTTGTAAAATTATGCAGATGCACGAGCCTACTGTAAACCAGTCATTTGACTGATGTATCCACCGTCGTTAAAGAATTTAAAGTGAATGAATAAATGAATGAATGAATAAATGAATGAATGAGTGAATGAATGAATGAATGAATGAATGAATGAATGAATGAAGCCTACGGCTACTTGCGAAAAGCATAGTCAATAGAATAAACACTGGTCTGGAAGTCTATTGTTTCGGTCTATTGTTCGCGCGTAGAGCTTGAGTCAGTGTGAAAAAGCTGTCACGTGATCAAAAACTGTGCATTGCGACGCCTTAGCAACACCACCAATAGTGTAAAACCAATGGCAATGACAGTGAAATGCATGTACTTAGAACATCAATTTGCTAAGACATAATCGTTAATACATGGAAATTATTGAACTTATAGAAGAGAATGATACATGGAGATGTCAGAAAAAATTAAAAACAGTTCTTCAGAACTTCATAACACAATTTTACCTTGGAATAACTCCGCTCTTCCGAAGTGCTCAGTCGCCGAGTTGATCCGGTTCTTAGTTCAGGTTACTGGTGTCTTAATTAGCTAAATACTTCGACATTAATCCCTTGAAAAATTTAGCAAGAAGAACCATCCTATTTTTCGTCAATTTCTCTACAACTTCCAGCATTTTTCATGGTTCTGTCTCGCACAATTAACATACTTTTAGTGGATCAAAATTTTGACTTGTTGAGACGCAGTTACTGTAGCTATACCGGGAAAAGCATGGAAATTATTTAAAAGCTAGTTTATATTCACAAATACATACGTACAACAACAAATCCAACTTTCTGTACTTTTTTAAAGATCTCACAAAAAAATTCATTTTTAAAAAATTTCAGAGAACAGCCTAAGACAACGTGAACTTCGGATGCGAAAAAACAGTTTTACTGGAATAAATAACACAAACGTTCTGAAAAACAAAGTCTTGCAAAAAATGAGAAAATACGTTGTGGATACGTATTGTATTTTTCCGGCCCTGATGAAACAACCTTGGCTAAAAAATCGGCAGAATATTTGTTTGATTTATAACGAATTTTCCCCCCATTTTCTGTCCTGGGGGGAATAACATTTCTTCTAGATGGACTGAAATGTGCCACCGACAAACCCACCAAGACCCGCCTACAGTTTCGACACATTATTATGGGGAATATAAGTGGAATCTGCGAGTAGTAAAACTTTTTAGGCCTCATTTTCACTTTCGTACTACTATCTGCGACGCAATATTAGCGCTATTATCACCCAAAAATAAAATTTTCATTAACTATCTTCGACTTTCTACCTTCTTATGTGGCTTTTGGTAAGAAATACCCCCATATTTTGAGAATTTCAAAGGTAAAACCCACCCATATGGGCGGCGTATAGCTGTAGCGAAGTACAGTACCTCCCGTGGTTTTTTGGATTTGCATTTTTTTTCGTGTTTTAAGCGGGTTTTCTTTTTTTAAGGCATGTTTACTTGGTCTAATGTTCTCTCGGTGACATTTGCTATTCAATAAATAAAAAATTTCGAAGCAAAAAGATCGAAAAAGACCGTAACGCTTGTCGTTTTACTATGGTTTCACAGTGCTTTCTTTGTTGCTAAAGCGTCGCATGCACACTTTTTGATCACGTGACTGAAAAAAATGCGAACAATAACCTAGAACAATAGGCATCCAGACCAGTGTTTATTCAATTGACTATGCGAAAAGCTAGTTAAGAAAAGCCCCATTACGACAAAGAGGCAAGAGACACATAAGAATCAAAATATTTCTGGAATAATGTTTTGCTACGGCACTCAGGGCTTCATCTGAGTAAACAAAGCTAATTAACCTCGAAATGCCTTGGTTGAACTTACATGTCACATAAGTGACTTTTAGCTACCACAGAAGTAACATTTTTCCCTATAGAGTTAGCACTTGGATACCGTAATGGCTGATTCAAGCGCACACCTAAAATAAGCGCCATTCTTTCGATTGAGCTGCAAAATAGGTTGATCCCAGGCATTCCTTTGATAGTGTTGAGGCAAGCTCCTGATAGGCTTAGTCAACAGACACCTTTCGCCAGTTGCTGCACAGTTTAGATCTCAGAGATCATAAAATGAAATAGACTGACAAATATCACGCAGAAGTCAGCCAGCATGTTTAACCCGGGAAGCTTGCCTTATACGAAAAGCCACTTATATAGCAGTTCGGCCTATATTACTTATACCTCAATAATTTAGGCACAGCTAGGCTGTCAAGAGCCCAGGGGCTTCTCTCTTTGGTATACTTTTGATAGTGGTGATCAGATAAGAATTTGACCAACATATTTTTTTTCGTTAGTAATTTGTACGATTACTGTTTTTAGTTCATGAAATTATAAATATTTTCTGGTAATTTTGGTGACCAAACAAATTTTTCCAGGATAGAGAGGAATGGGATGGGCTTTCAAAAGTAGGAAAAATGCCAGATTATTTGTTTCTTACACCTTTTCGTAATGTTGCTGAAATTCCGCTCTGCGACCGAACTAACTGAATCGTCTTTGGAATATCATTGAATCAAGATTGCGAGGTATCGTAATGCTGGAAAACGAACTGATATGCGGTTATTGAACGATTGCGAGGTCATGACCGAAGCATGACGTACGGACCGAACGCAGTGAGGTCCGTACAAGAAGCTGAGGTTCGAATATTTTCCTGCATTGATCGAGCAATCGTTCAATAAAGGCTTTATTATATGGTCTTAAAAACAATATATAATTTTTTCGAACTTTGTTGGAGAATGTTTACCCAAAAACATCATTTTTCAGTATTTCATTTTCTCATCTCAATCTCTCTCACTTCATCAATAAGAAGTTACGTGGTTATATCACGTGGTTATATCAGCGCTGGTCAACACAGCTTTTACAGACTGTTGAAGAACCAATGAGATTGCGCGGTTGCCGGTCGTCCGAACAGCCGTATTTTCGAACACCATATAATAAGGGGCACATTTGAGGAAATACGGTAATTCAGAACGAAGGAAAAGCACGGGTAATGGAAACCAGTCTTGACAGTGGCTATTTGCCAGTTGTGATTTCTTTAAGCGTATGCAAAGCATTGAGGGGGGGGGGTGCTCTTTCAAGGGGGGCACATTTGAGGAAATACGGTAATTCAGAACGAAGGAAAAGCACGGGTAATGGAAACCAGTCTTGACAGTGGCTATTTGCCAGTTGTGATTTCTATAAGCGTATGCAAGCTGCATTAATTGTATCGTATGGTGGAAAATAGCTTAAGTAGGTATACGACAAAAGTTAATTTCTATCAATTGATTTACCATGTTTTTGTAAAATTCCAAGTAGAATATTGATGACTATAAATGTTCCTGTTCTACCAATACCAGCACTAACAGTAAAACAGAAAAAAATATTCAGAAATATACATTCAGGGAATGAAATTTATACAGTAAACCCGCACATAACTTAAATTTGAACACAGCCTGTTTAGGATCAATTGCGACGAGATGCATACCATAATTACGGTTGAGGATATGAAACGAGGGTTTTAAGCAATTGGTAGGAAAAATAAAGCATGGCTTAAGGCTTCGCAGCTTTATGAGGCCTCTGCTTCTCAATGTTCTTAATGCAGTATTTTCCACGGAGTCCATGATAGATTTTTACCCCAGAACAAGTTGTATTAAAACCCCAGTTAGCGATCCGAGTAATTAAGAATCTCTTTGGATAGCAGGCAAAAGTGAGAGTGAGAGTGTTTCTGCTCTAGGGAGATCATGATATGAGCGGATTAAATTGATTATGTGATTATGTTATGACAAGTTAATCATGATTCACTGGTGATTATATGTCACTAATATTTGTTCCAGTAATAGCGATAGTGGCATGAAAAAAGCAATAGCAATTGGCAATGCAAAATAAGTCCCTCAGCGCTGTTTAGCCACCATTGTCTATCAACTGAGATCTGCTGATGCTTTCTCATTATAGGGACTACAGAATGATGATTGCCCTTTATATTCCGAGAAAAGGCATTTTACGTCCCAGAATATGGAAGATGTTATTGCGAGTTTTTCATACAGTTATGCGTGCAGGCAAAAGTTTCATCATGTTACTTCTTACTGCGTAAAATCATCAATGAAACATGATCAGTTTGTCTTAACACAAGCCTTGGTATCCGCCGATGTCGGGTTGAATTTTTCAAAGCTTTGGTTGTGAAAAGGCTCGGTTTTCCCGAGAAACGATTTGGGAAGTACGCGGAGCCCCTCACTTGATGTGGTTGATGTTCATAAGTAATTAATTAGGCGATACAGTTATTTGTTCTCCAAAAGAAACCAAACATTCACCCGTGACTTATGATAAAGTTACTTTATTTCTGCAAAATTATATTTCTTCACGTTGTTTAGCTGATTTGCCACGGCCTAAGGGCCACGTTCTACCAAACCGGACACCTTTTCCCGGCGCTAACTAAAAAAACTATATCCAGGCCCGTAAAGCAACGCAATTTACCTGCAATGAACGACAATAGGTCCTGGAACGTTTTCATTCTTGTTACAAAGACAAACATCATGAAGCACTTCTAGAACTGAACCCGGATCCGGAGGGACACCGTGCTCAGGCCAACCAACATAATGATATTGACTTACTCGCACGCCACCATTATCAGGCTGAAATAAAAAGAAGGTATGTCAATAGACTCAATACATGTTGTCAATAGACTCAATACAAGTCCCACTCTTTGTAAACAGCAACGGCAGTCTTAAGTAACAGCAACAACTATTTACTTAAAAATTGAATTGGATGGCCTAATGCTCAGAGTGCTCAGAGAGGAGCGAAAACTACGAGTCATGGAGTCAGTTTAGTATGTCAATTAAGTTTAGATAATAATACAGCATCCTTGAGCCAGAGAAGACGCAATCGAATTATTCTCGTATTGCATCCATCCGTACTATATCTCTCTTATAAACGGGTTCTTGGTTCAGAAAATAGTTCTGTAGTGCTCAGTTAGAATGGCGTACGTTTCATGACACAATGGTTCTCTCAGGTCCGTGTTCTCTGCACGTAAAACAAAAACTCCGGAAATGCGGAAGACGAAGGATAGGGATGTTAGGAAACAATTCCTGCAGAATGTCCATAAAGACTTATTGTTTTCTCAAGCATTATGAAAGATTAAGAAGGGCTTAAAGTTAAGTTAACAAGTCTGGTCTCAAAAGGTAAGATATGTAGCTGGTATAGCTGTGTCCAGTGGGTCAAGCATGGTAATGTTAATATTTCAAAGAGGTCTGGGTCAGCCCAAAACTCTTCTGGAAAATGGCGGACTTCTTGAGTAAGGGAACCCTCTCGCGTGCAACGAACTGCATTGCGGTCGCATCAGGATAGGTAGTAAAGCAAATTTTGTCAAAGAAAGGATTCAAGTGGAGTAAAAGCAAAAGCGAAGATTTCAAGTCAAGCATTCGCAAAATTGAAGAAAATTTGCTGCATTTCGTCTCTTAAAATGGCCGCAATCTCGGTCTGTCCCGAATTCATAATGTCCGCCATCTTCCAGAAATGTCGCGCCGATCCAGTCCTCTTTGAAAAGGTCTATAGCAGAAGAACAAAGAAATGGATTAAGAATGAAAGTAAATTAACTCAACAAACAAAATATACCTCCGCTTTACACGTTACTTCAAAATCTCTAAGTATGTATTCTGGTGTTTCTTTTTCATTTATGCTTTTTATCCTGAAGTTTTCTGTATCTAACGTTTCTGATGCTTTAGGCCAATATTTTGCACATTTCGTCTATAAAATGAAGCAAGTGAAAATTCTTTTAGGAAATCACGTATATTAAACAGATAGCATTTACAAAATAACAGAGATCCACGCCTACAGAGCTACAAATATAAACATACAAGATGCATAAAGGAGCCATTTAAAACGTCTTAGACATGATAATCACCGCTTATCACGAGAAGCCTTGATATTCATCGGGCAACGTTTCGAGAGAGATCTGTCTCTAATCGGATAGCGTACCGTGTCTGTACCTTTTTGGTACGTAATGAGTACTAATACATTGCGTTCACATTGTAACAGGTCGGAAACCGATCCAAATGGAGCCAAGCTTTTCTAGCGTACCAGAAAAGATACGACCCCATTCGCAAAATAGAACTGATTCATTCATGCGTACACGTGTAACCGAACAGGACATCGTGACTATATTGGATGCGTTGCCGTGTAAACGAGGTCTTCGAAAAAAGAAATAGGAAATGCTTCAACACTAAAATACCCATAATTGCTTCACGAAAAGAGTACTGAACGATTCTCCAGATTCTGGTGGATACAATTTACTTCATACTTGGGCACATTGAAAGAGAATTATCATGACATCAATTTCGAATTATATTTTTCATGAAAGGCGAATACTAGAGGCCGGATTACACTAGCATCTCCAGGTAAAAGTTGCTTCACATTTTTTCTGTGATTGCAGACAATGAGAGAATATGACAGGGTAAAACCCCTTACAAGTTGCTCGTAGTTGCTTGCAGATGAGGCTTTGGCGAGGTTTTTAATCCGCTTTTATTGACCATCACAGAGTTTTAACTTGATCGCTGATCAAATTGTTCCTCTTGAATTCTTTATCCTTCAAGCAACTGCGAGCAACTTGTAAGGGGTATTACACTGTCATATTCTCTCGTTATCCGCGGTCACAGAAAAAATGTGAAGCAACTTTTACCAGGAGATGCTAGTGTAATCCAGCCTTAGAATTTTGTGGCATACTGCAATAGATGGAATTCGAACATGGACTGCATGATCAGAGAGCCAACGACGTTTCCACTAAGTTATATAGAGCTCAATGAATTCGAAGAGTAACTCTCCACGTCCTACAGCCCAAGGCTCTTCTCCCGTCGGACGTTTGGTTTTGGCTATGTTGAGCCTTCTTAAACGCCATCCATATTTGTATATACAGGGTGGCCCAAAAAGGGACCCTGTATTTTTCATGAATGGCGAACACTAGGCTAGATTAATTTCGACTTAAAACTATTACCCTGCCTCGCTCAACTTCTCTTGTCACGTTCAATATAATGCGACATTTTTCAAAGTAAATCATTCGCCAAAAGTCATCGATTGTATCAGGTAAGCATCCTTGTGTTGCTATGTAATTCACATCACAATCACCCTGCGGAAAATCAACAAGATCATCATAATCATCATCATTGACACAGCGATTAACATGATTTTAATCAAGGCTAGCCCTGGTACCTGTCCTTACCCAAACTCTCCCCAAAGCTCAAAAATATTTCCTTGACTCTCAACTGTCAACCGATTTGAGCCCTGAAACTTGACACAAAATGTACCAAAATATTGGATGTTTTGGCCTAGCTATTCAATCGAGCTTTCTATTCCGAAAGATGGTTTGTGTAAAGAAATGCAAAGAATTTTGTTAATATCTGCCAGGAAAAATACCGCAGAGTACGCAGTATCATGTTTTGGCTTTTACTATGTCTTAATTATAGCTATCTTGCATACATAAACTAAACTTCCAAAAATTTCGGAGGGTAAATTTTTCAAATTTTCAAGTCCGAAATTTAACCATCCGAAATTTTTAACGCCCAAAACCTTTAAGCCAGAAAAACTTCTCCTTATCCTCCCAAGATCCAGCAAATCGTCATTTACATCGATTATTCTTCTGTCATCATAATCACTGGAGTGCTGATGTATTCAATGTCCTCTTGCTCTTTTTATCGTCTTATATCTTATTTGAGATCATAATCTTCGATGGCAATCATCATAAACATAATCAAGGTCTCTTCCTCACTTTTTTAGCCTGCGTGCAGCCTCAAACTCTTCTTTCGTAAAGAGTAGACTCTACTTCTTTCGTTCATTGTTGCGCAGACTCTACTCTTTCGGTTAGACGAGTTGAGGCTGCACGCAGGCTACACTTTTTCCACCTTGTAATGGTTGATAATGGTCGATTATGCCCCAAATTTTGTTGATTCTTTAACTTGCTTTTATCCTTCACTCTGTCCGAAATTGTGTTGAAAATTTGTCCGAAATAGTCAATTATGCGTCCGAAATTAAATAGTCCTAAAATAAAACGTCCGAAAATTAAACGTCTGAAATTTTTGGGGATTAATGTATTACATGTCGCTATTTACATGGTATTTGGCCTATTACGGTGTGATATATTCTTTTCAGAAGAGGTAATGTAAGGTTTAGTTTCAAAGTTGTCAACACAGGGACTGAAAGTTCAGGGACTGGCGAAACCTAATTACAAAATACAGTAACCATAAGGAACTTACATCGATGAAATTAGCATTAATATAATCAGATCCTGGAATATTAGGATCAACCTCTTTTAACTGCACCCTTGTATGATCAACTGTAATAGAGAAAGATTCCAATTATCGCATCATTCCAATAGTCAGCCGTGAGATTTAAAATTTGACACTTAGCTCATCGCTGCAGAGCAGCGCGAAGCGTAGCAGCACTATTCTGGCACAAATAGGATTTTCGCATGTATTTTTGTAGCCTTGACTTGCCACACGATTGCTACTCGTCTATGTTTAAGGATTCGATCTGTGATGATGCAAGTCGAAGCAAAGCTGTCAGCCCGCAGCAAGGTAAAAGTGAGAGCATATTTAACATCAATCAGCAAGGAAAACACAGATATAGGTAATCAAATTCAAACATTCAAGGAATATTTATTTCATTTAGGAGAATCTTAGATGTACCCGTCCGTTGCTTCGGCGGTCTACGGAAGCATTTTTTCAAATACGCATACTACAAAAAGTTGCTGCTTTAGGCTTTAGCCCTAGAACTACTACTTTTCATTTCAACACACTCGTTGAAGTCCCCTGCAATACTTGCATTCTACCTCGGAGCAGCACTCCCGTAACGATGTTAACGGCTAGTTCAAATGTTAAACCAACAAAGGGTTCCAGACCCTACTATAAGGGGTGCATCACTTCCAAAACAGAGTCCAGAAAAGTGTTCAACCTTCCTCCAGACAAAAATACCCCTTGTTGGAAACCTTCATCACTTAACAATTAAAAATAGGCATTTTTGGGGTGTGGCACAATATTTTCTATTGTTCTAACGGACCTTCCTCCGGTCAATGGCCGTGTGACCTTGACTTTTTCCTGATTCTGTTCCAAAACACCGTACACTCTGAGATTTTACCATATAAAGTGGCTCTTAATAAAAAAGTGTGTAAAATCAGTCCGGGGGCACAAGCTGCAGGTCCACAAAACACAGTTGCCAGAACCATTGACCTTCGTTAACAAATAAAGACTGCATTGCTTGCTTCTCAGCTTTTAGGTGCATGAAGAGTGCCTTATGTAAAAAGAAACATAAATACAAGAATGTGAAACTTACAGGGTAAAATATATCGATATCTGTTTTTAGATTTATTTTCTTGCTTTTGCCCTTCATTTCTCGTGTACATGTGTTTGTATTCTTCTTGTCTTTGAAGTTGCTGAAACAAGAAAAGTAGTTTAGCAGCAGATGAGCGATGAAATTTTTAAGTAAATAAGGGAAAACCTTACACTAGAAGTTTTCTAGTGTGACGACTTTTCAGAAAAATGCTGAAACAGCAAGCAGAGTGTATGGATCAGAATTTTGTCAATCAGAAAATGCCGCTGAGTCAATGTTGTAATGTAAGCACCAACATAGAGGCCCCTAGGGGGCTGTGTTCTCTGTTGAGTGCCACTTGTCATCGCAAGAAAATTACAGGAAAAAGGTAGATATGTCCAAAAGAACGACTCAAGACCAAGTGTAGAAGCGCCATTCATTCGACGACATTTGCTAGAATCATTGCAGTTACAACGTAGCGAACCGATTAAAGAATGTTGACGATTAAATAAATTCATAAGTATTCAATGAAATGCGTTCTTTGTGCTCGCAAAAACACTCTGGTAAGGTAGTTATTTTTTAGTCTGTGGATATTTTCCGGTGCTGGATTTTATAGCATTGTGGCTACTCGTCATGATTAAGGTTGTGGTTAGGGTGAGGATTAGTTTAGTGTTAGGGTTTGAGAAGTGCTAGGGTTAGGGTAAAGAGGCAGATTTCCACTACACGTTTTATTTATAAGAACACTGAAATTGAAGAAAGCCATGCAATGTTCTTAATTTTTCGGATTTGAAGGCTCAAAATGTTCTTAACATGTTCTTAATTTTCTTGCTTTTTAAAAAGCTGTTGTTCTTCAAATTAGATGGTAATTGCTACGAAAAGGGACGCACATGTAAAAATGTCACATATATTCACAATGATTGATAGTTCACCTGTTTTCTAGAGTTGAGAACAGGACAGCGCCACTAAAGAAAGTAAATTCTAACTTCACAAAGCCTTGTAATGTTCTTAGCATGTTCTTAACTTTTCAGCCTCTGAAGCCTTATGTTCTTATATACTTTATTGTTATCAAAAAAACGTGTAGACAATTTTCAGGGGACGATTGTCTGTAAAATTCACGACGTCACATGCAAAGCTGAAGGTTTTTGATCGCAGCATGGACAAAAATCGCTGCACGACAAGAAGTAGATTTCGTTCAACAAGCATTTCAACCAATGGCATTATAGATTTATGCACATCTAATACCCATTTGCATTTAACTCGAAGGTAAATTTTCACAATTCCATTGTCTGTTTCGGTTGTGATGCTAGTGAAGATTGAAAGAACTTATTCGTAGCGAAATTTCATTACGATCGCTGTTTAAATGGTGTAGTGGAAAATCGTTCTTTTAGGGTTAGGTTTATAGCCTTTTTTAAATTTTCTTGCAAATTCTATCAGAGAAGATTCTTAGAGGAAAATTAAACGAAAATTATGGTATTAATGCTCACCTCGAATTCCTCCCAAAATCCACTCTTTCCTTGTAAAATTATGTTTTCTTTCAGTAATTCTTTAACTCTTTCGGAAATTTTGCTGGCAGTTACTCTCGTCGCGTTGAATGGCTGTATTAGACAAAATATATTTCAATAGACCGTCATGACCCAATGACCCAGAATGTCTACTTATTAGCCGTTCGTTTAATGATGCTTCTGCGCAGTGCACACCTTTGTTTTAACCAGTCAAGGCAATTATAACAGTTGTGGTAGCCCACTTGATGAATATGTATCATGTGTCAGCATATGTCCAGTTCACTATATGCTCTATGCTCTGATGAAGGCTTTAAGCCGAAACACAAAGAAACACCTTGGCTGTGGAGGAGACCTGTGGCTGGAAGGACCTCGAGTTAGGCTGGCTACTTCATTGCACTGTTTAGTGCAGTGGAGTAGTCAACTGGCTTGTTGTCCAGAAGGTCACTGGTTCGAATCCCAGTCAAGGCAATTATAACAATTGTGGTAGCCCACTTATGATGAATATATATCATGTGTCAGCATATGTCCAGTTCACTATTGACTAAGGCAAAATTTATACATAGACGTGGATCGAAATACACCAACCAGAATAGAAGTCAAGCCGTGCGAACAAGACTAATTATTGATCTATTTGACAAATTAAGGGTCTGTGTTTCTTATGGAATTGCATTTTAAAGGTGGCACTTCACTAGACGTACCCTCCAAGTCCCATTCACTTGCTCACATTTCTTACTACGTGAAAAACCTCAATATTCTTGAAAATTTCATCTTGAACTTAGTAATCTTACACTATTGAACAGCAACTTTTCCATTCATCGAAACTAGGCTTAGAACTCACAGCGAGTCACGCTTGTTTCGAGTTAGCAGGGATAAAGCATGAACAGCTTAAACATCATCTTAGAAAAACTAGACCTAGATGAATAGAAAGTTATGACCGATAGATATATCAGGTCAGGTCACTCCCGTGGCCTGATGGCCGTTGGGGCACTTTGATGAGTTCACAATAGATATATACATATAATTATATTTTTGGTAGAAAATTCGACAAGGAGATTTATCTTGGAAAACTGAGGTGAGAGCGAGCTATATAGCTACATGTACATAATTAAATACATAGTTAAATCATGGAAAACAGGCCTTACAGCTTTAAGATGAACTACGTTTCCACCAGCTTTTTCTACCATTGGATTTTTCTTATAATTTTCAACCAATTCTGAAAGATCAGCAAAAGCGGGCCCTCCACCGGCATCATAAAATCCATCAATGTTTCTTATCATTATATGTACAACGCTGTCTTCAGATCTGCAAGCAATAAAATTACAGAATACACAATTTCAAATAAGGTTCTCGTTTTCAAACATTTGAAAAATAGCGTCCAGAAACATTTCAGCATCTTACGCCCCGGCCAAACAATCAAACACTGTTGGTCAAACATTTGCAATTTCTATACAAGCAATGTTTGATTGTTTGGCCACGTTACTAAACCTTGATTGACAAGCAGAATTGCTTGGCAAAGGTTTTGAAACATTTCAAATCATTTAGGATTACAGTCGAGTCCCGCTATCTCGAACTCGCACGGGAAATGAAAATTTGTTCGACATAGCGGGACTTCGAGATATCCGTACTCTGAATTTTTTCGATCAAAAAGCGGTCATCTGTGTGTAAAAGTAGAATATAAACCAAGGAAAAGACCTCATTTGTCTCAAAAGCTGTGTTAAACATCCAATTTAACTAAAATAGTACATTATTGAAGCTTGCTTCATATTTTGGAGTACTTCTTCATCTATTAGCAACGATAGCATCGAGCATAATAACCCACCACAGTAGTGCTTATAGACCAAAGTACGCAAAACACCAACACATAAAGCATAATAACCCATCACATCAAGCATAATAACCCACCAACGTAGTGCGTATCAACAACAGTACGCAAAAAAACAACCATATAGTAGTGCGTATATCCAACACAATAGTGCGTATAGATTCGCTAGCGTCACAACATAGCCGACCAATATGCAGTCTGTGTACAGAAAAACGACAACATTGCAGGTAATCTATTAAAAGGAAAGACTGGCAGATTTTGAAAGGCAATCTTCTTTTTTCTCAAGGCAGATAAATTTTATTCCTGCGTGCCTGTGGTGAATGGCAAACGGGCAAAGTTTGGAGATGGCAGAGGATTGAAAGTCCCTTGCAAGATAATAATTGTCTGACAACCTAAGTTAACTTTAATCTTAAAAAAATGAATTATCATTGTTATAATAATTAATAATTGAAATTTTTGTAACGTTTTGTTCGAGATAACCGGGTTTTTTCTTTCACGGGAGAAACATTTCGTTCGAGATAGCAAATGGTTCGAGATAACCGAGTTCGAAATAACGGGTTTTATCTTTATACTTAGCCTTATAGGAAAACGAGGGGAAACGGGAATCTGTTCGAGATAGCGAGTTGTTCGAGATAACCGAGTTCGAGATAGCGAGGTTCGACTGTATAACATTAAAAGATCTGAAGATTTTTGGGGATCACTATTCAGCACAATCAATTCCTTTTTAACTTGTGTGTTGGTCTGAAACTTGCCAGCTCACACCTGTAATCCATCAATGTAGCAAAGCCAGGGTTTCCACTTCTTGAAAATTCTGTTTTTGCGTAACATTAACAAAACAAGAAGAGAGAGAAATAGACAAGTATGATCAAAGATTCCTGCAGCACATTCTGAGGGCTCTGTGCCAAAATCATGTATCAAATGACACAGAATGAAACAAGACAAACAAAACAAGAACCACTAAGCAGGAAGATCCAAAGAAGTAGTTTCAAATGGTTTGATTGTTTATGAGTAATACCTGCATTGCAAAGCAGGCAATGAAGTCTATAATATAAGCATTACCTTATTGATAAAACATAATCCCCAGGACTGCTTACACTTTCTCTAACCAGAAAACATCCATTTTTACCTCTGTCCAATAATAGTCTTTCAGCATCTTGTCCTGATATTAATCCATGAAACCATCTAAGGTGCAGTAAAAGAATAACAAGGCCTCATTCGAGAATAAAGAAACAGAGGAATCAGAAATATGTTTGATTATATTGATGTAAACATTAAAAAAAAAGACGATAACCAGCTACTTTGACTTAGTCAGTTTGACCTCCCAGATGAACCTTGTGACAGGTTTGACATGTTCTTCTTGAAATAATGGACTATAGTCGATTCTTATTTTCCTTTATATACTGTTTATATGTCTTACTGAAATTATCATCTTCTGTGGAATGTTTACGTCAAAATAATCAAAGGCCTTTTTCACAAAACATTGCTTTAAAGGATTTGGAATGGCCAGAAGTGGGATGGGACTGGAATTGACAAAAAAGTTGAGTAAGTGATGTGTCACAAAACCGATGCAGGATGGCATTGGTGGCAGTATTATTCTGTGCATACATAAATACCACAGCTTCACAAAATGATCATACCTCTCATTTGTTGGATCTTGAGAATTCATAGGATATTTCAATTGGATGATTTCTCCGTTTCTTTCCTTCAATTCATTGTCCATATAATACTGAACAAGTTCAGTTAGAGAATCAAATGTTTCTCCACCATACAAATCATACTGATCACCATTATTTTGAATTTTCACATGTGTAATCAAGTTGCCTCTTCTAAAAAACAAAATTGAACATCTTATACACTCTATTTTCTTTAGCTAAAATGAAACATTTTGAAATTAAATTTTGCACAAAGCAGCAAGTGCACCAGAGAAGATAAAAAGAAAAAACACCCCATCAGAACTAACTGTGTACCAGAATTCAACAGAATTCTTGCTTGGAAACTATGGGGTTATTCTATTTTGAAAGAAACAAGGAAAGATGGTACAAAAGAAAGACAACTATGCAAAATTAAATTTTATTGCCAATATTTCGTTCCATCAGCCATACAGGACTTCTTCAGGGGGAACGAGAACAAATTTACTCATAAGT
Source organism: Chrysaora quinquecirrha (assembly GCA_014526335.1). Taxonomy (NCBI): domain Eukaryota; kingdom Metazoa; phylum Cnidaria; class Scyphozoa; order Semaeostomeae; family Pelagiidae; genus Chrysaora; species Chrysaora quinquecirrha. The sequence continues at coordinate 332,352 of JACTAT010000155.1, forward strand.
TAATCACAGGAATATATACAGTATTTTCACACTAATAGGATGGATGTGATGGGTTTCAATGATAACAAAGTTACAATGGAAGTACTGATGGCATTAATGTACAGGGCCAGTCTGCAGAGCATGGCAAAACTCTATGAGATCTCGTGTGTGCAAAGAAAAACTTCCTGCATGGTGTGCATGCCTGATTTTCCGGGGTATAGCTTGCAAATGACCTCAATTTAAGAATACAAGAAGATGTGATTTACATGAATATTAACATTGACATAGGCGTGCAAGGCCCAAATTTTGGGGTGCACTTTCTGCCTTTAGCGAATTTCCTCATGCGTGCAGTTGCCATGTTCTGCAGACTGGGTACAAGGATGTGAGAGAATGGAGGACCAGGTAGAGCACATAGCTGAAAGATTTAGTACACTGTCTCAGTAAACGTAAAAGTTGTCAAATACAGAAATATTGCCAGAAACAGAATCCATACCTGACTGAAAGAGTAAAATCACCACGATTACTTCTGCTTGGCCGGCATAAAAAGCTTCCATCTTGGCCTTTTTCAAGAAGAAGTTTTTCTGCTTCATACCCAGAAATATTAGGATGGAACCATCTGAAATAAATGATTTGAGTGTAGAAAAGTAGGAAAATCATTGTAGATAAAAACTGAAAAAGCGAACATTTCTTGTCTATTTTTTAGAATAATGATCTTGGTCTGTGAACTATATTATGCCTAAGTGTAGGGGTATATTTCTAAACAGCAGGATGCATTCTCTGTAGCTGCCATCCAGGAGAAGTTACCAATAAAAACTGACTTAATGCCAAAAGAAGGAATTTATCTAATATTCTAGTTGAAGATAGTGAAGGTGAAATGGTGTATTCAGTGCCAGTCACTAGGATCTCAGTAGTAGATTAACTCATTGAGATCTCAGTCCTGATTGTGATGCTACTGCAGCTTGTGCTCCTGAGCCTCTGAAACCATTAGCCACCAGGATTAGACAACAAGGCCACAGCACCTTCAGTTCTCTTCTTCTTCTGTTGTCCTTCAATTCCACAAGTCCATTCTACCCAGACTGGAAAGTATGTACTGGGCACTGAAGACCTTCCGCATGCAATCTTTAGCAGTGGCGGAAATTCAAAATCACGACTGGTGAGGCTGAGAGGACTAAATTTCCGACAATCACTGAAAAATGTTTTATTTTGTGCCATTTTCATTGAAAAATTGCAAAATTTCTCACAAAATTGAAAGGACTAGGGGGCTGGAGCCCCCTAAAACCCTTGATAATTTCTGCCAATTATCTTTGGGTGAAAAATAGGCCCTATTGTTCCTCTGTTGTTTTCATCCACACTTTTCCACATGCAATGTACAAGAATTTCCAGTCTGGTGTATTCTAAATATTATAAAGTAAAGGCTATTGTTTTTTTTTATCATCATCATCCTTGCAAGTATGCCAAAAAAGTTTCAATCTCCACTAAGGGTTGGTAAATACAAAATACGGTACACCATTTCATGTTTACCTTCACCATGCCTGAGATCTCTGGCATAGGCAACATTAAATGCACACTATTTTGCCTACCACCTGTCTGGTACAGTACCTAATTAATCAAAAGTGGGAGAAAGTAACCCCCACCAATACACAACTGGGAGTCATTATCACAAAATCTTCCCCAAAATGGACAAAGAAAGCTCCTCAGTTTAAGGGGCTTATTGAAAGAGATTATTAACTGCCTTTTCACTGGGGAAACTTTCAATTTTAGTGAGCATTCAGCATTCAGCACAGCAAAAAGGATTGACATGCACACAAAAGAGTTTTAGGAAGTGTCCAAAAAAAGTTCGACTCAAAATGTTTCAACGACAAACGCAAACTATTTTCCTTGTAATAGGTTAAAAGACTAAGTATAATATATACCTTCTATTCGACATTGTAATTGTATATTTCCTCGCTTCGTGCACAAGGAAGTAAAGATATTTCTGTTCCTTTCGTGCAAAGGCAGGTTCCTTTCTTGTCAGCGTTTTCGATTCTCAAAACTTCCATCACAACAACAACAACAGGTCAACATCCAAAGCCTTGTAACCTTGTGATGTAAAAATGACGACGTTGTGATTGTGATGTTTTTCTTGGCGCGAAATTTTAAATGTTGGCATGTTGGCAACAAATTACTGTACAAATTATTGAAATTGAAAAGTGAAAAAGCAAAAAGTGTTTCTGAACTTGAACAAAAACATCACGCCACAAAGTTTGCTTATTTTTGCTTGTCAAGAAATTTTTGATCGTTTGGCCACCTTTCCAACATTGCTTGTCAAACATTATTTTTATTTTGACAAACTGCAACAACATGGAACATTTCATCACATAGCAAATATTTCTTAGCAACAAGACGTTCCTGCTTGTGCATTAGCAACAACATCGTTGTTGGACGGTCAAACGGTCAAACATTTGTTGTAAAGCAAATTTGAAATGTTGGACCAACAATTTTTGATCATTTGGCCAGGGCCTTAGGTTTAGTGTTAGTTTTCGGGTTTTTCGATGTACTGTATACGCCATCCGTTCGAATAAATAGCACATTGTTTTTACTGCGTTCTCGATGTCTCCGCTAGCATCTGTAAGGCATAGTTTAGACGGCGCATTATAGGCGCAGCGAATTAAATAATTGTACCAAAAAAGTGTCAATTAAATTCGCTGATAATTCGCTTGACTAAACCCAACAGCGAATTAAATAATTAAATTCGCCCATAATGCGCTGTGTCGAGCGAATTATAGGCGCATTATGCGCCCTTGATTTAGACCTCGCACTGTGAGCGCAGCGAATTAAATAGTTGTAATTGTAAATCATGAAATCAATGATGATTTTCAATGATTCTTAGTGATTAATAGCTGCTACGCATGCGTAGAAAAAAACCCGCCAAAAATTAGACAACACACCAGCATTCATCAAAGAAAGGCTTCTTTCAGGAGAATGATTCCTGAATTATTAGACACGACGAATCTAGCCCCAAAATAAAGAAAAAAGGGCCAAAATCATAGCAAATGCAAAAAGTCAAGACATACTGTAGTCTACGTCCAAATTAACGCAAGGGTGCCCAAAGACATTGCCGCGATGAGAATGTCACAAAAACCGTCATATGCTCTTATATATGAAAATCAAAAAGCCGTATTAACCAAGTCAAAATATCTAAAATCACTTTGATCATAATTACTATTGACTGTACATACATATCATATCAAACAACGAAAAATAATTTCACACTCATGAAGATGTAAGTTAGCAATTCGCTATAATCACTAATAAACAATTTATGAAATCTAAAATTGAAATCTCTATTATTTTGTGCTATTGCCGTTCCCCCGCAAATCAATCAATTGATTTTTGCAACCAGAATTTTCAGAATCTTGCTCAACAACCAAGCGCAAGAGGATACTGAAATGTGGAGGAGCACGAGATAAAAAGCGGCACTTCGGTTTAATAGCACACAATTAGGGGGATCAGGGGGCATGCATCCCAGAAAATTTTGAAAATTATTAAGACAGAACCGCTCCAGTGACCCTTTCCGAACTCTTAAAATGCTGGCTATGGTCCGTACTGGAGTGTGGCTCCACGAAATAATGTCAATCATGATCTTCAGCATTAGAATGATAAAGGACATAGGACAAGTATTAAAATAATAAGATACAGTACACATACACTAGTTTATCATTAATTATAACTTACAAAGGAGCTGGCTGCACACTTAATTGCAGCTTGTAAAGCTTAGATCAAAATTCGTAGAACAGTTTGTAACACAAAACATGACACTTCTCTAGTTTAAAAGGGGCAGGCATAAGATTTGGCAGACAAGTTGGGAGCACGTGCGAACGCAGCGCAGGGTCTACTGCTATTTTGAACGAAAAGATACCACTTAGCTGCCTTTTAATTTTAAGCCTTCTGAACTTTCGCTAGATGGCGGGGAGGTTAGCTCCCTCCCCATGGCATCCCACAGCCTCCCAGACTTTAGCGAGGCTGCTAGTTAAAGACAGCTGAGTGGTATCTTGTCTTTCCAAGGCTAAACTGGTAATAATGTTCACCCGCCTCGCGGGTGACAAGGTAAAATTGCGTTGATAATTCGGTTCAAAGGCATCTTATACACAACAAAAGTTAATTCAAATAAGAAGGTTTCAACTATTGTCTCACAATTTCAAACATGATTTCAAAACATTTCCCCGACGCGACAGCGTCGTTCAGAAATGTTTTACCAATGTCAACTTTATTGTCATCTGTCCCCGTCGACGCCGACATGCTAAAAAACATGTCCCCATATCATCGTAAGCGCCCTTGCAGCAATAATGCTGATGCGTCCCCGTCGTCCCCGGCTATACGGAAACGAGGCATACACGTATTTTTTATAGGAAACACTTTATAAGAAACCCTGAGTCTAAAATTGCCAAAGATTTAAGCAACTCCAGTGCTGGAACATTTTGACATTTAAGAAACTTTCAGTACTTGGCAAAATTTTTAGTTTCTTATAAAAAAATACGTGTAACCGAACACGTCTCTAAGTCTAACTAACTAGTAGGTGTAAAAGATAAAGTCTTGGAAAATTTTATGAAGACTATATACTTTTTGTAGCATTCTCTAATATTTCTATTTATTCTTTACAAAAGAGTTTGCGGGACTGAAAGTTAAAAGTCTATAACAAATTCACATCTTGCTAAAAATATAATTCACACTCCCAATGCCAGACATTTTGGATCTATTAAGAAAAAGAAAATTATTATTATACAGAAAAAATATGAAATTGCCAGAAATATAACTTGCTTGCGTTTGGAGTTAGTTGAGGTTGAAGTTCCTTAACTTTTCAACAAAATGATACTGAACGTTTCCATATACTGTTTTTTTATCGTAAAATATGTCGCAATACTTATGTTTAAGGAGAATTCATTCGAACTTGCTTCGTTTTCCAACTTTATAGGTAAATTGAGTCTTTTAGGGAAGTACGATGGCAAATATGTTGCTATTCGGTTATTTAGTTGTATAAACGATCATTTTCTTGAATAAAAAGTTATTCTTCATTTTTCATCCGAGCCTCGCTTGTTTCTTAATTATTTGGAAGTTTTCAGCGTTCAGTTCCTTGCAAAGGTGCTCCTGATAAAACGAGTAGTTCCATAATGTATATACAGTCAAATTTCTTCAGTGTTATAAGCAAGACCAGCCTCACTTTGTTCTTAGCGCGTTATAAAACTTGTGGCTACACTCTAGGCTAAGCCTCGTGTTATCATAAAATTAAAAATGTCTGTAGTCTAAAGTCCTTCCAGATTAAAGCCTTTTTACTATGTAGTCGATTGGGGTCGTTGACGAATTTTCACAGCTTGTGCAAAAACTTAAATACTGCCAGCGACTTTGTGGAAATATTTTCAAGTGACTAATGGATAAGATTTACAGTGACTGTAGAACACTGTTAAAGACTGACAGATGCCGTCAATTTTGGCGCCCAATACACGCCAACATATAACAAGCGGCCGCAAAGATCGTGAAAGACCCTCACTGGCTTTGCTATAGTGACCCTCGATGAATGTGTCTTTGATTGTCTTTTACAGTCGCTGCAAATTTCTTCTGATGTTTCCATAAAGTCGCTGACGGTATTTAAGCTTCTGCAAAGACTGTGAAAGGCTGTCAACGAGTAACGACCCACAACGGCTATATGGAAACCAGGATTTAAAAGGTTGCATGATATGTTGCCACTGTTTGCGCCCAGCTTAAGGCTCACTTCTGGTGCTTGAAAGGTTCGTTTTTCTGCAAAAGATGGCGGCAAATTCTGCGGGTCGTTTGTTTTTATTAAAAGAATTCTGGGAATAGTTTCCTTATATACGAGAACTCAACGAATTCAACGTGTTTGTGCTCAGCTACAGCGTAATTAAGGAAATCATTGCCATAATATCCTTCGGAAATCCTTTATAAAAACAAAGGACATAAACATCCACCATCTTCTGCGGAAACCTCTATTGCAGGAACAAAGTTCCTGGTCTCGAAACTAAATAAATGAATAACTACATATGCTAAAGAAATGACCCATTTTTGAGCCCAGAGAAAACTCAGTTGTACTTACAATTGCAAAAAAATTATTTCCGTCACACTTCTTGTCATCCTCGACCTTTTCCTGGATCTGTACCGTATCTAGAAGCACAAAAAATTACTACTTATTAAAGTCAGACGTGCAATAACGTTTAAGGCATTAAACCGGGCGCAAAACATGCTAACATCACTAATTAATTAGTAGCACAGCCTGAATGGTCTTTCCGTATTTGCTCTTTTTAGCGCCCATTTTCTCCTAATCGCCCCCTACCATAAGCGTCAAAATTTTGCACTGTTTAAATTCAGTGCCCAATCTTTAATCGCACAGGGTGGTTTTTGGAGTCTAGGTTTTTTTACTCAAGTGTAGAGATTATTAGCATAGAACCTGTTGGCCGACAAAAAATGATCTTTCCTTTTCGAAACAATACATCCAAAAAAGAAATCAGAACACTGTAAATTTCCAAGCAACCTAGATTAAGATATCTATCGCAGACTTTGATTGCTGTGTTTGTTTCAAAACAAAAATAAAAGCTGGGCGCAAACAGTGCCAACATTTTGGTGGCCAACATCGCCACCATCAACTGTTGGCCAACATGTTGGTACGGTTTGCTATAGATGTTGGCCTAATAAACAACATGTTGCTGACGAAAAAATGTTGGCCAACATTTTTTAACATGAACGAAATTGATGTGTTGTTACGGTTTGCTATGTCTCACCAACATGTTGGCACAAGATTTTCAATTGCAGTCGTTATTTCGGAAACCCTTAAATGATTGATAGATTTAAGCTGGCGGTTTAAGTTGGAACACGATGTTTTTTCTTCGCCGTCAACCAAAAGAGCCAGCAATAAACAAATACACTTTTTTTTAATAAGCAACCGCTCAATAAGCAACTAGGGCTGAACTGACCTTAACATTAAGCAACTTGAAGGCTCAATTGAATTACTGTAAGCAACTAAGAAGTCAAACAACCAAGCTTATTCTCTTTCTTGTGTCAGGAAATTGTTCTTCGTTCTTATGTTTTGCATGTTAAAGTTCGTTAGCTAACGTTTTTCCACTTCCTGTCTCCCAAAAGTCATGGTGTAGGCCTAACAGATGACGATTTTGACCCGCGAAGTCAGGGGTGGTTAGTAGGAAAAAAAATTGTTAAGCAACGTTTAAGCAACATTGAGGGCTGAAATGTCTAAAATTTTAAGCAACTTTGAGGGCTGGACGAAAGTCAAGTTACTTATTAAAAAAAAGTGTTGCTGCTTCCTTTTCGGTCGTGTTTGCAAATGATCATTCGTAGATGACGTCAGCAACCCAAAACTTCTCAGATGTTGTGATGATATGGCAAACCATATAAAAATGTTGGCTTATTTTTAGTCAACATGTTGGCCAACAATGCTAGCACGGTTTGTGCCCGCCTTTAGACCACAACATCTGACATCTTTTGGGTTGCTGATGTCATTTACAAATTATCTTTTGCAAACATGGCCGAAAAGAAAGCAGCTGTTTGTTTATTGCTCGCTCTTCTTGTTGACGAAGAAGAAAAAACTCGTGGTCCAATTCAAACTGCCAGCCTAAATCTATTTCTTATTTCAAGGATTCTGGAAATAACGACCAAAATTGAAAATGCTGTGCCAACATGTTGGCGATACATATCAAACCATATCAACACATCAATTTTGCTCAAAATCAATGAAAATGTTGGCCAAAATTTTTAAACATGTTCATTTGGGCTTACCTTTTTCGTCGCAAAAAATTGTTTATTAGACCAAAATCAACATCACCACCAAACAAGTTTTGGCGCTGATGTTGGCCAACATGTTGGCACGGTTTGCGCCCGGCTTAACCAAAGTAGCTTGATCAAATTAAGGTTGACGTCTGTCAGAAATCAACAAATTAAATTACGCTTTTCACAAAACAGAAATCTCCTACAAAAAGTGCACGAATTTGAAAAAGCTAAAAATGAAGTTGAAAAAATAAATGAAAATTAGAAAGCATTTCTAATTTGAGTTAAAGCGGGAGTGAGCGTTCTGGTCCCCCTGTATGGACCTCTTCCAGGGTCTCTGTGCCGTTTCGAGGCTGTCATGTGTATAAAGGGCTGAAAATTGTTGAGAACTTTCTCATTCATATTTGCAAAATTTCCCACCCACCATCCCATTCCTGTGTGCTGGATAGTTACTGGCCATAACTTTCTTGCATGCTTTGTACACAGGCTCGCTGGAAAAACACGTTTTTCTTCATCAAACCCCAACCTTTGGGCTGAAATTTGGATTATTTGCAATTGGGCCTGTGTACATTCGCCCAATTTGCTCCTGTGATGACAGAACACAGGCCATCATGCTAACTTGTTATGTTAGACATAAGGCTCGTCAGCTGTAAGGGGCATGGCCAAAATTAATGCTGGCTCGGAATTTTAGGTTTGTGGTTGCGCACGACCAGGCTTTAATTAGGAATAAACAAGCCAAAGAATAAACAATGCGTTCTCGTGTTCTCGTGTAGATAAATAACAACGGGCTGTAATTTCGTATACGACTTTGAAACCCATTCGCGTAGGGGGATAAAATTTAGCGGGCTGTTCCTTTCTTTGCCAATTGTTAATAAGAAATTACACTAGTGAAGCTTCAATTCGAAAAATAAGGTCTATTTTTCGAAGGGATGCGCGAATAATCGAGGCAGAAAAAACCAGTAGAGAGAATTTGACGGTATGAAGGAAGAACAAAAGAAATAAAAATCGTGACAAAACTGACATACTTTTTCGCATTTCTTTGTTTTCGATCCATAGGGCTACCAGCATCAAATCTTTTGGTTTCATTTGCTGCAAGGAGTCAATAAATCGAGCATTAAATAACAATATTCAATATATGAAGTTATTGCCTGTTAATAGCCCAAAATCATCCTTAACTTCGATTTATTGACAATTAAGGAATTTTTAGAATAATTTTGCTGTTTTACGGTCAATTTTAATATTCAAAATTTGAATATTGGGGATACAGGAATTAATTAAAAAATATCAGCAAGTCTCGATTTCAGTTTTGAACATGATAAATACGAGGCTTCGTTATGGGTCATGAATTCTTCACCGCACAAATTGAGACTCAACTGGTTGTTGTTTTTTTTTTCAGGAAAAATTAGTTGGATGGAAGCACGGAAACTCTCCCACAACAATTAGTGCACCAAACACCGGAATTAACCAAAGGTCAGGTGCCTATTCTTGAATACAAGAAACCTTATCTGATTGGTGAATCTGCTTCCTTGTTATATAACCCAGTCAGAGAGTTTTCGATCCTATCATACAACCATAATCTTGGTCAAAATTGTGTGATACAACTTGTTTGTGGCGTCCCCCTCCCAACGAAATGGGGGGGACCAGCTAGCATGTTTGTTTGCTCTCTATAATTTTGGCCATCATTCTAGATTTTCTGGGTAAACAAAAACGATTTGAGTCTTCACACGCAGGCTACACAAATTGCTGATCAGGCTCAATCGGTTCCTTTCAAGTTAGCAAATGATACTGTACGACGTGACAATAGACTTATTACACGAGACGTTAACGTTATAGAACTGGGTAGATGCTTTCGCAAAAGATGGCGACCGTTTATGTCAGTCCTCTCGAAGGTGCTGTCTCGAAGGTGCTGTGGCGTCATAGTGTAATATTGTTAAGTCCTGGTGTCAGGAGCTTAGTTTAGCCAGGGTTCGAGCCCAGCCACGGTACCGTCACCGTCACTGCCAGGGTCGAGGTCTTGATTAGCTAACCTACTACTGAGATCCTTGCGACTGGCGCTAAAAAACCATTTCACTTTCACCTTTAGCTCTGTTTTTTTTTCAGATCCACGAAGGGAATTCTGGGAATAATTTCCTTAAATACAGGAATTCAACGACTCAACGTGTTTGTGCTCAGCTGCAGTAACTAAGGAAATCATCCCCAGAATTCCCTGCAAAAATCCTTGTGGGAAAAAGACCCCAACCCTCGGGCCCTCAGCGTCTTTCTCTTTTTTATTTTTGGATTTTTGTACCATGAAACGACGTGTGGTTGTCAGTTACTTTTTTGTTGTTGATCTGAACACTCTTTGAACTCTCTGAATAATCAGAAGAATCTTTAAATCTCGATTTATCCAAAAATTGGAACTCTCTGTTAATGGAAATCTATTGCTGCTCACATAAATTGATGGGAATCTCATGGATAAAGAATTATCGCTGTACATGGAACGTTGGACTGGAACATTCGATTAACCAGAAGCAGACTGAACTGACACGGACAATCACACGTATTCTCGCTTATTCTTATGTAGATTTCTTGTTTATTGCATCTTATATTCTTGGTAAGATTTTTATATTTCATAATTTATCATACAGTCCTCTATTTATATTTGTTACGACATTTGAAATGAGTCTAGTCTCGAACCGTCCTTTGACATTGACGGTAATTCTAGCCTGTTAACCCAGGAAACATCTTGCCTGGGATCGAATCGTTGAGCCTGAAACAGGTAATTTTCTACAATCCTTTACAAAAACAAAGAACAGAACAGTTCTTTTACGGAAGCCTCAATTATAGGACTCTTAAGCCAGTTTTTAGTTAGGCTGATTTTTCGCGCGCAGCGGAGTGGCTATTGTCTTGAAACAATGCATGAGCTAAAAAAGATTTACAGCGCCAAAGTTCTCCAGTTAGCCCAATGACGTCGTGTGAAGTTTCTAAGCGATTTGATTGACAGGCGCCCTCGGACGTGGCGAAAAAGTTGAAGCCAATCCAACACTCAAAAACTCGCGTAGCAGAGCGTCCAGACGCCACCATTGTTGCAAATATTACTGCGCGAGGGAAAATCAGCCTAGTGGAAAACCGGCTTTAGAGATGCAACTCCCTCAATGAAGCAAGCAACAACAACAATTCACTTCAATTCAGTATGAGCGAAAATCATATTTCTTTAGCGAAAATCGCACAGTCTACTGTTACAAAAGCAAGTATTTTCTTCGAAAAAAAAAATAAAAATGTTTTTGGATTTGCGTTCAATAAATAATACATATATAGAACACGTGTCCATGACATAAAGGTCTGAAAGTTTTATAACGATTATGACAGCAAAGAGTTTCATTTACAAACATAGAATTTTTAATTTTTTCATATAAATAACAGCGAAAACTTATGCATAGCTATTTATTTGATTTCTTTTATAGGTAATATTTCAATGCTTATTTTCCAATGATTTTGAATAAAAAATATACAAAGATGAATGAATAAATAAATAAATAAATAGATAAAAAATAGGAGAAAATAAGCAAATTAATAAAATGAGTTATCAAATATATATAAATATCTATAATATAAAAAATTGAATATTTTACAACGAAAAACTTATTTTTCTGTTTCTAATTGTATTTACTAATTTCTTCATTTTCATTACTTTCTATATCGTAATTTACTTTTTCATACATGTAATTATTCATTTTCTTATCTATACTTTGATATATTATTCATCTATTATTTGCAATTATGTTTATGTTTATCTTTTATTATATCCACTCAATGTTCATTCGTTATTTTGTGACGTGTTTTCTATTTTATTCCCTTTTTACTTCTAAATTCATTACCTAGTTAAATTATTTACTTATCTAGTCATAATTTGTTTTGCCGCAATAGACCTTTTCAAAGAGCCCTGGGTAGGCGCAATATTTTTCTGGAAAATAGTAGACGTCTCCAGTAAGGGAATCCTCTCCACGTGCAACGAACGCATTAGAGGTTTGCAAAAGATGGCGGCCGTTCCTGTCAATCCCTTGTTTTTCTTTAGGATTCTCGAAGGGTGTCCTGGGAATAATTTCCTTAGTTACGAATTCAACGTCTGCAGCTATGTAAAATACGTAACTAAGGAAATTATTCCCAGAATTCCTTTCGAAAATCCTTAATGAAAACAATAGGCAAAAAAGGCGGCCATCTTTTGCGTAAGCGTCTATTGTAGTTGCTCTTGGAGGGCTAGTGTAGAAAATTTTTTCTTAAAATTCACGAATAATGGAAGACAAATCTTCCAGCTTCCAGGTATTCCTGCTTTCAAAAAGAAGCTAGAAATTTCATCCATGCCATGCCCCTGCGAGGTCTTAAACTTGCGCATAGCTGTGTTAAATTGTTCAGGTTCTATGGGTGTAAACATGAAGGTGGCTTTAGTTGGGTTTGAGTCATAATCGCCATTTAGAAGAGAGTAAAGGAATCTGCAACAATAACTGTTGAAAATATCTGGAGAAATTCAGGAGACAAGATGCAAGCAAAACAAAAATAAGAAAATACTTCATCAAATGCCTCCTGGAGCAGATGGAGCAGATATCGTGGGATTTGAATCCTTTTTCACTTTCATTCGAATTAAACTTGAATTTGAAGTAAAATTTGCTGCACTCAGTCTCCTGAAACGAACGCCATTCCGGTCGTGGTATGTGAAGAGGATTCCCTTACTAGAAATGTCCACCATTTTTCAGCAAAATGTCGCGCCGACCAAGACCACTTTGAAAAGGTCCGTTCGTATGTCTTTTTAGTATTTTGCATGTGAGCGTATTTCTATTTAGACCATCAGCTTCGTTAATTCGAAATGAAATATTTTTATATTAACGATGCCATCGATAAAAAACTCGTATTAAAAACAAATATAACTACTTTTTATAAGAACACTTGACTTTGCTTTCAGCCTGCCTGTTTCTTATTTTTTAATCAATTTTTCCCTAACCTATGACCCCCTACCCTTCTCAAATACATGTTTAAAATGCGTTCCAGTAAAGGGCCGTTTGCTAGTGAACTTTGCTTTTGCGTATCTCAAATAGTTTGAGACAATAGCAAAGAATCTGAACCCAGATTTCAGCCTGGTGTTTCTTACAAAGGTTTTTTATAAAAAACGTGTAGTTGTTAGCAGGTTAGTTTACCCGTTATGCGAGCAGGTACAGAGCATCATGTTCACGTACTTCGTAGTACCGCAGGATAAACGCACTTGTTCATTCGTGTCCCGACATAGAGGTCTCTAGTTAGCATGCGCAAGTTTAATTTGGCGTCGATTTTGAGTAAAACTAATTAGAACAGGAATCGAAATACACGGAGGAAATCATGGCTAGCCATTTTTGAATTTGTTGGAAAAGACGATGAAATATGACCTAGGCATATTCGGGTTTACGCATGCGTTCTACAAATTTTCTCCGCGATTATTGTGATTAACGTTATTATAATTATTAGTGGAGATGTGCCCTATCCATACCTTTGATTTGTCAGTTACGGCGTGGGCACTTCCGCTGCTCACAGGCCTTGGAACAGGTCGTCTTGGCATACAGGATCGGTCACTTTGACTGAAATTTAATAAATGACTTAGTCAAATCTCTATTGAGAGCAATACAGGAAACATATTTAGACATATCAAAGCTTTTGTCGTCTGACTGTCTGACACTACTGAGAGTATAAACGTAAGAAACAGACCGAAACACGAGAAAACTTTACACTCGACCTACAGAACGAGGCATTGTAAAGATCTCTAGATCCCTAGATACAAAACTGAATTTGCGAAGAAAGGCTTTCATTACGCAGCTTTCAAAACGTGGAATGATACACCAGTTGAAATTCGTATGAGCTACCTACACTAGGTCTTTTCAAAAAGCAACTAAAAACGCATCTAAGGAGCAAGACCATGCAAACACAACTCCTTGGAAGGTCAACAATACAGATTAGTTTAATAGGCCCAAGATTTTTCCTTTTTTTAACCATATTTTTAGAAATTGTATATTGTAATTAGATTTATCAGGTATTGTTAGTAGTTTTATGTTTAAAGGGTTAATTTGTGTATAAATAATAATAAATGAAATGAAATGAAAGTGAAAACGAACTCTTTCTGTCTACATAGAATCGGCCTTTTCGCTTTGGTTTTGTGTAGACAGAAAGAGTTCGTCTTCTCACTTGGACTCTTAAATTTATTCCATCAGTCTTCCCGCAGTGTCCTGCAAACTGATTTGTGTTGAAAAATACAATGCCAATTCGGCTTCACTTTCCGATAGGTTCTTTTCGATCCGCATCTGGGTACAAATTCCACCTTAGACCGTTGATTTGGTCTGTTTCTGATGTTCATGCTTAGGGTTTTTGACCTTAGTAGTTAGTTAAATGTTTGTCCTTCTACTTTTCAATTCCTTACAAATTGGTTATTTGTAAAAGAAACCATATATGCAAACGCACAATACGACGTTTGGCATTCAGTGTCTTACAAATTTGTCATACAAATATATATTCCACCAAAGACTAAGGCAGTTTCAAACTTACAAACCTTACGGCGTTCTGATTAATATTTTCGTAGATAGTCTGAGATGGCAACGATTGATTCTGCAAAAATAAAGTAGAAGATGATAAGCGAAAAATATACACCTCACCTCCTTGTTAAATTAAACGTACCCATTAGCAATATTTGAAGAATCAAATCATGACTATTAGCTTGCAATGAATAGGGTAGAGCAATCCGAATGCCAATTTTTCCCCCCACTCATTCCATTTGATCCACACTGTTTCTGTCTGTTCCCGATTGTTCTTCCTGTTCGGTGTGATTGCTTTCTTCTCAGTTGTTCCCTTATCTTTGCTAGCAATTCTCTTTTTTCTCCTTGACCCCACTGATTCTCACTTATTCCCACTGATTCCCATTTTTCCCATTTCATCCCTATGATTCCAAGTGATTTCCATTTTGATTCTCATATCTTGAAATATGCTATGTTTGCTCTACTGCATCTTTACCCAGCATCAGAGAGTAGACAAAGCCAGGGCACTCGCAGCCCTCTCTAGGCATCACTGCCTAGTCCTTTGTAATGTATTCGCTTGATACGAACTGCTCCATGGTCATCAGCTAAGTCTTCACAAAAACGATGCAGCAAAATCTGTTCCCAGCAATAAAAGTACATCGTCATTTGCAGTAGCGTATTCAAATATCTCCAGATAAGAGGGCAAATATTCTCTTCTAATTCGCTTCTTTGAAGATTTGTGCAGCAGATTGGAAGAAACATAGGCTATATATCTATACTGTATATGCACAAGATTAGGGAGCCAGCAAAGTTTCATAACAAATAACAAATATAATGACCAATAGAATTTCATGACAACTCTACACAACTATGTGGGTTCGACATACAGTATCAGAAACAAAAAGGCAAATGGGAGGAGAGCAATGGGCTTGGGCTGTATGACTTGGAAAGTTACTCGACGATTTCATAGATCTCTATTGCTTAGTGGAAGTCGTTGGCTCTCTGATCATGCAGTCCGGGTTCGAATACCATATATTGTGGTGTGCCAATTGAGAAAAAATCTTTCCTAGTGTTCGCCTTTCATGACGAATGAATACAAATATAAATGGTGCTGAAGAATTTTCAACATAGCCGAGACACAAAAAGTCAAACGAGAGGAGAGCCTTGGGCTGCATGACTTAGAGAGTTACTCGGCGATTTCATTGAGCTCTATGGTTCAGTTGAAGCGTCGTTGGCTCTCTGATCATAGAGTCCAGGTTCGAATCCCGTCTACTGTGGAATGCCTATTGTGGAAAAATCTATCCTGTTCGCCATTCATGACAAAAATATACATGTACACATGATGTGTAGAAGGCAATAAGAAAAGATGACCACAGAAAATTGAGTTGTTACTCGGAGTTTCACGTTTTTAGTTGTACACAATCTTCAGAACTGCTATATGTTGGAAAGATTGGCATCTCAAATAAGAAGGAGTAAACAACGTAATAATACCAATTTAATCAAATATTAAAGTAATTTTACCTGTCAATTATTCCAACATATTGTAAAAATCGACCGCATTACATATACATATAACGATATCATTAAGCGTGAACTACGAAATCTGATTGGCTGAAAAAGTTCGAACGCGACGTATATATAATGCATTCTTACGTCAAGCGTTCAAAATTTTTAGGTTTAAATCACAGAACTAAATGGCTTCGTTGTAATGGAGCTTTGGATCACAGAATTTTCGTAATCAGTAGGGGCATGAACATGCACTAACCACAGGGTAAAAACCATATGATTTTTCTACGTGTAATAACTAAAATATTAACCCTTAGCCTTACACGTTCGGTTTTGTAATGACGGCTTCGGGGCTTCGGGTATCATTTCCTGCTATTGCCCTCAGAAAC
This sequence comes from Chrysaora quinquecirrha, assembly GCA_014526335.1. Lineage (NCBI taxonomy): Eukaryota > Metazoa > Cnidaria > Scyphozoa > Semaeostomeae > Pelagiidae > Chrysaora > Chrysaora quinquecirrha. The sequence continues at coordinate 348,496 of JACTAT010000155.1, forward strand.
GGCATTTAGAGGCTTAGTATTGCCCTCAGAAACAGTAATTATAGGCTTAATCTCAAATATTACAGAGTATACAAAATATACATACCAAAGCTGTTTCATTTGAGTCTAACAGTCGCTTGATATGAGTTTCCAACGCTTTGTATACAAACTTGTATTGGAACTAATAAAAGGAAAAAAACTGATGGTTATCTGCCTGTGACCTTTGCCCTAAACAAGAGAAAGAAGTGACCTTCGGAGATTTGACCTTAGGAGAGGAAGTTTGACCTTATGGCAGGAGCAAGAGATGAAAATCATCAAACTTTACGTGCATTTTGTTTTAAGGAAGTGCTTTATAAGGAGGGTATAATACTCGAATAGGCAAAAACTTAAGACACACTGGATCGGAGACCGCTAAGGAATGTGAATAGTTTTTGAGTAGCACATAATTGCGATAAACAGCGGAAACATTTTCGGGCATACTTACAAGCTTTTTGTCTGACACTCCTGAGAGTATGAACGTCAGAAACAGACCGAAACAATAGACTAAGGCGGAATTTATACCAAGATGCGGCTCGAAATGCATCAATCAGAAAGAAAAGCTGAATTGGCATTGTGTTTTAAACACCAATCAGCGGGCTGGATACAGCGGGAAGATAAAATTTTAATGCCAATTCGACTTATACAGACGTTTTTATAAAGGAAACATTATTCAACCTATTTAAGTAGGGTATAGACACTTTATAGTAGGGTTCAACATACAAAACATTTCATGAAAAGTTTCTCAACTTTCAAAGAATCAGCGCTTTCTTATTGACTGAAACAATTCATGGGTAGCCTACGTAGCAATGTTAGTAGCTAAGAAAAGCTGAGTAAGGAAAGGACATCATAACAACAAGAAGTGTTTTAATATTTGACAACTGCGTAAAAGGATACTAATCATGAAGAGGCAAAGGGGATACAGTATCTAGGATTTTAGTTGACCTTCTAGTCCATTCGAGAAGAGTTCAAGAAGAAGAGTAATTCAAGAAGAAGAGATCACGAAGAGTTCCTAAATTTTCACGGAAAATGCTGCTGCGGTTTCTAATAAGAGCTTTGAGCAACAAATGAGTGCATTTTGTAACTCATTAAAGTTGTAAAAAACATTAGCCGAAAGTGCAAGGAAGATCGGATTTTTGACGCTCAATTTGTAAACGGAAGGCGATAAAACTAGATTCATTCAGTTGCAACCACAGACAACAATTAACGAGATTTCTTGGATAGTGTTGTGTATGATACTTGTTTGATACTATGCGGTTATTGAACGATTGCGAGGTCAATGCCGAAAATTATTCGGACTGAAGCATTACGTACGGACCGAACTCAGTGAGGTCCGTACAAGAAGCTGTGGTCCGAATATTTTCCTGCATTGATCGAGCAATCGTTCAATAAAGGCTTTATTATATGGTGTTAAAACATTATACAATATTTTCGAACTTTGTTGAAGAATGTTTACTCAAAAAACATAATTTTTCAGTATTTCATCTCAATCTCTCTCACTTCATCAATGAGAAATTACGTGGCTATATCACGTGGTTATATCAGAGCTGGTCAATACGGCTTGTACAGACCGGTGAAGAACCAATCAGATTGCGTCGTTGCCAGTCCACACAGCCGTATTTTCGAATAATGGATATTACACATAGAACTGAACGCATGTTTGTTAACGAGTCTATTCTTCCAGTTCTATTATCGTCAATCACAAAAATGTTATTACTGTCCTTCTGAAAAGATATTGTGCCATTTTTTCGAAGACAATCACTGCTTCTTCTGGGGCGTATGGAACTCGTATGAATTCAATTTTGAAAAATGTATGTTTTCATAAATCAATATCATCATCATCATATAACAAAAATTTAATCCTTATAATGAAAGGATTAAAAAAACAAATAAGATATCGTATAAGGCATGATAATCACCTTCGATCCGAGGGGGGACAGGGGTACTTTATTTAGTTTCGCATAGGGACGTGCCGCCCAAGAAAAAATGCCAACCCATACCCCGAGGCATTTCATATTTACTAGGGCAACTTTTTGGGAGACATCCATCTCCCATTAATCGGCAATGAGAAATGTGATTTCTTTTTTTCTTATAGCATAGGTCGGAGCGAAATACAACAAGTAAGAGAGAAACCAGATTTCACAATGCCCGATGTTGGGGGATGAATCTCTCCCAAAAACGTTGCCCTAGGATATATCAAAGGCTGATTATGATAAGTGGCGGTTATCGGTGTCAGAAAAAGCCTTGACAAAAGTTCGAAAGTATTTACTCCAATAAATAAGATGCTTTATACCTGTGTTTGAATCATTCCAGGTCTTTTGGTTCGCAGTAATTGCGTTGTTTTTTGTATATCTATGTCACAGTCAAGACCTACAATATAAACAGATTGTGTATGTGTACAGTATAATAAAAACCTTCTGTATCAGGGTCAACAAACGTTGAAAGTGGAAGGGAAAAAACTAGAGGGTCCTGCGTCATCCTCGTATGGAAAAATTTGAAGACTAGGATGCCAAAATTGCTCTGTTGGCTATTATAGAAATCACCATTATTTCGCTCCATCAAATTTTGCCGACTAAAATAGATAACAGGCAGGAACAAACCAGACTTATTGACTGAGTTCCACTTCTTATTGCGAGTAATGTTGTATACAGACAGCTGAAACCGAGGTAAAGCGAATTACTGTTTTTGTTAGTCTGGCTTTACCTGTAAGCGGAAACTGCGAACCCAGAAATAAGTCTAAGGCCTACTTTATGTGTCGAAGTTATGCCACAGCAAATTTAATCCAGTTGTGAACCGATATCTTCTCCCTTACTCCGCCATAGCTGTAGCTGTGGATTCACTGGTCGAACTCAAACTAGTTGAAGATTCAGATAAAACGTTTTTTGCGGCAGAGCTGCTGAAGTAGTGGCTTAGTTATGATTAACTTCGGTAATTGCTTCATACGTCACAGTTATGTAACATCTATACCGAATCAAATGGACACTTTGATGAATTTTTTCATAGCTCTCTTTTAATAGAGGCTTTCGCAAAAGATGGCGACCGTTTCTGTCAGTCCTTTGTCTTCATTAGGGACTTTCGAAGGGAATTCTGGGAATAATTTCCTTAGTTACGAATTCAACGTCTATAGCTGTGTGAAAATGTTCCTAAGGAAATTATTCCCAGAATTCCCTACAAATATCCTAAAAAAACAAAGGCAGAAGCAGCCGCCATCCTTTGCGGAAGCCTCTATTCGCTGCGACACCACAACTTCGACGCATTACCTAGGCCTAACCCACAAAAGTGACTCAAGGTTTTTAAGTCAGTTTCACCAATTTCTATCAAGAAAGTAAGGTACGCCCGTGAACTTAATGTACCATATAAGAGTACCGTTTCTATCAATGCTTCTACCAACTGTAATGAAAAGATGCATGGTTATTTTTTGCACAGATTGAAGTTCACGTCATATAAAAAAAATGCTGAGAAAAATTATTGTTTAAAATTCGTCGCAAGAATAGACGCTTCCGCAAAAGATGGCGACCGTTTTTGCCTATAGTTTTCATTAAGGATTTTCGAAAGGAATTCTGGGAATAGTTTCCTTAGTTACGTATTTTACATAGCTGCAGACGTTGAATTCGTAACTAAGGAAATTATTCCCAGAATTCCTTGGAAAACTTTAAGAAAAACAAGGGATTGACAGAAACGTCCGCCATCTTTTGCGGAAACCTCTATTGCGCAAGAACGGCAGTTAGCACGGCGTAGACGTAATCAGTTCCGTTCAACACTAATCGACTGTGCCTTAGTTGACTCGTATGCCATGCTCAGTGCCAAGTCAAATTTATCCAGCACAACATGGCACTGGCACGACCAGGAAGCACTATATTCATTGATTATTACACTGAGTAACATTGGTTACCTTGTTCTTCTAGTAAATGAATCAATACATCGATCACAATAACGGTTCCGGTTCTACCAATGCCAGCACTACAAAGCAACAAATATACCACTTAGCAAAAGATACGTACATCCCAACCTCATCCCCAGGCCCCAAATCGAATTTCCTCGAATCTCAACCGTCAAATCGATTTTGGCCCTGGTACCGGCCACAAAATCTGCCAAAATACTGGCAATTTTGGCCTAGGCATAAAAACAAGATGTAGATTCCGAAAGTAGCTGTTTTTAGAAAGGAAATGCAAAGAATTTCATTAATAACTGTAAGGCAAGATACAATATCTCATGTACCCTCATATTTTGGATATTATAGATTTTCGGCCTACTTTGGTGTGAAATTTTGAAGAAACTCTGACGTCACTTAAAATTTGTATTGTTTGAACAGCCAATCAAATTGCGAATAGACAAGGCCGATACCAGGGTCGAATATGGATAACGGAGTTTCACGTAGAGGGCTATTCACCCTGGGGACGAGGTTGCGTACATCCATAAAACATATAGCTGTCATGAATGGCGAACACAAAGTCGGAAGGCATAACAAGAGAGCCAATGACGTTTCCACTAGCTATAGACCTCAAAAATCGAGTCTGTCCCCAGGTCCTACAGCCCAAGGCCCCCCTTCCGTTCATTTGTATTTTTCGGCTATGTTGAGCCTTCTTCAGCTACATACGTATATAAATATATCTGTCATGAATTGCATACACAACGTCAGATTTTTCTACAACTGTTATACCACATAAGATGAGATTCGAAAGTGGATTGCATGGTAAGAGAGCCAACAACGTTTCTATTGAGCTATAAGGCTCCATGAAACTGCCGAATAACTCCCCAAGTCATACAGCCCAAGGCTCTCCTACCAACCTTACATAGTAATATGCAAGACTTCGGTACTCGTGTGATACGAGTCTAAAACTCACGCAGTTACTCACCAGTCAGCCCAGCTCCGGTGGTCGTGTGATTAGCGCCTGTGCTTCTCACGCAATAAACCCGGCTCGATTCTCACACATGTCACTGATGAGCTCCAATAAGAGCGAAACGCGTCTGGCATTTGAGAATGGGGCGGCTGGTGAAATTATTCGTATAGGCCGAATACGAATTTGTGCTCATGCGATATGAGCCTAACTGCATGCGTTTCAGTACCTTAGGCCGGGTACCAACCTTACTTATAAAATGTCTGATCGTTTTGCCAGGTCCTTGGATTCTGATATACCAGGGTTTAACGATGGTCCATGCCCTAGATGGGGTTTAATTCTCATGAAAACGTATCCTACCTGTGCAGTATGCGGCTGTTTAAGATTCTGCGGCAATGACAAATCAACAACAAGATGATTCCATTCGTTTGATGCAATAACAACAGGCAAAATAACTTGATCAAAATTGGATAATTTTCCATCTTTGTCATCCCATTGCGACACAAGCCACTACTCTAAGGTGCCAAATAAACGGCCCCCCGTTTATTAATTTTGAGCTTTTTCCCCACCCCCGGACCTTATTAGGACCCCCGTTTATTAATTTTGGAAGAAAAATTTTGGAAGAAAGAATTTCACTTGTGAAAGGAGTAAACTACGCTTCATAAACCTTATTTTTGATGAAATAACTCAGAAAAAACACAGTAGTGTACAAAACGTTTACACTCAGTAGTGTAATCATAGGTAGTGTAGTGTATAATAGAAATAGTATAGTGTCTTAGGTAGTGTAGTGTATAAAATTCCCCACCCACCCGTTTATTAAAACCCCCGTTTATTAATATTTTCAAATAGTTCCCACCCCCATTTATTAAGACCCCCCGTTTATTTGGCACCTTAGAGTACGCTTTCACCTTCCCCACCGAAACAAGCGAATTGCTTTTGTGTCAATTCGTTTTTAGTGTTTAGCGAAGCAGCAAAAATTGTCTTTGTTCTTTTGGAACTGATACAGTTTTTTTGTTGTTTCTTGGTGCTTGTTTAGGTAATGGATAATTTAGGACTGGATCGAGTCTGATTTTCAAGATAAAATGGCGGGAGAGGAGGCGACGCCAACTTTTTAAGATTGCGTCAAGATTTGTCAGCTGTAATTTCGTGGCTTTTCGAATTTAACGGAGACAGCTACTTGAAAAAGGCTAGGTCCTTCTAATAGAAACCTGAAATTTGCTTGGAAGACCGAATAAATGAATTGTTTTTTTCTTGCTTTGGTTCCACGTCTTTGTAGAATCAAAAAAGCGAAGCAAACCTCTGATTCGCTTCAAAACAACGCACCCCATATTGTATACAAACCTGCAATGGAATAGTAATGGTCCTTTTTTATTTAATCTCAGATGTTGTGCGTAAATATCATCCAACAAGTCAAGAACTGAGTCAGGACTATCTGGTGCTCCATGATCTGGCCATTTTTTGAAATGATAATGATATATCATCCTCGGTGGTTCTTCTTCGTCCTAGAAAAAAGAAATTTTCAAATTTATTACTTAATTTTTAGCCAGCTATCATTGAACAGGAATCGTTATTTCTCTAAGGGAATCTTAATGGCATGGGTAAAATACATGCCCTGACAGGGGTGAAAACAATTGCTGACTTACTAGGATCACAATAATTTTTTAGGATTTCGGAGAGAAATAATTCATGAAAATTGTGGTCAATTTTTTTATATTAACAAAACAGCCCAGTGTTTGCGCTGTGGAAAAAGAACCCGCTTTTTCATAAATGCAACAAATACATTTACATTAACAGCATTCGAAAAATTTGCAAAGGGGGATTTTCGATTATTTTTTGCATAAGAATGCAAGACTTTTGTCATTTTGTACCAGTCATTCCCCCCCCCCCTGCCTTTAGTGGTTCTTGCCACCCTCATAAAAAATGAAAACTTTCTTTCTCGAGATCTAAACAATTTTTCGGCCAATGATGATATTTTAGCAAACACTTTCTATACCCCCCAAAAGAACCAGTACGCTTGATCACAAAGAAGGTTGGTCGTATAGTGCTAGGCTAATTTCATAAGTTCCACTCTTCTTTTAGCGCAATACAACATACTCGTTCTTCTAAGCAAGCTTGTAACAAATTGATAAACTTTTGGCGCAAAAATACTCGGAAACGAAGTCAAGTAAGAAATTTCTGACAGTAGTCTGAGGTTCTTCAATCAAAGCTCTTTTTGATACTAACGTGTTGGTTGAAATGGGGAGGGAGGGTACTTAGTATATTTTTCATATGGGGATGTGCCGTTTTCCGCGTGTCATTTTCATGAAAAAATTCTAGAGCCGGGTATGGACTGGGTCACTTTTTCGGGTATCCAATGTGATTTTTTTTCCAGAGCCGATCATTCGAATAAGAAAGAAAACGCGTGGAAAGGGAAACTTGTGTTTATTTAGCTTGTGCATTAACGTTTACATCCTGCATTTGTTCAAAATAAAAACAGTTGCCTAATATTATGACGAAATTAAGGAGGCTAGATATACTTTTATAACACAAATTGTAGACCGGGTATGGTTTTGGAGGGAAAATTTCTAGATCCGGGTAATTCTTTTTAGCGGGCACACCCCGTACATGTTCAGGTCAAGAACCCCCCCCCCCGGTTGGTATTGTCATCCCTGTCCCAACCCAACAGGCATATAAACAGAATTAATAACAAACATATAAAAACAATTTCGGCGAAATGTTGGGTGCAATGTTGACGACATCTGGCCAAGACTTAACAGCCAAAAACAAATTCATTCACACAAACATCTTGCTGTTTGAAATGATGAAAATCGCAACATCCTACCTGGTATTTGCTATACAACCGCAATTCTCGTACGACATAAGTCTGTTTGTCGTGCTCCAGCAGGTTATCGAGAATAAAATCACCAACTTCAACTGACAAACCAACACTAGGCCAATACTTCGCACATTTTGCCTATAAAAATTATTAAGCACTATTATAACAAAAGTAAGGGCCATTTGTATTTACCGGCATTGGAACTGTGGCATCGGCATTGGAACCGGCATTGGAAATGGAATTGGCGCCATTTTTATATCTAAGTCAGAATGCAAGCACAACTTACTAGGGGGGTTGCATAAAAGATTTTAGCTCCAAATCCTTCTCAATTGTGTTGCTTTTTTACTTCCGTTTTTAGTTTTTTGGCTTTCGAATGTGATGGGATATCCAAGGGAGCAAGAGCAATGTTGCGGGAAGGGCGGGCAGAACAAAGCAGAAAAATGCTTCATATGACCTGTTTCAGTTACTATTTTGTCTGGCATGAGTGCACTTGACAAAATGAAATTAAACTAGCTCAGAGCTCCTGTTCACGACATCGTGGGAGCACTACGATCCGAGCGAGCACAGAACAAGATCTTTCAATCACAGATCTCAAAATTTATAACAGGAATAAACTGGACCTAAAAAGGACAGAGCATGGAGCGCACAAACGGGATCTGTCACGAAAGTAAAGAAGAGTCACGACTCAGTAAATTGAACGTTCTTTCTTGCTTGTTCTTTCTTGTTTTTATTTCAACATAACCAACAAATGCCAACGAACGATAATACATAATGTTAAGTCGTAAAACCAGTGAGAGTTCAGTTTCAAATGGATGGCTGTGAGAAAAATTTTTGGACAGAATACACTCATTTTCTTATAAGAAATTACTATGCTCTTGAACATACACGTATTTTGTTATAACAAACTAACAAATTGGTCCAATACTGAAAGTTTCTTAAAATTGCAAATTTTGAGTACTGAAAGTTTTTTAAGAGTTTTCTAAAGTATCTATACTGGAAGCAAAGTAATTCTATCTGAATGGTGTTCCCAATACATTTATCGACCGTATTTGACTGTTTGTGGCTTTCCAATTTGTCTGCTTGTCACAAAATTTCAATCGGCTCACGGAATAGGAAGTAGGAATGGAAAACGGAAGTGCTGCATACTTAAAGAAATGATCGGCAACTGGCGCACCCCTATGAGATGCTTCAACGGAAGTGCTTGTACTTTCTTCCAGACATTTATATCCCGTTGACATGCCAAGACATCACTTTTTTACCAAAACATAACAAGTTTCAAAAAAAGGTTTTGAATTGAAATGAAAAATAGCACTTTATGTGTTTGTACATTATGAGTTCAAGTTTGTCTTGCTCTGTTCTTGTTCAATTTGACAGGAAACTCTGCATATTGTGTTCTAATATTGTTTTGAATAGAGTATACCAAATGTAACCCAGTGAATAATTAAAGGGGAATTTTGATACCTGAGCACATTCGAAAAGCCAAAAAACTAAAAACGGAAGTAAAAAAGCAACACAATTGAGAAGGATTTGGAGCTAAAATCTTTTATGCAACCCCCCTGGTAAGTTGTGTTTGCATTCTGACTTAGATATAAAAATGGCGCCAATTCCATTGCCAATGCCGGTTCCAATGCCGATGCCACAGTTCCAATGCCGGTAAATACAAATGGCCAAAAGTAAGCACTGTTATAATTGACTCGAACGTTACAAAGAGGTACGCCGAAACTTCATGACACATCACATGTATATAGTATACACTTTTATAACAATAGTCGAATTTTCGTCCAGCCTCGATAATATTAAGGAATTTTCGTTGTTAGCCTGAATATATTTTTCACGCACATTCAAACAGAAACTTCGTTTTTTGAAAAGACATATTCAGTCATGCAATTCTTTGCTATAAAAAATGCAAAACAGGCAACTGCTGAAAAATGAGGCACGAATATGCGATAAAGGCTGGTTTGCACAGAAGCAAATTTTCCTTGGAAAAGCACATCACCGGTTTAGAGCATTAGAAAAACGATGATGTATATGTCAGCCTGTTTCCTGTCCGAACATTTTCAACCTACTGCAATTTTCTAATCAGGTGAGATCGATAAAATAAGGACATCTCTAGGCAAAGCAAATTTTACCATACGTATAGGTTAATAGGCCCTCTTGGTGTCCAATTGTTCTGCAATAAAACTCAAGTCCTGACTGGAATTCCAAAGAGATATGGGTCCTTATCTTTTTTTGGGTCAACACTGACACTTCCACGAAATATCCTCTGTTTTAAGGCACCGAACAAAAATCTAAAATCTCATGTTGATTTCATCATTGAGTTCTCATTCTTGGGTGAAATTCTTCCACTGTCATTCCCACTTAGGGCCTGTTCATATGAGACCGCTTACCGGGCCAGCCCACTAAGCGAGACAAATTTCAAGTTCTGTTCATGTGGATTAGGTGGGATCTCGCTTAGTGGACTGGCCCGGTAAGCGGGCTCATATGCACAGAACAGGCCCTAAGAACTGAGAAACCATGAGGAGATCTCACAATTTCTCTTGTAGCCTCTACATTGCACCAGACTTTCTCTTTTCCGATTTCCATTCATTTATGGCACTGGATGATAAAACAACTCTGATATGAACCACACAACAATTGGTTTATTCCAAGAGTCAGGGCATGGTCACAAAACTGTAAACAGACAGAATATTTGTGCAGCAAATATCGATTTTGAAATGAAAAATTCGTCTTAAAGTGGCGAATTCAAAAGAAACATGGGTCACAGATTTTGGTTTCATTGATGGGGTGAATCTAGACATATATTACCCTAGTCGTTAGTTTCCGCTTCTCCACTACCCCGACACCCCGCTAAGTATAGTTTAAGCGATCTCATTTTAGCATTAGTCTTGGTTTCATGAGCGATAACTAGGTCTCGAATAATAATAAGTCTGGGATGAATCCAAGGGAAACTACTGTTACAAATCAGCTTATATCCAAGAAATCCTACGACATATAAAAATTTGGACTGATGTTCTGAAAATTTTGAAGATTAAGCTTCACGACGATGCATTTATTAAAGCGATGGACTTGGAAACTTGATTGAAATACTCCATAAAAATTACAGCAAAACCGCCAATTACAAAACAAATACGTGACCCCGTGCCTTTAATTAATGACCGTATCTTCGATTTTACGTTCTTGTTGTTTAAAACTTAGGGCATTTGTGAAGAAATAAATACAAATGTTCTGTCCATAATCAAAAACGTTACCTTTCCACGCTCAACTTCATTGGTTAACATAGCAATTATATGGCAATTCTCTTGATAAACCATCTTCCAGAAGTGTTCGATCGTTTGCGGAAGGCATCCCTGGGCAGCGATGTAAGTTGTATCGCTTTCCTTTAGTTCACTCTGGAAACAAAATAATTAAATTTTATCAAGTATAGGTTCGAAACTACGGCTGTTCAGACCGCCAACGGCAGAACCTTATTGGCTCTTCATCGGTCTGTGAAACCGGTACTTTTCCGGCATCTTTACAAGCCGGCATCGCCTCGATCAATTTTGAAAATTCTATAACAACTTAATTGTTTTGTTTGTCTTAAAATGTGTTTCTCGTTGATTAAATAAATGAAATAGGAAAAAAATCCGACAAATGATGTTTCTTGAGCTAAACATTTTATATCAAAGTTTAGAAACATTCAACATACTTTTCGAACAAATATAATAAAGTCTTTATTGAAGGATTGCTTGATCAATGTCGGAAAATATTCAAACCCCAGCTTCTTGTACAGAAATCACTGAGCTCGGTCCGCACGGTCATTCTTTGGTCTTTTCCGTCCGAACATTTTCCGCATATTATTGTATATGCTCCTGGTAATAATCATTTCTAAACACTAAATCAATGGCCAGTTTCAAATTTGCTACAAACTTGTCTCAGTAAATTGAAGAAACCCCAATCGACTATTATAAATAGGTTTTTAAACAGGGCAGTTTGTAAATGAATTTTCATTGTAAACTTTACCCTGTTTAAAGAATTCAAAATGAAATGGAAATGAAATGAAAGGGAAATTTTGTTGGCCTTCCAATGATTGTCTTGAAGCTGTAAGGTCAACTCCACCACATCATAAGTCATTTGTAACCGCTGACTGATGTCCTCATGTCAACAACTAGTCAGAAATTATAAGGTGCAAGATGCACCTTATAATATGATCCAGATGCAAGTTGGTTTAGGCCGGCTGCGACTGCAGAAATAAGTTGTCAACAAATCGCAGGATTAGAGCATACCAAGCTTTCTGTTACTTTACCCCAACTACTTAGAGCCCGTTTACACGAACCCGGGTTGGCTCTCAACCCGGGGCAGCTCGTTGCTTTATAAAAATATTTGTGAGTGTTTACACGAACCCGGGGTAGCTTCTTCTGCAGCTCGCAGACTCAGCCCGGGTCAGCTTGTTGTTCCTCGCATGCGTTGGGGTCTGAAACTCAGGCGCCAAATTGGATATGTAAATCAACATTTTTATAGTCCATTTGGACTTTATAATCTTTCAGACACTTCACAAGGTGTTCCACCATCTTACTTGTCCACTGCCACCAATTTTTCTGTCGCTTGGCTTCGTTGTCACCATATTGTTGATATAAAAACAGAATAACGCATGCGCTGAATTTTTTGGCGCCGAAAAATGACCCCGGGTTGAGTCAACCCGCCTTCAAATGGAAAAAGTTTACAAAAAGGTAACCCGTTTACAAGGGTCAACCCTACACTCGAGAAGGGTTACCCGCCTAGGCGGGTTGACCTGGGTTGACTGCTATGTTCATGTAAACGCTTGAAGAGATTTGACTGGAGAAGGGCTGACCCTCTGAGGCGGGTTGCAGTCAACCCGGGCTCGTGTAAACAGGCCCCTAAAAAGAAATTAGTGTCGTTTGTATCTTCAGACCAGTAGCGATAATTTAGCTCCAAAAATAATCGACTAGCAGCCGGATACCAGTTTTGACAGAGTGTAATGTCGACATAAACTTGGCTTCACAAAGAATGAATTACAACATCTTTCGATTCGATAAAAAAGGTAAAACATGTTTACTATGCAAGTAAGTTACATGAACTTACATCAATGTAATTTGCGTTAATATAATCTGCCCCAACTTCATTTGAATCAACATCTTGAAGTTTCACTCTAGAATGGTCATCTAGAAATGAACGAGAAGCAAACGTAAGGCCCTGCCCAAACGAACAAACGTTGGTCAAACATTTTGAACCTACTTTACAACAAATTGTCGACCGCTTGGCTAAAGATATTCCCGTCCCTCGAGTTGCTAAAGACATTCCTTATACTCGAAATGTTAAAGATTTTCATGTTCCTTGAGTTGCTAAAGATATTCTTATCCCTACAGTTGCCAAACGTGTTCCTGTTCCTGTAGTTGCTAAAAGATATTCCTGTTCCTTGACTTGTTAAAGATGTTCCTGTCCCTTGAGATGCTAAAGGCATTTTTGTGCCTTGAGTTGCTGAAGATATTCCCGTCCCTTGAGCTGCTAAAGATATTCCCGTCCCTCGAGTTACTAGAGACCTTTCCGTTCCTCGAGTTGCTCAAGGTATTCCTGTTCCTTGAGTTGCTAAAGATATTACTAAATCTTGAGTTGCTGAAGATATTCCCGTCTCTTGGGCTGCTCAAGATATTCCCGTCCCTCAAATTGCTAGAGACCTTTCCGTTCCTCGAGTTGCTAAAGATATTCCTGTCCCTTTAGTTGCCAAAGGTATTCCTGTTCCTTGAGCTGCTAAATATATTCTTGTTCGTTGAGTTGCTAAAGATGTTTCTGTTCCTTGAGTTGCTAAAGATGTTCCTGTTCCTTGAGTTGCTAAAGATATTCATGTTCCTTGAGTTGCTAAAGATGTTCCTGTTCCTTGAGTTGCTAAAGATATTCCTGTCCCTTTAGTTGCCAAAGGTATTCCTGTTCCTTGAGTTGCTAAATATATTCCTGTTCCTTGAGTTGCTAAAGATGTTTCTGTTCCTTGAGTTGCTAAAGATGTTCTTGTTCCTTGAGTTGCTAAAGATGTTCCCGTTCGTTGAGTTGCGAAAGATGTTTCTGTTCCTTCAGTTGCTAAAAAACATTCCTGTTCGTTGAGTTGCTAAAGATATTCCTGTCCCTTTAGTTGCCAAAGGTATTCCTGTTCCTTGAGTTGCTAAAGATGTTCTTGTTCGTTGAGTTGCTAAAGATGTTTCTGTTCCTTGAGCTGCTAAATATATTCTTGTTCCTTGAGTTGCTAAAGATGTTTCTGTTCCTTGAGTTGCTAAAGATGTTCCCGTTCGTTGAGTTGCGAAAGATGTTCCTGTTCCTTCAGTTGCTAAAAAACATTCCTGTTCGTTGAGTTGCTAAAGATATTCCTATCCCTATAGTTGCCAAACGTGTTCTTGTTCCTTGAGCTGCTAAAGATGTTTCTGTTCCTTGAGTTGCCAAAGATGTTCTTGTTCGTTGAGTTGCTAAAGATGTTTCTGTTCCTTGAGTTGCTAAAGATGTTTTTGTTCCTTGAGCTGCTAAAGATGTTTCTGTTCTTTGAGTTGCTAAAGATGTTCCCGTTCGTTGAGTTGCGAAAGATGTTCCTGTTCCTTCAGTTGCTAAAAAACATTCCTGTTCGTTGAGTTGCTAAAGATATTCCTATCCCTAAAGTTGCCAAACGTGTTCCTGTTCCTTGAGCTGCTAAAGATGTTTCTGTTCCTTGAGTTGCCAAAGATGTTCCTGTTCCTTGAGTTGCTAAAAATATTCCGGTTCCTGTAGTTGCTAAAGATTTCCTGTCCCTTGTGTTGCTAAAGACATTATTGTTCCTTGAATAGCCTAAAATGACTTATATAACAACGTAATAACGTTACTCAAAAGGCAACAAACTTACAGGGTAATATATTCTTATATCGATTCTTTGTTTTATTTTCAGGCCTTTCACCTTCCTTTTTGCTGTATCCACCTTGCTTTAGATCAAGATACTGAAGTCTCTGAAAAAATCCGTATTTTAAACCATATTATTATAAAATAATATTCTGAACATTTGATATTGCTTATATGAAAAAAATAAAAATTGAGATAAATTCCGAAAGCATCGAAGGGCATACTTACAAGCTTTTTTTTCACCTGACGCTCCTGACAGTAGACCTATTACTTGAGTCCCAGTTATCGCTCATCAGACCGAGACTAATACCAAACCCGAGGTCGCTCAAGCTGGTAGTTTGAGCGTCCTAGCATCCAAGCATTCGTTTCAATAGCGATAACTACGACTCAGGTAATCAGTCTATCCTGACAGTATAAAAGTCAGAAACAGCCTGAAACAATTGAAATAGGCGAAAGTTATACCAAGATGCTGGTCGAAATGCACCAATTAAAAAAACGGAAAAGAAAAAGCTGAATTTCTGATTGGCGCATTATTATCAGCACCTGGCTATAAATGCCACTCTCCTGAATTATTTCCACGTGTTTCCGGCGCCTATCAGACGAAATAAGTTTTTAAGTATGCACTCAGATGTTCCCGCTGTTTGTCAGATTTTAGAGCTACATGGACAAGTGACTTAGATATACTTCGCATTGACTGTTTTATGTTTCTTAAAAAAAACCGATTCTGCCCCAACTTACAAAATGGCAGTGCTAGATGAAAAAGCTCGAAATGTGGTATTTAAATGGAGTCTAACCTACCTTGAATATTGCGTCATGGAGACAGGTGAAAATTGAGTCAACTGTACACCGGTACAAAACTTGGGCCACTTTGATGTTCAACAACGGGATTTTTAGTGTTTGACGCATTTCTCATATCCTTCTTGCTCTGTGCTTTATTTTGTTTGAATTGAGGTTAGCTTATGCGAAAGTCTTTGGTGTTGAAATCTGACAGTCTTATCTATAATATGTCGACAAGAAAAGGACGCTGGGATGTTGTCACTCAAAACCGATATCATGAGGTGTGACTTGAGATCTGGTTTCTTCAAGAACCACTCGATTTCAGGCGGTTTTCATTGGCGCCATGTATGCTGGCCTCTGTTGTTCTCCTTTTCTCATTGAAATATAATTTCTTAAAAGTAATTTATTACACATTCCGCATTACCTCGAATTCTTCATTGAAACCATCGACTTTGCTGCTTGGAGTTTTTGAAAGTTGCTTAATTCTCTCCTCGATATTTCTGGCCACAAAACTTGTGCTGTGAAATGGCTGAGAGGATAAATTCATGCAATTATTACAAATATCAAAAAGAGTTACGATGATTGATGCAAGATTGAACTTTTTGCACTGCTGTTTTGTTTTGAAAAAAAGCTGCGAAAATAAGCTGACCTTCAGCCGAACATTACACTACGCACTTCATCAAAAAATTAGAAACCTGTGATATCATAACTCTTTTTTTATTTGGAGAACAAGACGAAATAACTCTTTTATAACATTTTTGAAACATTTTGACTCTTAAATCTTTCTGTTCCCTTTTCTATTTCATTCGTTTGAACAGTGACAAGTTGTATGCTATAATTCAGTTTTTTTCTAAAATTGAGGAAATTTCAAGAAGTCCCTTTCAGTAAAAAACTTTTAGTACTAAAATAGAATCTAAAATTTTTTCGATAACAAAAAAAATTCATAGAATTTAGACCTTGAGCTAGGTTTCTTATAAACACTTCACGTATTCCGATGCTGTTCTTACAAGGATTATTTGGAAACAAACAAAATACATCTTTTCTCTTTCTTTCTAAAAAATTCTTTTTTGGATTAATTACTATTCATAAAGCCGCGGTTATACATGAAACTTTTTGCTTGAAATAGCGCCACAAATGTTAAACAAGCAAAAACTGCTTAACAGGCAACAACTAAAAGTTGCATGTGTAACTAGGGATCAGTTCTCAATTCAATCAAACAACCTGCAACATGTGGAAACACAGTGGCAGAAAATTGATTTGGTTGAACTTCTCGGAACATGTTTTGGCTTGTCACCAGCAATTTCGCAGCGTGTAGCCGATTTTTGCACTGGCGATGCATTTTCGTACGGTAGTCTCAGGGGCCACAGCAAATATATTTTGTAACACTGATACCCATACTTGATAGCAAAAAAAATTATAAAAAATCATCTATCTACACAATTATTAAAAGCTACAAGCTTTCAAATGTGAGTTTTAGGTACGCAAAAACATCTTGTGGACTTCTCAGCATCTAGTGAGAGTCATGAGACAAAAACTTGGAAACGTGCGGCAAACAACTCTGAAACCATAGTCAATAGAAAAGTCTATAGTTATAGACATAGTCATAGTCATAGTCATAGTCATAGTCAAATCATAGTCATAGTCATAGACAAAGTCATAGTCATAGTCTATTGACTATGCTGAAACTCGTGGCAACAACTTTCGAAACTCATAGCAAAAATTTGAACGTTGCGGCAAAAACATGAAAGTCATGGCAAAAACAAATCAAAACAGCCATTAAAAGTAATTGCTGCTTACCTCCCCTAATCTAATGATCATATGAGTATTAGCATCTCTCAACTGAGGATCATCTTTGTAAAATTTTACAAGTTTTGAAAGACTGTCAAATTGACTTCCTGATCCAACATCAAACTTGCCATTTCTATTTTTTATTATAACGTGTGAGATTCCAGTTTGTGTCCTAAAAGGCAATACACATTAAATGGTTTTTGAGTTTAACAGAACTGCAAAATTGTGATAAACAGCAGAAAAATCATATAGGACATGGAAATAGGTTCTTTTGTCTGTCACTTCTCCAAGTATTAACTTTAGAAACAGACCTAAACAATTTGCTAAGACAGAATTTATACCCACATGCGGATCGGAGTGAAACACATGGATCAGAAAGCTTGGATTAATTTGGTAATGTGTTTTCAACACAAATCAGCTTGTCGGATGGCAATTAGAATTATTTGAAGGGTTCAAGCGACAAAAGCAAACTCTTTCTGTGTACAAAGAACCAAACTTTAAGTTTTGATGTGAACAGATTACAAAACACCTGAACATACAGTACTACTTTTAGTTGTACAAAACTTCAGAATTGCGATGAACAGCGAAATCATTTTCGGGCATACTTAAAAAGCTTTTTGGTCTGACACTCCTCAGAGCATGAACGTCAGAAACAGACCGAAACAATAGACTAAGGCGGAATATACACCAAGATGCGGCTCAAAATGCACCAACCAGAAAGAACGAAAAGCTGAATTGGCATTTTATTTCAAACACCAATCAGCTGGTTGGATACAGCAGGAAGACCAACAGCATTATTTGAAGAGTCCAAGTGAGAAAACGAACTCTTTCTGTCTACACAGAACCGGCCTTTTGGTTTTGATGTAGACAGATTCCAAAACCCCAAGTGAAACAAATATTCCCCTTAGTCTATTGTTTCGGTATGTTTCTTACATTCATACTCTGAGGAGTGTCAGACAAAAAAGCTTTCAAGTATGCCCGAAAATGATTCCACTGTTCATCGCAATTTTGAAGTACTACATTTGCGTGGTCCCGGATTGCATATCTTGCTATCGCCAAGTATCGCAGACCCCTTGATTGTTTACCATGGGCTTCCTACCGAAACCTCCTCAATCCTTTTGCGGATCCCTTGCCCCTTGATCAAGATTGCAGACCTTTTGCCCCTCAATCAAGATCGTTGACCCCTTGATCAACATCGTACACCCCTCGATAGAGAATTAGGGGGTAGCATAGATCTAGGGTCTGTTGCTAACCTCACAGTCTGAAAGTTGCTCGTTAACATTGTGCCTGTTCAGCTCAATCTCGCAGTACTGTATCATGCAAACCATATCTTTGCAATTTGGTTTATCAAAACGTGAAAAAGTTAGGTAATAACCTGACAGTGAGAACATATCATGCAAACCATATCTTTGCAATTTG
Source organism: Chrysaora quinquecirrha (assembly GCA_014526335.1). Taxonomy (NCBI): domain Eukaryota; kingdom Metazoa; phylum Cnidaria; class Scyphozoa; order Semaeostomeae; family Pelagiidae; genus Chrysaora; species Chrysaora quinquecirrha. The sequence continues at coordinate 366,997 of JACTAT010000155.1, forward strand.
GTTTATCAAAACGTGAAAAAGTTAGGTAATAACCTGACAGTGAGAACATATCATGCAAACCATATCTTTGCAATTTGGTTTATCAAAACGTGAAAAAGTTAGGTAATAACCTGACAGTGAGAACATATTGACCAGGTTGGCTCTGACTTTCTCTTACAAGAAAACTTCCAATTGAACCTTTAGCAAGCAACAATTTTTCTGCTTCTGATCCCTTTAAAGGTCCATGGAACCAGCTAAAAAGCAAAAGTAGAATTTTTAAAATGGATAAGCCTACTTTACTTTAGGATAAATTGCTCTTCTGGGCTGGATATTTTGTGTTTGTAGATAGCTTTGAGAAGCATGTTAAATGTCTGGATTGAAAAGAATTTCAAAGTACTTGAAAAAGCAGAATTATTTTAAGTTTGGTCTTCCTTGCTGGCTTGTTTGTAGTGGGCTGGCTGTATGTTTCCAGTATGACAGAGACATCATGAGTGGTCTTACATCAGAACATGTGAGAGTTGTATAAAGCCTATCACATGTTTTGAGAGAATTTTGAGATTTGATTTGATACCAACTCTGCCTGCACCATTGTCCCACAATGTCTCTCACAAATTACTTCAAACAGAGTTACTTTAAGGGAATTAATTTTCGCGGGAACTTATTTTCGCGGATTTTTTTCTTCACAAATTTCGCAGAAAAAAAACTGAATTTATTTTCGCGGTTTTTCACGGATTTGTTGGTGAAGGGAATTTCGCGGGAACTTATTTTCGTGGATCAAATAATTTTCATATAAAAAGAAAAGGAAACAAGGAATATTTTGAGTACCTTTCTCTCTTTTTTGGCTAGAAATCTTACAAACGACACAAATTATACTGTAAAATACAGATAAGCAAAAATCATATTTAGTTTTTCAGTAAAATATTTCCCTAAATTTGGCAAAAGCCTTCAAAATTTGCGGTTTTTTTTCGATATTTTGGAAGTTTCACAGGAATTTATTTTGCGTATAGGCATATGATGGGAATTTCACGGGAACTAATTTTCGCGGAAATGGCCCAAATCCACGATAACCGCGAAAATTAATTCCCGCGAAAATTAATTCCCGCGAAAATAAATTCCCTTAAAATCTTTTTGTATACTTGCCGTTCAGAAGTTGGATCTTCACAAATAAGTGGTATTTTCAACTCAATAAAACCACCATCTTTGAGTGGAATTGCTGTGGATGTTTTCATACAATGAGCAATGAGATCATTCAGAGTAGCAAATGCTTCAGAAGCAGCTCCATCAAGAGATACCAATTGAAACCAGTCACCATCATTCAGTACTTGAATATTTGTCACTTCACCTTTATGCCTTTGAAAATATCATTCAACAATTAACAAATTCACAAAAAAACAACTTTTCAACAAATACAAACATTCAGGGCAATATAAAAAGCAAAACAATGGAAAGCTTCAAAGTGATCATTATGATTTCTGCCATAAACTTCCCACTTCCCTGTCTACTTGCTTTTTGTCTCTCTTTTCATGATTTCAACAAGTGGATGTTCTCATGGTGTATACAGGGACATAACTTTACTATTTCAATTAAAGGCCATGAAGAGTTTTGAATTTTCAAACTTGACATGACAGACTAGGTCAGGGCATTGTTTTCACGGGATCTAAGAAATTGTACTAATGGCCAAAAATGCCCCCTTTTGCACACTTTAAATTGAAAAAGAACCTAACTCAAGAGTTCCTTAAGTTCCTCTTTTTATTAAATTGTAGTACCAAAAGTTCTTTAGTTCCATGATTTTAACAGCATATTTAAGTGCTTTTAGTGACATGAATATTATAAAGAGACACTTTCATGAGAGCAAATATTGAAAAAACTTAAGGAGACATTTGATACACGTGTAACATACAATTTAATTGAGTTTTGACTGCAAATGAAGTTTTGACTGCAAAGGTTCCTTATAAAGTTGTTCTTTATAAAAAAGCATGTAAGACAGCATTTTTAGATGAGGATACGAGGAGAGGATGAGTTTACTTTGTTTGTCATCAACTCCAAAAGAAAATAAGCGTTTTGGCTGGAGCAGTGACTGTCTGTTTGAAAAGTCCTAACGTCAACGATAGCAAAAATGTGGCTAGATAGAAGTATATTTCCACCTAGCCACAGTCTAAGATTATTTGGCTTAACTCTAGAGTTGAAATAAGAGATTATCCAGCAACTGCACTTACATGGCAGAAATTGTGAAATTTCCAGGCTTGCTTTGGCTATTTCTGACTAAAAATGTGCCATCGACTCCTTTGGAAAGAAGCAATTCTTCAGATTTTTGCCCATTAATATTAGCATGGAACCACCTGAAAGATAAATATTACTTTGTTAAGAGGGAATTTTCAATTTCTGACCAACTTGCTACACTGCCAACTTACCAGATGACCAAGTTGCCACACATTTCAGGTCAAGTTGCCAATGTGTTCTTGTCAACTCACCACACCTTGGTGATCAACACGCCTCAGTTCAAAATTGAAAGTTTAAAAAACTTAGAGTTTCTTCATGGCAGTCTCGTAAAAGCTTTCTGGAAGGCTTTTCAGCAATTTATTTACAATTATTGGGGTTGCTGCCCCTAAACCCCCCTTTATTTGCTTATAGAATCCACTTGTTCAGCAAAGTGTTGCCAGTTGTCTTTTGAAAAGCGAGTTGACCAGATGTGTGGCGAGTTGACCTGTTACCAAATTTTCTTAATAGTTATTTGAGTGGTACTAAATTTCTAAATTTCAGGAAAGAGTGGAAACATGTTTGGACAAACTTATAAGCCCTTTTTTCCTGACAATCCTCAGAATATATAGACATCAGAAGCAGACTGAAACAAATGACTAAGGTGGAATTATACCAAGATGTAGATCAACATGCACCAATCAGCTTTTAATGCACCAGTAGTTTTTTGAGTACCTACTATATCCAGAGATGTTTTGGAATTTTCTCAACTGTAACTCAGTGTATAATACAAAAGTATCTGTCAACCTTTAGGCTGGCCTTGTCGATGCAGAAAGCGGTAACAGGACAAGTTGGCCCACAACGAAGTCGGCTCGCCATGTGTTAGACAAGTGGGCCTGTCAGTGTATAACAAGTTAGCCCACTAAAATGTAATAAATGTGAAACATGTGCACTGTTGAAGCAGGGGTTTGGGGACATGAGCCCCCAATAGCCCAACAAGTGACAAAATAACTTGTAAATAACGTCGTTGGCTGACATTGAGGTGGGCCAGCTTGTCCATTGGGCCGATAGGGGTGGGTCGGCTTGGTAGTGGGCCGACTTGTCTTAGAAAGCCAGAAAGCTAGCTACCTATACCAGAAAATGTGTTTAGAAATTCCATGTTAACAAAACACAAGAAAGATATGTGAAATTGTCATTTAGGCCTATTGTTTTTAAGCAATTTATTGTGCGTAGATAGTTGTTAAGAAAATTAATATTGAAATAAGAACAACATTAAGAACATTCGAGCCTCTAATTATTCAAAAAAATTAGGTACCTCAGGGCTCAGGTACCTTATCAAAAAAATCTATTTCTTAGATATCTACTAGGCCTATAGTCTATATCTTTAATCTTGTTTGGATTCAAGAGTCTTACGAGACGTTAAAAAAGATTCAGGCTTGATCTATTATATTCACGAATGAGTTCGAACAGAAAGAATATGATAATGTCAAATCATATGTCCTTTCGTTCCGCTGTGATGAAACATGACAACCAGGCAGGGTACTTCTCCCTGCTTAAGATCTAGGCCAAAAATAGAAATACTAGGCCATTTCTTACCTTCCAGCCACAGCCATCGTGTCACCTTGTATTTGCAGTTTCAACTTTCAAGAGTGAAATATCGTTGAAATTATCAAGCACGCTTCAATAATTTTGCTGCTGCCTTCTCCAACTCGAATAACATAAGATTCAATATTGGCAAATAATGACACTTGATCATCCCGGAAGCTATAATTACATTTCTGTGGTTGTGCAGTATAGCCGTGGTTGTGCAGTACAGCGGAGGGATAACATCAGTACAGCGGAGGGATATCATCAGTACGACGGAGGAGCACCATGAGTACAGCGGTAGATGTTCAGTACAGAGGTGGGATAACATGAGTTGCGTGGAGGGATACCATCAGTACAGTGGAGGGATACCATAAGTACAGCGGTGGGTATTCAGTACAGCGGAGGGATACCATGAGTTGAGTGGAGGGATGCCGTCAGTACAGCGGAGACCATCAGTACAGCGGTGGTTGTTCAGTACAGTGGAGGGATGACTTGAGTACAGCGGTGGATGTTCAGTACAGCGGAGGGATACCATGAGTTGTGTGGAGGGATACCATCAGTACAGCGGAGGGATACCACCAGTACAGCGGTGGATGTTCAGTATAGCGGTGGGATTACATGAGTACAGCGGAGGGATATCATGAGTACAGCGGTGGATGTTCAGTACGGTACGTGTCTACGTGATTTCGGAACTGTCACTCACAGCACCTGTCTGTGGGTATCACCGGCAAGAATCAGCATGGGTAATCCAAGAATTTCTGGACATCCCTGCTAATTTTGATTAACGTTTTCGCATCATTTATTTCCATGCAACATTTTTTTGTTGTACATTCATTTGAGAAATAAGGGCATTCCCACGTGTGTGCTATCTTTTCCTCTTGAGTTCCACATCTTCTGCATAGAGAGTCGGAATCCTTTGCTTTGTAATTTGCTTTCATATTAATCATATTGAATTTTAACTTTAGCAGTGAAGTTCCGTCTTCATGGTTAATATAGTTTTTTATTCCAAATTTACTTTGTTTAATTAATCTCAATTTAGTCATACTGGTATTTTTATGTTACCGTCATATTTTATCTTCTGAAAACGGCAGGTTTGGTAGGCCTCCAAAACCTTCTGTCCCCGAAGCTGGATGGTTTCGCAGACATCGCAAGGAATCTCGTTCTCGATTTAAAATGAATGGTTTAATTCGAGCTTATTCTGATCCGCCTACCGTTTTTAGTTCAGGAAACCTTATTCCTGCTAAGCCTACCGTTTTCAGAATTAGGAAGGTCTGCTAAAACATGTTACCAAAAAATACTTCATAAGAATATCAACGAACAGAAAATTTCTCAAACAAAATGTGTTTTCAATAAAATACGCCAAACAAAAATGCAAAATCTGCGATCTATGTTCAGCTTTTGAATGGTGTCAAGCCCAGCGGGTGCACTCCTATATAAAAGGTGGTACTCATAGTTGTTCCCGAATTCACTGAGAAAGGGGTGAAAATTTGTCTCAAACCTAGGACCTTGGATTTTAAAAAAGGGTTGTTTTTTGCCCATAGTCAGAGATTGAAGAAAAAAGGGTCCTTTACAGGAAACATGGCAAAGAAGAATCTTATCCGGCCAACAGCATATAAAGTGTAGATTTGT